>OY856410.1:469300705-469900705 GCA_963693085.1 Alisma plantago-aquatica
TGGCTTTCTCAGCCACCTCAGGTTTTTCTATTGCGGTTGAGATTTTTCAATCATTCTTTTTTCCTTCGGTTTCTTATTCATGGGTCAAGATGAATGCAACTTCCTCTTGAGTTATTGGGATTTTCCCAATGTTTGCAAATGAAGGACCCTAGTAGGGATCTAGCTAAATTGGTTCCGCTTGAGGCAGGTGAGGACCCTAGATGATGTATAGAATGAATAGCATTGACAAACCGATATATATATCTCCCAATCCAATGAATCATCGATAGTCAGTGGAGGCATGAATGGCACGATCTTCAATTGTTGTGATGTGTATGGCAAAGGACCCTCATGCGAGCACTTCTTTGTGCTTTTTTTCTCTTATAGATTTATCTCTTATCGTGGGCGGCATCCCCCTTGGTGATACTATCATATTGGCAGTCTGTGTTGCTACTTCCTATCATTTGGGTAGGTCGTTGGTGAGAACGAGTGAAGTACGAGCTCTTTGACCTTCCCGTGACATTCGTTATTCACATTAGTGGGATTCAAAATTGGGTGTAACATTATATGAAAATATACTCAGTGTTTGGGGATAGATCCCTCCACACACATTATATCCGAATTTTTTAAAAGATTTCCCCCTTTGTCTAGGAAGTTCATAAAATATAGTGCTTCTAGTTTTTTGCAATCTTCTCACACCGAAAGACACATGTTATAGTCATTGTTTATTATTATTATTATCATCAATTTTTAGGTGACGGTATCTACACCCAGCCTAGCAAGATAAATGATTTTATTCACTTTTAGCACGAGACCTCTACAAGAAACTTTGTCAATACCGACACTATGTCGTCGTACCATACAGTTTGGGCAGATGTAAATCATGTTTTCCGACACATATAATTGATGTTGCTATATACGTATATGCTATTCTAAATTTTGCTTAAACTTAAACACAACCGGTAAGAAATAATACATAGGAACTAACTAATAACCAATGAAGTTAATGCTCTTTTTTTGCACAGCTATGCCTAATCCCACCCGAAGCACAACTTCCGATTCACAGTTGTGCGCCGTGTTCGTGAAAATGTTGCCTCCTCCTACATTCCACGCGCCGCCGCTCCGTTCTGTCTCCTGCACTATGTAATTTCTGTAATGTTGTCGTTCCGTGCTCCCTCCTATCCTCTGCCTTGTGTCCTTGCTGTCCCGAAACCCCATCCGTCTAGCTTTTGTAAGTGCTATGCATCTGGCCTCTAGAAGTCAAGCACCTCCTTCTGATTGTGCTCACGTTCTCATTTTTTATCATTGGAAGTCACGATATAGGCATCTTAAAATATGAATAATGTTACACGAACTAAAAGTTAAGACTCAAAATGAGACTAATCTTAGATTGTAGCCAGTTAAACAACAAAAATAAAAACAGTGATGCAATCAACTTGTCATTATTTTTGTTGTTTAACCAGCTACAATCCAAAATTAGCCTCATTTTGAGTTCAACTTTTAATCTGCGTAGTATATCTCTTAAAATATCTACCGGTCACCACAATCTTATTGTGGTCACAATCATTTTATGATGCATGCCATTCACGTCAACGAGACCATGATCCCCCCAAATCGAGATTAGTTTTTCAATTAAAGTTGTGTTTGTTGTGCCGTCCTAGTGGCGGCACGATAAATAAATTTTACTGGTTATTTTAATCGGTGTTTGTTATACATATTAAAAGATAAATAAGTTGCCGCACGGATAAGTTAACTGAGAAATTTCCGGATAACCTGCTGCACTAAATCTTTATGGCTGAAAACAAGTTTATTTGCCGCGGGTGTCAATTTTTCATAATATCCCTCTAACCAGCTGCTTAATACATACACATTATTTATGTGTTGGGCATTATAGACTTTGTCTAAATAACCACATCCTACGTACACGCGTACCAAACGGTGGACATCTTACCCACAAATTTATTTACCATTGCT
The DNA here is from genome assembly GCA_963693085.1 of Alisma plantago-aquatica. Taxonomy (NCBI): domain Eukaryota; kingdom Viridiplantae; phylum Streptophyta; class Magnoliopsida; order Alismatales; family Alismataceae; genus Alisma; species Alisma plantago-aquatica. The sequence goes on from OY856410.1 coordinate 469,302,659, forward strand.
CCAAACAACAGTTATCTTACACAAGGTTAAAATATCGCTAGATAATTTATCCATGGCAAATAAACCTATCATGTTTGTACACTAAACGCAGCCTCAGTATGTTTGTATATCTGTCCATTATTATTTATGAGTGGAACAATGATGAAAGTGATAGTCCAACTAGAATATGATGTATTTTGAAATCCACACGCTAAACATATGCACCAATTACCAAAACAAAAATATTGCTTAAATAGTACAGATTCACGTTGAACTGATTTTCTTGGCATATGCAATAAACAAGATAATGAAATATGGTCTATTAAATTTTGCATTACTAGTGCTTTGTGAAGGAGGAGACTACAAAGAAAGTTCACTTCGAACAGGTACGTTCATCCTCTAAATGTCTTTGCATCCAAAACTGTATATTGCCCACATTCGAGGATGATGCATGTTATAGTTATCACATCACCAATGCCACAATACCGGTTCAACTTCCGTAAGTCAGGCATCAAAACTTTCTTTATCAGCAATATTCAGGGCTTGATTTACCAGTCATGTTAATCCATTGTGAACTATGATTCTTGTTAGATATACAATTGCTAACGACACAAAGGTACGAAATAATGACAAAGTAGTATTTTTCTTTCTTTTAACTGCTACAACCTCATCGTCCGTCTCCCATATCTTAGTATTCAATCATTTCTTTATTGGTCTACATTATAATATATGTCTAGAGAAAATTTATTTTCCCAACACATTTGACACATTTCAAGGTGACTTCAGAGCTCTTTGACACGAATATACACTATCAGTAGTAAAGAAAGGTCAATATGATTCATCTTTGGAAATTATCCTTGTATGCACGTCACTAACTAATGTGTCAAATTGATCAAGTGACACTTGGAAGTCAATAGCGCCTGTTCAACTATAAACATGCACATGTTCAATCTGAATCCCATTCCATCACTATATTCGTTTTCCTCATGATGCTAAGATAAGCATATATAATTTACAATACTCTCACACTCTTCTTTTGCCAAAAATTATAGTTATTTTTTATCTTTTATTTTAATATTTGATGTTATCATAAAATATAGTACATCGTGTCTATGGGTTTCCTCACTTCCGCATGCTCTTTTAATTAAATCTACATTACTGTATCTATCTCCATCTAAGTAGTGCCTATTATTGATTGTTATGTGTGTATGTAAACATGGTTTCTTCACATTTCTTCTGTCCATGAAGACCATATTTATCCGTCGGGAGATCATTTCACATGAACAATCTAATGCAAGTTACCCCGAAGAGGTAAGTCATTTCCGACAAGACATACTCATTTGACATTAGTGATTCATCAATTATGCACATGTTGTTTTCTATTCATACCAAGTTAAATTTCTTTACATTGAATTTAGAATATTATTTTAGCAATTATATTGGATAAAATCCAATCAAAACATGGCTTTGCAGGTCCAAAGTAATTAGCCATCCTACAATTATGTCTATATATTTCTATGTACTAATAAAATGTTATAATTTCTACCACAAGTAGAATGTCTATGATAATCAATTAACTTAACGTGGCTGCATTATCTTTTTGTCTAGTTGTTAACTGTTACTAAATGGCATTTTAATATTTCTATAATGACTTGATGCCCCATTAATACCTTTTAACACATCCAAGAATTCATTTTAAAAGAGAATAGATCAATCAAATGATGTTACAAATTATAAAGTGGAACCATATCTATGTATAAGTACTTACAACTAGTATTAATTTTCCTCTTGAGAAATATAACATTGAACTTTAAGTTAAGTTAAGATATAATGGTGCTTAGTTATTTCTTATCCAATGGCTTCATACCATCTATTGTTAAGCATGGACTAGCTTTTATTCATTTTCTTATAAACTTTACAACATACTAACTAAGGTAATCTAGTGAAAAACTCTTGTTATCTTCATATTTGCACATTATCAAATTTTAATTTATTATCTTTGACATTTAATTTTATTATGACATATGTTCCATGCTTATACTTACTAGTTCTTGTATTTACTTTATGATTGAGTATTTCTTGTATAATATTTTGATGCAAACAACGGGATGACATTCATGTTTCAACAAGGGTTATATGTATATAATACAGGGGGTTTGAAGTGACATGTTAATTCTATAGGGTTGTGTTTTGTGTATTTAGTGATTCAATCCAACAAATTGAACCATCATATGTACCCATCATTAGTGTGACTTATTTGTTTGTTACAATTGTAAGGGGCAAGGTCAATGTCCTCCCCATGTAGTTTATGTTCAACATTGAATACAAAATTTTATTTTGTTCAACAATATTCATAATATTCAGTTGATCTTAATTTTGAAAGTTAGCTAACATGCTTATCATGTACGAGGTGATTGTTTATGCTATCAAGCAAAAAATAATGTGTCAATGGTTTTCGACCATACTTATTTGACAACGCTCATCGTCCATCATATATTGCTTGAGTTAACAACAAGAGAGAATGTATTTATAGCATTAATTTGTGAGTGTATGCTTCTTGCATGTCTCAAAATAACTCTATGTTGCTGGTTATAATATTTGTTCCAACATCTTCCCAATGTTGATGTACAAGTTGCAAATTAGTTATTTTTGGCACCATTAGTACATGTGCCAACGGTCACATAATTTTTTCTGACAACTCATGAGTGATGGGTTAGATAGAATAATAAATTATGAGAGCTAACCTGACACATTTATACCAGCAATTATAAGTGTTGGCATAGCCTCAAAAAATGCTGGTAAAGGTCTATGTCAACATCAATAGAGCCAACTTTTGTTGGCCGCTGGTATAACCTATACCAACATTTTTGGGCCTATACCAGCATGCACTTGGCTGCTGGTATAAGGACATATTGTTGTAGTATATTGTTGGGCCTATAAGAACACTTCCTTGTCAATGCCATGGCATAAGGAAAAAAGTAAGTACTTGTCAATGCCATAGCATAAGGAAAAAAGTGAAGATGGTGATCATAATGTTTCATAAGGAAGTGTTCCAAAAGAATTTTTTTAAAGAGGATGGAAGGTGGGGATTCTAATGGTTGATCAAGATTAAGGTAGCCTCTGATGGGCCAGTGACTTTGCTCAATCAATCACTTTTCCCTTACGTCATACTCATCAAGCCAAGTTTTCAAACTGTTACCCTTGGTAACATCCATAACACCCTTGTTTTCTCCTAGTTTGAGGAGTTTCTCATGGAGGTTCTTCCCTTCAAAAGCAATAAGTGGTCAATAAAGAGGGAGCATTGCCTTGGCACCCCCCTACTGATTACATGGTTGAGTATGGGTTGTTGTCCAGTTCTAGGTCACAGTCTAGGACCATAAATGTAGGCATGAAGAGTGCATGAGGGTATAGTTTAAGGTCATTGTCTAGGAACATAGATTGAGATTGAAAGGATCTAGGTGATCTAGTTTTAGGTCATAGTCTAGGACCCTGGTTGTGGGCAAACTGACGCTAACAAGTGATGCCTCACTCAACATTGAAGAATTGCATCTCTCAACTAGCTTCAAATATAGGGTTCCTTTTTTTATTTGGGGAAATGAGTGTTCATACTTTTAGAGACCATTTTGCAAAAGGGCCCGTCTTTCCAAAGTTTATCATTCCCTTATATTATTGACTTCAGAAAATTAGTTGATCCTTTCAAAAAAGTCATTGCATTTTGAATGTCTTGTTAATTTTTGAAAAGATCCTTTGGATTATTGGAAATATTGTTTATCCTATAAAAACCTAATGGATTTTTGAAAACATTGCTTATCTCTTAAGAAGATTATTTGATTTTTGAAAGGATTATTAATCTAAAAATATTGGTTGATTTTTTAAAGAACCGTTAATCTGGAAAAAAATGTTTGATTTTTTTTGAAAGAATTGTTAATATTTGTAAAGATTGATTGATTTTTGAGACGATTGTCAATCTTTGAAAGGATTTTTTGATTTGTAAATTTTGTTAATCTTTAAAAATATTTTTGGATTTGTTAATCTTGGTTAATATTTTAAAAATATTATTTGGTTTGAATGAATTGTTAATCTTTGAAATAATTGTTGATTTTAAAACTTGTTTAATCTTTAAAAAGATTGTTTGAATTTGAGATTTTTAGTTTTCAAAGGAGATTTTGGGATTCTAGCAATTGTTGACAACATTGTCTAACTTGGACACAAAAGGAGTTATCAATAATGTCAAATTTTCTCAATAACCAAAACAAGATATATGTATGGGAAGTAAATGACCCTCCCCTTTTAGCCCATGAGTTTGACATTACATCCTCATGTAAACATGACTATGTAGGAGGGGTTGGTCTTTATCTTATCTATGGGTAGATGGAACTCACTGAGAGGTAATGTTTAGATCCTTGAAATTTAGAGATTTTAAGTTTAACTCAAGTTCTGAAGTTAAGATACAATAGAACAATGAAGATAATTATATGACCTTAGTTGATGAATTTAAACCCTAGACTCATATCAAGTTTTCAATTTAATTAAATAATGTTTTTTTATCATATGTGTTCATATAAGGCCAATATGATGTGCAATGATTATCAAAGTCTTACATTTGAAACCAGGAGCGTAATTAAGCCTATGGAACCTTTTGATGGCCCAAGATTTTATTCATGGCTTTAGGGACTCATTACAACCTAATTTGGCCAATGAGGGTTTACAGATGGGTCCCTGGGATATGAAGTTGAATATTTTCTACCTAGTGACCATAATAAACATCTAAGATATTTTTAATTAGAATATAATCAAGATATGAAGTAATATGAGAAATTCTAGAATATTCTAAGCTATTCCATGATCTGGATAATTAATTAATTAATTAATTATGTACTAAATAATTGGAAACCAAGTCTCAGGGATAAAATGAGAATTACATGACCTAATATTTGACAAAGATGAGATAATAGATTGAGGAAGTTTATCCCAAAGTTTGGGATTAATTAGAGCTATTATCTGTCCTAGAGAAATAGAAAAAGATAAATGGATTTAATAAGAAAGGAAAAGAAAATAGAGGAAATGGGGGTGATCATACCAGAGTCCAGTCAGACCTGGACTTTGGATTTGGGTGGAACGCAGGTAGGGGAGTCTTGCCTCTCGCCCAAAATTTATTGAGTCCCACTGGACTAGAGACCCAACCTCGTCTGGACTCTCTCTTCCTCTCTAGATATGTTCGAGGCCCGATTTTGGTGTCAATGGTCTTGGGAGATAGAAATGATCCCAAAAAGCCCCAATGTTGAGGATATAGAAGCCATGAAACCTAATAGGAACCACATATAAGATCGTTAATAGAACTCTCAAGGGCTAAGGGATCACAAATAAACATCCATTTCCATCCAAGGTCCCCAGAAACTCCCCCCCAAGCCCCTATCCTTTTTTTGGTTGACCTAGTCTTTCTATCCTAATCTGTGATGTCTTTAGCCAATTTGTATGGCCAGAGGAAGTACACTGGAATCAGGAAGATCCTCTGACTTCCAATGGGGTGTGAGGGAGATTCAATTTGTATCCCAACTCCTGGTGTTGCAACCTTCTAGCTCATCACTATAGTGCTAACTGTGGCCATCGCCCGACATCACGAGGGCGTAGGTGAAGTTCAGATTACCAAGGCGGAGTGATCAGATGCATTAGACCTATAAACAACAACCATGAGTGGAGAGTCAACATTGTGCTGACCTCTGTCTTGGCCCATGGATTGCTAAACAAAGGTAGAAGATGATGGTCGAGCAAATGGCCATCCTTCCCCTGGACATAAAGTTGTGTGGTAAGGGTTATTCTATCTTTTCCTCCCCACCTTACCTCAGCCACGTGGGTGTGGGTGCCAGGATGGTGTGATCCCATTGTCTCTTTCCTGGCTCCATGACCCATGTGGATAATGGTAAAGTATTCACACGGTGATCCCTGATTGGTTAACTAAGAATTATCTTGGAATAATTGTAACTAATTATTGGTAGATCGTATGACTCTGAACCTAAATAGGAAATTGATCAAAATAGTGAGTAAGTTAAGAATAAAATTATTCCAAAATCTAGTTATGACCTAGCTCCAAAAATATAGGTATACATGAATTTAATGTGATTAATGCATATTAACCCTAGATTTTATGGATATAATGCTTGCCCTAGACAATCCATTTATTCTATGGTAGTACCTGATACTGTCAAAAGTCATGAAGTGACATAATAGTGACGGAGTTGATGATGACGTATAATTAGGGTCAATAATCTTATACGTATGGAATTGGGGTGATCAATGTAACTAAACCTTAGGTGTGATGAATAATGTATTAAATACATTGAATACTTTTATTCCCTAATTTAGTTTGGTATTGGTAAAATATAATGATGTTCTAAGATCTCAATTGAATTTAGTTAATAATTATGATCTCTTAGGCTTCTAAACCATTATTGATATCATAAGGGTTTAATGGTGACAAATCTTGATAATTAGATCTTTAACCTCATGGTTTAATTGAATGTGTCCATATTGTTATAATAAGAACAAATGACAATTAGAGTTCACATCATGTCTGATTAGGGTATGATTCATGATGTGATGGAATTAGGTTTTTGATCCTTATTCCTATTTCAAACACGAGACAATCATAAAACATAGATTAGAACTTAAGTTAGGTTTAATTTGAATAATGTGAATGTATGGTGACACTTTAGGGTTTTATACATACATGTAGATGATGTTGATGAATGAATGGTTGCCTAGATGTTTGTATGCACTCAGAAGGTACATAAAATATATTGCATGTCTTCTGCATGACAAAGGTATGTGGTTAAGCCTATGGTTACATGTATCGACTTCTGAAGTTTGTCGAGGTTTCTTAAAGTTTGAACGAGTGATAATTGTTGGATGTTTATTTATTTCATACAAACGATAAAGCCCCTATGAGTATCACATAAATATATAGAATATTTTGAACCCTAGTTTTCACCCATGAAGGGGTAATGCATATAAGTCCAATGATGGGCAATGATTACACCCAAGAGGGCATACCAATCATGGGTTAGAATATCAAAGAAAATACAAGTTCATATGTGTTGCGAAATATTTGGTGAATATATGTATATGTGATGTTCGGATGAACCCACACGTTTTGTTTATTGGAATTTTAGGTAGTTGATACACTTGATTCATTGACATGTAGATAAATATTGAAAGCTTGTGAAGATGTGAAAGATAAGGCAAGGAGGATGAGATAGTTTAGTATTTCTCCTCATATGTACAAGTTAGTTTTCTTATGAAATGTTCATGTAAATCCTTAGAGGAGTATAGTTTAAATATATGTATTCATTCAAGTTCAAATTAATGAAAATTATTTACTATTATTATTTTTTTGGTATCCAAAGCGCATCTCCTTTTTTTGTATTTTTCTGAAGGTGTGTACAATGCATAGAAAGAAAACAGAGACACGAAGAAAGAGAGGAAACTAGATAGAAGATAACTATCTATCTGTACAAAATTAAACTAAGGTATCAATATTTTTTTTAAGTGCCTCCATATTGCAGAAGCTGGCTTTTCAAGCCCCTCAAAAATCCTCTGGTTTCTCTCCTTCCAAATGTCATGGATTGTCACCAGAAGGCAGATATTTTCTTTTTCAGAACAGAATTCCAAAAAACTATGAATAGAACAGGGAAAATGCCCAATATATCCCTCCACGAGAGCCATGTTCCATATTTGTTGGCTGTACAAGCACGCAAAAAAGATATGATCAATGTCTTCAATATTGCTTTTGCATAGCTCACACCTAGATGGGAGATAAAAACCTCTTCTCTGAAGGAAGGTTTGGGTCAGAATCCTACGAAGCATGACTTTCCAATAGAAAATTTTGCATCTGCTGGGTACCTTTGACTTCCACACCCAATTAAACTAAGGAACTTTCATATCCTTTTTACGAAAAACCTCCCAGAAATCCTTCATTCTTCTAGGACAGATGTCTTTGAGGAGAATTCTATCATTAGAACTCGAGCCAGGAATAAGAAAAGAGTTCAAAATAGATGTTATTCTACTGATATGGCGAGACTACAGACAATCCACTCACCGTTATCAATTAATTCAGAAATCTTAACAAGCTTGCCTTTGCCTAACAACATAATATCCCTATCATCTAGGAAATCAGTAAGAAACCTGTTATGATTAACCCAGGGGTCCCTCCAAAGTAGAGTAGAATCATCATTACCAACAATCCAGTGAATATAGGGAATCATGGCATCTCTGACCACTAGGAGTTTTCTCCATACCCAAGAAGAGTACGGTTTGGCCTTATTTACTATTATTTGTTATTTTCTAATATCTAATCCTAGAAATTTAGATTATGATCCTCGACTTTAAGGTCCTCTGGACACTGAAAAGTGGGAGTCACTACATTTGGCATCAGAGCCCAGATTTTGCACTTAATATTTAATAGTTTATAATTTCAAATAATACTTAGATATATACAAGGAAAATTATTAGGGCCTAATAAATCCTCTAGGTTTCTCATATCTAATTTCATCTACTTCTCATTTGTTGCCTAATACACCCTAAAATGCACTTCCCTCCTCATCTTAAGTTAGAATCTTGAGTAGTACAATTAAGGCATCCTTCTCCAATTAATGCACAAATAATGTTAAGATAATGACATGGTTATGAAAACTGGTTATGTGCTATGTAGCTTTTTGCTAGTGAGGGAAAACCCAAGAAATACCTAGGTAAGGGTAGGAAAACCCATTCGTCCATAAAGGACTTGAGTGGGTTATCCCAGTAGGGTATGAAACCCCTAATAGGTCAAGGGAACCATAAACTCTAAACATACAAGGTGTAGTCCCTAATCCTAATCATAATCCTAATTCTAGGTAATTGGATTCGTACGGGTGAAATAATAACCCTAACCAACCAAAAACTAAGTAAGGGTAAAGGAAAGAGGAAACCCAAATGGGTTTGAATAATTCAATTTTGACACCCTAGCTTTCCCATGCATGCAAGTACATGGAGTAATGCACACATGATACACATAAAGGGTTTTGAATATAAGTGAGACATGAAATCATGACTGACATAATGAAAATTTAGGATCCTCAATTCAACTTTAGGGTTGGTGTCCCAACCTGGGGTGGATCAACCTAAGATTGGGAAAAGGTCTATGGGGGAGGTAGAACCCTAAACCCGTGGGGTTAGGTTGTGTATAGCAAGCCTATCCTCCTCCTAAGTCCAAGATACCCTAAATTAGGACCTTCCCTAGGAGGTGAGTTGACCAATATCATGTTAAGAATTAAGGAAACTTGGGACATCCTCTAAGGACCTAACTCCAAAGGGATGGAATGTGATGGGATGGTATGGGCATAAGGTATAGAAGCTTCTACCCCCTACATAATAAAAATAAGTTGGCAAATGAGAAACTAATTTCAATGTATGTAAGTATGAAACCTTGGTTGGAGAAATCCCAAGGTAATGTGTAATGGAAAGTAATTTACATTGAAGGAAATCATGCATCTAGGGCATAGCCTTATAGACACCAAGTCTAGAAAAGAAGCGTCAACATGTTGACTAATGCCCTAGATGCATAATATATAAGAATGAGAACTTTGGTTTGAGGAAAACATTAAGAAAAATGTGTAATATGAATAGTTAACACATTGAAACAAAATCCTATTAAGGAGATATAAGTCATAAAAAAATGTGTAATATGAACATTTAACACATTTGAAACCTAGATAAAATGAAATGACCAAGTGATAATAATAATGTTACAAGTAAGGATGTGGAAATACCCTTGGATTGAATTTGGATTTCAACCTCTGTAACACTGATAATGTCAATATAAAGTAAACTTAGTAAAGATAAACTAGTTGAAAACCTAATTTAGAGAGGTTTCTACACCTAATGTTTGAGGCTAATATGAGCTATCATGCGCCTTGTCCTTATTAGGTTTGAATTTTGGGGACAAAATCCGTTTTAAGGAGGGGTGAATGTTACACTTGAAATTTAGAGGTTTCAAGTCTACCTCAAGTTATGATGTTAAGATACAAATGGAATAATGATGAGAATAATATGACCTTGGTTGATGATTTTGAGCCCTAGACTATATTAAGTTTCCCATTTAAGTAAATAATGTTTTTGAGCATATGTGTTCATATATGGTATGAGGTGCAATGATTATCAAAGCCTTAAATTTATAATAGGAGTGTAATTAAGCTTATGGAACATTTGTATGGCACAAGATGTGATTAATGGGCCTTAGGGACTCATTACAACCCATTTGAGCCAATCAAGTTTACAAATGGGTCCCTAGGATATGAAATTGGGTATTTTCCACCTCATGATCATAATAAATATCTGAGATAATTTTAATCATAAGATAATCAAGATTTGAAGTAATATGATAAATTCCAAATGATTTAAAGATTTTCCATGATCTAGATAATTAATTAATGAATTATCTAGTTAATACTTGGAAACCAAGTCTCGGGGATCAAATGAGCATTACCTGAACTGGTATTTTGAAAAAGTTGAGATAATAGATTGAGGAGGTTTATCCCATAGTTTGGGATTAATTAGCACTATTATTTTTCCTAGAGAATTACAACAATATAGAGGGCTTTACTTAAAAATAGGAAAATAAAATAGAGGAAAAGGGGGCGATCATACCAGAGTCCAGCTATACCTGGACTTTGGATCTGGGTGGAACAAGTGAGTCCTCCCTATTGCCTGGACTTTATTAAGTCTCGTAGGTAGAAGAGACCCAACCTACTGTGGACTCCCTCTTCCTCTCTGGATATGTTCAAGGCCCAATGTTGGTGTCAACAATCTTAGGAGATAGAAACGATCCCAACGAACCCTTGTGTTGGCATTATCTTGGGGTATTGAGATAAACCTCAATATTCATGTTAGGGCTATCTCCATGGGATGATATAGAAGCCACGAAACCTAGTAGGAACCATATATAAGATCATCACTAGAACTCTTGGGGGCTAAGGGATCACAAAGAAACATCCAATTCCATTTGAGGTCCCCAAAAACTTCCCCCAAGCCAATGTCCTTTCTTTGGTTGACCTGGTCTTGCTATCCTATTCTATGGCGTCTTCAACCAATTTCTTTTTCCAGAGGAAGAGCATTGGAACTAGGAAGGTCCCGACTCATAGTGGGGTGTGAGGGAGATTTTATTTGTATCCAAATTCTTGATGCTACAACCTTTTGGCTCATCGCCGAAGTGCCAACTGCGGCCATCAACTGACATCACGAGGGAACTGGTCAAGTTCATATTACCAAGGCGGAGCAACTGGAGACATTAGACGTATAAATGAAAACAAGAGTAGAAATTTTGTGTTGACCTCCTCCTTGGCTCAACAGGGCCAAATCGTTGAATGAAGGTAGAATATGAGGAATCAGAAAATGACCTTCCTACCCTTGGACCTAAAGCTCTGAGGTAAGGGTTGCTTTGTCTTTTCTCCTTGCCTTGCTCTAGCCATGCGAGTGCGAGTGCCAGGATGGCGTGAGCCCATTGGCTCTTTCTTGGCCCTACGACCCATGTGGATAATAGTAAATTATTGATGTGGTGATCCTTGATTGGTTAACTTAGCATTATTTTTGAATAATTGTAACTAATAATTACTAGATTGTATGACTGAACCTATATAGGAATTTGATAAGAAAAGTGAGTAGATTACAAACAAAATGATTCCAGAATCTAATTATGATTCTAGTTCTAAAAATATAGGTATACATGAATCTAATGTGATTAATGCATATTAACCCTAGCTTTGATGGATATAATGGTTTACCCAATGAATCTGTTTATTCAATGGTAGTACCTGATACTGTTGAAAATTGTGAAGTTACAAAAGAATGATGGTGTTTTTGATGATGTATAATTTGGTTTAATAATCTTATACATATGGAACTGTGGTGATTAATGTAACTATACCTTAGTTGTGATGAATAATTTAATAAATACATTAATTATTATTATTCCCTAATCTAGTATGGTAATGGTCAAATATAATGATGTTCTAAGATCTCAATTGATTTTTTTTAATAATTATGACATTTAGGCTTCTAAACCATTAATGAGATCATTAGGGTTTAATGATGATAAATCTTTATAATTGGATCTTTAACCTCATAATTTAATTTAATGGGGCCATATTGTGATAATAAAAATAAATGACAATTAGAGTTCACCTAAAGTTTGATTAGGATATGAGTCATGATGCGGTGGAATTAGGGTTTGTGACCCTTATTCCTATTTCAATCACGAGACAACCCTGAAACCTAGATTAGAACTTAAGTTAGGTTTAGTTTGAATAATGTGAATGTACCATGAAACTTTAGGTTTTCTTACATACATGTAGATAATGTTGATTTAATGATTGGTTGCATGGATGTTTGGATGCACTCATAAGATACTTGAAATATACTACATATCTTCAGCATGCAAAAGGTATGTGGCTACTCTTATGATTATATGTGTCGACTTTCAAAGTTTGTCAATGTTTCTTGAAGATTGAATCAATGATAATTGTTGGATGTTTATTTAATTCATGCAAACTATAAAGCCCCTATAAGTATCACATAAATATGTAGAATATTTTGAACCCTAGGTTTCACCCATCAAGGGGTAATGCATATAAGTCTAAGGATGGACATTGATTACACCCAAGATGGCATACTAAGTATGGGTTAGAATTTAAAAGAAAATACAAGTTCAATGTGTTATTAAATATTTGTTGAATATACATATATGTGATGTTTGGATGAACCCATGTACTAGTATAGAAATATGCTAACTGTGTTTTGTTTGTCAACATTTTAGGTAGTTGAGACACTTGATTATGGACATGAAGATAAAGATTGAAAGCTCTTGAAGATATTATAGATAGTATTTCTTATCATATGTATAAGTTATTTTTCCTATGAAATATTTATGTAACTCCTTAGAGAAGTATAACTTAAATATATGTATTCATCCAAGTTCAAATAAATGAAAATTATTTACTATTATATGTTATTTGTTATATCTGATCCTGGAAATTCAAAGTAATGATCCTCAACTTTAAGGTTCTCTGGACAGTCAAAAGTGGGGGTCATTACAAGTAACCCAGGTTCAGGGGATAAGGGTACCACTCCCAATTCACCTCATGACAATGGAGTCCATAATTAATCTTGAGTGCTAGGAGAGTGGGGTGTATTCAAGGCCTTTGTACATTTAGACTAATGCTACAGTTGTACATTTACTAACACCCCACATCACTTCTAGAGACCAAACATGATGTTGGCACTCGTTCCATGACACATAGGTTCATATGAGTGTAGAGTGAAAGTGACAATTTTAATGTTTTCAAAAGCAATCCCTTAAAGCATGAAACTCAGTCATGTGCAGATAAAGAAACAATATTGATGTTTCTCAAGAAAGATAAGATCTTGCTTCCAACCAACACTACTATTCATACTTTATTTTTACTTTTGTTCTTTTAAATAGAAAATGCAAGGGAGATAAACAGGAAACCCTAAAAGGGAAGTGTGGCTATAACCCTAAATTGACAACATATATGAACAAGAAAAAAAGGAACATGAGAGGGACAATGAAAAGTAACCAAAGATAGAGATTCGAGGTGGGGCCAATAGATCACCTAGATTTGTGAGCTAGGGCCAGATAAGAGGGATGTGCCACCCTGCCCCCAAACTAGGCTCATGAGAGACTAACTCCAAGGAACTTGAACAAGTTTTCTCTCATCTAGTCTTTTTCATTTTGAACCCTTCAACATCTTGCGAATATATATTCTCTTACTTAGGTCAAGAAACTCTCCAAATCTATCTCTATAGATCTCAATCCTGATCACATAGGATTTCTTGCCTAAACCCTTCATAGAGAAGGTGTTTCGAGCCAGGTTTTAACATTTACATGATGAGGATCTTATTCTCCATCATCATGTGAAATATAAGTTTGCTCCCACTAAATCTTTTGTAATCACAGATTTCATCTTCATTCTGAATCTAGTCAAACCCTTTGACTGTCATGTCAAATAGAAGATTCCAAGATCTGTGATGCTTGCTCCAATGAAAAGATTAACCTTTGTATCTTATAAGCATTGTTTGCATTAATGGATTTATAAAACCATTAGGATATGCCATATACACACCCTCACAATTTTTCCACTTAAGGAATGCAATTTTAATATCAATATGCCAAATCTTACAATCATACTAAGCTGCAATAGCAAGAATGATCCAGACGGATTTAACCATGGTAATTGGTGAAAGACTTCATCATGTTCAACACCTTGAACTAGTTTGAAGCTCTTTTCAACTAGTTTACCCTTCCATATAGGTCCTCTTTCAAAGACTCAAATGCACCCTATGGGTTTTACCCCTTCAGGTGGATCTAGTAAGGTCATACCTTGTTGGTTTACATGGAGTCCATCTAGATATCATGGCCTCTAGCAATGTTTCTTATATTTGGTCCCTCAATAGTTTCTAGGTAAGTTGTTGGCTCATCATCTATGATCAACTTACCACCTTTTCGATTTATAAGATATTATCATCTTTCAAACTCAAGGCGTGTTGTACTAGAACTGTGAGTTATGTGTTGCATAAGGAACTTGAGATTTGAAAACACTTTAGGATTCTCATTGTTCCCAATGTACCTCTTTAGGTTCAATGTTTTATTATTTATCTCAAACATTTCGAGTTCTAGTTTTACTCCCACTAATTCCTTTGGAACCAGTTCCTCTTCAGGAATACAACCATCCTGATCAACAAAGATCTTTGTTGTTGGATTGGGATAAAGGTAGTATTTCAACAAAATAACATTTATGTGATTTTGGATAAAGCATTTTCAAGAAACTATTTTCTTGTATAACCTTTTAATCCTAATCACTATAAAAGACACATTGAGACACCTCCCATGCCATATCTCATATGGTGTCTCTTGAACCAATTTTAGACGGTACATTGTTTAGTGTTAAGTATGTGCCCAAAAGAATTTGTAAAATTAGCTATATATTAATTGATAATCACACCATGACTTAACATGGTGTGATACCTTCTTACTGATACATTTTCATGTTACACTATCATTGTGTTTGTAAGGAGTGAGTCCCATAGGGGTACTCCCTACTATTATCTTGAAAATAACTTAGCACAGCACAAAATTTCAAATGCCACATAAATAATATAGGTGCCAAATTATTCTTAGATAAATGTTGCATCAAGAGCTAAAAAAAATATAGCAGCGGAAGTAACTAAGTTATTACATATCTGAAAATAGTCCCATAAATATCTCTCAAGTCAACTAGAAAAATAATAATAAAGGGAACTATAACTAAACAGATCTAATGCAGTAGGCAACCTAGCCATCTCAGAAGTCTCGATCTACTGTTGCACGTTTTCTTCGATCTCTATGCCCGCAATCTCTTGTCTTTCAATAGGATTCTCAATGGGCTGATCTGCGCCTGGGTGGTAGGGAACATCACCCAGGATGGGAATAAAATAAAAGGCTGAATCAGTAAAACTGAGTATGTACATTTAAAGGTTAACTAGGGCATTATACAGTTCAAAAGTAAAGTAAGATGATCCCATTCAAAAGGGGGTTGCTAAAAATTTGGTAAGCTTCAAGGAGTAGTAATAAGAGAATGAATCATTAAAAGAATGAGGCAATATCAATGAACAATTATTATTACCATTCTTGCCATAACCAATAATCCAATCAAATAAACATTTGCATGCCGATACATTTGACTACAGTAACTAAAGTAGGGCCACGACACCACTGAGTCAATGGCCTAAGTAAAATGGGTGGAAGTAGACGCACCCTGGGCGGAAGTAGACGCGCCCCTGTATAAAAAGAGGTGGAAGTAGACGCACCCCGGGCGGAAGTAGACGCGCCCTAATGGTTACGCATAAGCGTCTACAATAGTTAAACTAGTCGAATTATCTAACATGCATAAATAGAGTGGCAAGAGAGTTTACGTTCACCATTAAATTTTCAAGAATAATAACCAAGAAAATGGGGTCATTGACCCAATTCAACACGATAGTAATTTCAAAAGAATAATAATAATTCCAGCTGAAAGTATATGAACTGTCCAACAAATGGAATAAAAGCGAGTATTTCAAAAGATGCCTCATTATGGGAAAATTTAGTCATATAAATGCCCAGTTATAAATAGGGAGGAGTACATACCTCCAGTCTTGATTAAGTCAAAATAAAATAGCACCTAAGTCTGAGCCAAAGATAATATCACCACCTAAGCATAAAATTATATTATGTGTTACTATTGTCTCTCATATAATATTTAATCCAATACAATGCTTTATGTGAGAGCTCGTTATTGGGACATAGGCCCGTGCATAACACTCTTATCTAAACGCACGTACATATACACAAATGCTGAATTTCTCATTCAATAATGATTAAACATTGTCTTACTACGATTTGGATAATTACCGGACTACTAATTAATTAAGACACAGCAAACAGCGATACTCGTTTCTTTAGTTTCTCAACAGAGGAGAACATTGCGATACAGATAATAAGGAGGAAATTAACGCCAACCTCACACGCGTTGTAGGAGGAGCCCTGAAGGGTAGGACTTCGTCCGGGACGGTGCTCCTTGTATCCAACGCTCGGGCAGTCTCTCCGTCAGGGTCATCGACTACCCATCCATGACCAAGATCCCGTCTTCGATCCGAACACAAAACGAATTACATTAAAGCCGAGATTACCAATTGTTCGAGTAAAACCAGAACAGCGAATACCATTCTCTGGTCTCCCCAAATGGAATCGCGATCAGGCGGACATTACGATTTCCAGGAAAACTGTCTACCTCGCGCATAGTGCCGGAGTAAACTCGAAGGGTTGCGCCCCCTCCTGGGATGAATTCCCGATTGCAAGAAAGGCTCTAGCGATTGCGGAAGCAAAGCTCCTAGGACTTGGAAAATTTCTGGTGTCGAGTTGCGGCAGCTGCAGGACGAATGCCAACTGGTAATCTCGATCCAAGCGGATAACCTCGATGTCCTGGATCAGTGGATCAGCCTCACTATCCTACGGGAGTCGAGCATAGCTATTGGTCACCAACAGCGCTTAGTTCCGTCGGCATCTAGTCACGGGTCGGCATAAAAAAGAAAAGGGGTGGAATCACAGGGACAATTTTGTGGCGGTAGCGAGACCTGGACATGAAACGAATCGGTCCACAGCATCTACACAAATTGGCGACGGTTCCGAAGCTTAGACATGCGGTTCAGATACACTGAGTTTTCCATCGACAAAAGCACTTCTCGCGAGAAACAGGGGACTCTCGTCGACCTACTAATCGGGGCAAGGCCAAAGCTAAAAGAAGACGGGAAACAAAAGCTATGATGCCTGGGATGGTGTCATTACCTTAGATCAATCCGAGGCAAGCACAGAAGGAGCCCTCCTAGCTTCCTCTCCGAATACGGCAACTGCGGCTGCGCCTGTGCGAGAGGGCAGCGACGTCCAGTGCAAACCGGGTGTCTGGGTTCTCAAGGACAGATCAACACCTCTTCTCGGTGGTTCGGAGGCTCCTACGACGATTGAAGCGAATTAAGGCGGCACTGCGCGACGCTGTAGAGAAGAGAGTTGTTGCCGGTTGAACAGGTTTAGGGCGTAGGGCCTATAGGGCGCCTCAGGCCTCGTTTTAGGGTTCTCCCTTACCGTTTCATTCCCCCGAGGCATTTCCAGTGCTAACGCAGGAAATGAATGTGTGGAGTGGAGACGCTCGGTGGAAGAGGACCTGTAACGGCTGCTCAGAGGGAGAGGAAAAACGAAGATGGAGCCTTTTTCCGTCTTCAATAAGCGTTTCGTTAAATTAAAACTGCGATAAGCGTTTGAGTTTTGGCGAAAAGCGTGACAATTGAAATCTGTACATTATTGCCACCCCCTTAATCTATTCAAGTCAAACAAAACGTGAAGTCAACCTCCTATGTTCTCATAATATCGAGGGTTGTTAATTACACCCACAAGGAACATGTTTCTCAATTACAAGTTTATTTTTATATTACTAGCCACTAATCAAATAGATGGGTGTTTAAATAATCTAAGGGAATTGACGTTACATTCTCCTTTAAAAATTAATATTGGCTATATATGTTTCCTTTCCCTCTAGCCTCTATTTCTACGATAAAAGGGATATTATATCGATATCGGCCCAATGACTAAGATTAAGGCTGGCTATACCAAAATAGTATAATTTAATTCTAAAATTTCTTAATTCACCTAAAGTCTAATACTATGATAAATTGTTTCAGGTCGAAGGCGATTACTCGTCATAACTTAAAGGAAGGGATAAAATTTTTGTTTATAGAAAAGATAAAAAATAAAAAAAGTGGAAATAGATACCTAGGTTCGAGGTCGTTACAGTGTTTCAGTTGGAGTTCATCATGATAAATTATCACGATCTCTCGAGAAGATTCTCAAACTCTTGGTTAAAATATTTCAACATTGATCACATCGAAGTATCTTAATACCTTTACCAAGTTAGTTACATACTTCATTTATGATCTCCTTGAACATTTCAAGAGATCCAAACTTGTATTTCATTTAATACAAATTTCCATATCTATTGATAACATCAGTAAATATAATGACGTACTAGTAACTACCTTAAGCATTTATTCTAAATGGTCTTATGCATTAATATGTATGAGCCCTAATAGAATAGTCTCTCTCCCACTACATCTAGTGAAGATGCTTTTGTCATATTGCACAACAAATAAGATATGTATGTCTCTATTGGTGTAATAACCAAAAGAATCTAGATAACCATCATATGGATTCTAGAAATGCATTTCTCATTTATGCACTTTAGATGACAATGCTATAGGAATTTAATGTTTGAGTGATCAAGTCATTCAATATATGTGTCATACACATTTGTCTTTACAACTATAAAGTATAGTTTGTGATACATAGGGTAGTGCCATAAAAGATCATATCTTTTAAAATAAAGCATAATGTTCTTGTCACACAAGACATATGATGCTTTTATTAATGGTAGGTACATAATGCAATTCACTAATTCTATTATGTGCCCGTGGATGAAAACTTCCCACTATAGTGGAAACAACCCTTGCTCATTACAGTTTAGCTTACTTCTCATTGAGTCATGAAGTCGAGATCTCTATCTCTTTCTTCTTCCTTTGTTCCTTGAAGTGAAAATGATAGATTCCCATTGCACTCACCCTTTTCATTATCTTGAGTGCTGAAGACTTGGACTTTAGCTTAGCCTCAGAACACTTCTTAGCCTTGCCTTTTGCCTTGGACTCACTTCCACTCATGACCATCATAGATTTGTACTTTCTTCTTTCATGCTTTGGCTTCAACATGCCAAACATCTGATAAATTGACTATATGATTTATACAACAATTTGTCAAATCATAACCATGGTCAACTCTTAACCTAATAGAAATCACAGTCACTCTATATGTCCAATCATATAGAGAACATGGGGCTTTACTGGACCTCCCTTTGTTAGTTTGCACTCAAATAGCACTTAGGAGACATTATACCTTGTTTGCTTTACATGATTCTTAAGATGTGTTACAATTTTGATAATGTCCAACATTTCATGTTGTTAATGCAACTCATAGTTCAAATAATAGAGTATTAGGTATTCAAATGTCAATATCATCATTGGCATGCTTCCAATAAGCATCCATTTAGCCTTTAGGCGCATTTGGAGTGAGTACCTCTGACTCTAGTCTTTTAAGGACATAGAGCTTTCACTTATTATTGAGAACACTTCTCAAAGTCCTAAATTATATGTATAGGATTACCCCATTTTTCCTTCCTATGGATGATAACAATAAAACATGTTCATGTCTGTAATTTGATTCTACAAAGAAATATTACAACTTTTCAAAATATTTTGATTTGTTTGAATTGATAAGTTAACGATATTAATTAGATATTCAATTAATTATCACTGCCACTATTTTTTTCAAAATGATAATCCTCATGTATAAATTTGGAAGATTATGCCGTACAATCTTTTAGTGGCCAAGATCCAAAATAATTCAACTATGACCTAAACAACATAAGCATACATAGTCAATTATCAAGGTAGGCATCTTGCCAATTGCTTCATATGAAATTCTTGGATAGATGATATGTGTAACTCCTTGCCATACTTATCTACATAACTCTAGGTCTAGATGCTCTAAAAAACACCAATTAAGCCTGACCCAAAATTTGATACAGTAATATGCACCCTGCTTTGGAGGAACCTTCATTAGTACCATCACACTTTCACGAGATAGATGGTGCACCATGCTTTGGTGTAACCTATGATTGGTCAATTAATATTTTCATTTGTGCCACTTTTGGAAAGCATCTAAGGCTTATTACTTTAATTGAGGGGTTTTGTACTTATAATACATATACTTTATCCAATCACCACATATATAGTATGTTCATATACATATTATATCCCAAAACAAAAACATACAATAAACAAAAAAGATTGTTATGGCCAGCCTCATGAAATTCCTTGGAGCCACAAGGAATTACGACAACCCAGGTTTACATCACATATAGAGACCTATTGTTGATAAAGATTTGTGCTTGCAAATCTGGGTTGATCGATTCAACCTTTAAACCAACCGGCTCATATCCTGGTCAATTGTTTGGTCGACTCATCAGTCATTTGGTTCTTCTGTCCACCATCTGTTGGCTCCTCTAGCTGGTCAGTTGGATCCACCAATTGATCGATTTGGCTCATCCTTCTGGTCATCCAACCGGTCAGCCCGTCTCTGAGATGGTCAATTAGCATCGTCAGAATGACTTTCTTCTTTGTCATAATAGAAAAGTAAACTATCCTACTATTATATGATTATAGAAAAATCTCAAGTTACATTCAAGGGGAGAAAGGGTAGGAAAGAATTAAATTTATATTGGGAATATAAGATAGAGGATCGATTCATGGATCGATATAAAATAGGATTAAACAACCACATAACCATGCATAGATAATAGGGGTTATTGGTCATAACTTTGCGACACATCCACCATCAAAACTGACTTTTAAGGCAACACATGTAAATTGCACATATATATCATATTATATATATATATATATATATATATTTGTTTGGTATTATTGTGATATTTGATTGGACAAGAATTATTCACATCACATGCAATAATTAAATGATAAAACCATAATCCAATCATATCGATTATCTAAAAATATATTAGATTGACGTGTCTATGATACCACTGTAGGGAAATAGGGTATAAAATAGGCAACATAATTTTTTTTATTGTC
Organism: Alisma plantago-aquatica; assembly: GCA_963693085.1. Lineage (NCBI taxonomy): Eukaryota > Viridiplantae > Streptophyta > Magnoliopsida > Alismatales > Alismataceae > Alisma > Alisma plantago-aquatica. The sequence continues at coordinate 469,323,953 of OY856410.1, forward strand.
ATATTACCCATAAACCAGCAGATCATGTCAACAAGTATATAATAAAAAGGATGGTTTTGAGGATATACCTGATCCAAGAGCAAGTCTAGCAACATACTCCTCATCATTTTAGATGCACAACTGTCTTCTAGTTTCTCTTGAACGGTATATGTGTAGCTCTTGGTCTTCACCATAGATAGTAGACTGGAACAATGCCTGCAGCGGCTCTTGTGGTCTTGCCATGGACTGCGAGTTGACGTTATCCTCCTAAAAGTAGACAATGACCTCTCCCCTATAGAGTAGTCCACACAGACCACCAAGAACTCCACATTGCACTGCCAGAGCCAACAGGATGGCATCACCCCCTTCTATCGGTGTACTAGTTGCGGACATGCTCTTACACAACTGATCCTCAGTTGTTCTCTCCCTCTCTATCCCTCCCTTTAACATGTAGGACTTTCTTGGGCTCTCTATTGGTTACCATAACCAGAAAGGACAACAATTGTCAAAGAAATGGATTCTCAATTATGTGTATTGGGAAGCCCCCATCACCCCTCTATTTATTATAGAGGCCACAGTCAGGGTTCCTCATCGGTGTGGGAGTCAAATAGTTTGGAATCATGAATGTTCTACAACTTGAAAACTATGAGATGGTCGTCTCGTATAAAGAAACGATCGTCTTGTGTGAAAAATAGTCATCTCGTATAGTGAGATGGTTGTCTCGCACAATTTTCTATTCTGAATTAAATTGGCAATTTGAATCCAATTAATGCACAACATGACGTCAACACTAATCCTTAATGCAATTTAATTTCCCCACAAACTAGGTGCCTCACTCACGCGATCCGAACATCTCATGACCACAAACTAGTTATCTCACTCTCGCTAGTTGGTCGTCCAACAACTATGAACTAGTCATCTTGCTCATGCGGGCCATTCGTCTCACGACCCAGTTCTAGAAGAACTCAACCAATTTAGTTTCTAATCAACCTGACACTCCAAATAGTCAGTCCAACACTTGAACTTGATGATTTTGAGTCTATTCATTTGATCTATTATTTAATTGAATACGTAGACACCTTTAGCATTCAATATAAACATCATTCATGAATATACTCCTTTAATCCAAGTGAATCCCGTGTGTGTGACCCTATAGGTCCATAATTACTTTGGCAGTGAATGCCCATAACAAACTTATGACATCACTACCAAAGAGTAGTGCCTAGTCACACATCATTGCTACCCAAGTAATTTTAAAAGTTGTGAAAAGATCTAGAGGAGGGTTGAATAGAGCTTTTAGTTAATTTTAAGCAAATTAAAGTACTTAGCTCACAAATATTTTAGAGAAGCAAGCAACCACAAGAGGACATAGAGATTTAGAGTGGTTCTGTCAAAAATACGTTAGTCCACTACCTAGTTGTTTCCACTAGGATTTCTAAATCATGTATTTTATTCCTTTCATATACCAAAACACAATACACAAAAGTTAACAAAGTCTTTTGTAGCACAAGACTAACCCTCCTTTTCAGCTCATGGAGAAACTACACCTTCTTTGATGGGCAACATAAGGTCACCCTCTTCACGTCTTCTTTGATGGACACAGAAGAGCATTGTTACTTCACCTCTTTTTTAATGACCAGCGGAAGAGCACCAAGTTGATAAGACTCCTTCTTCTCATAGGTTCCTGATCAGCCTTCACTCCAAGAAGTAGCCCAAGAGTAACACAACAAAGAGGAAATATAATGGAGAAATAAAGTAACAAAGTAAGCTCACAAGATATACAATTCAACTCTTATGGAAAAGTGATGATGATCCACTCCAAAATTATTTATGCAAAGTACTATTAGGTGGGGAGGATAATTTAGATGATATAAGGGCTTAGTCTTAGAATGATAGCAACTTGAAGTACTATACTTAAGCTCTTTGAGAAAGATGGCGAGTGTGCTCTAATATGTATCAAATGTTGTTGCAATATAATGTGCAAAGTTGTGTAAAAAGTTGATATCTAGGTGTCCTAAGGCCACTCCTATTTATAGGAAATATTTTCAAGTGGTTAGTTTACTTGTGGGGAGTGTGTAGAGTGTTCTTAGTTGTCATTTAGTCATTTAGTTGAAATTAATTGGGTTGCAATGAATAATTTGAACATTAATCAAAAGACATTCCATAACCTTCCTCAACTCACAATATTGTCGATCAGAAGAGTCTTGGTCCACAATATTGTTGACCAAATAATGTTATGGGAAAATTTCTCTAACAACTATGTGTCGGTCCATCTTCTCAGTTCAACAACTCTATTTCGGTCAAACTTTTCTTTGACTAAATTCTCAGTCAAAAATGCATTGTAAAGGAGATTTGCAATGTATGTTAGTCTCTATTAATGACTCATATGAAACCTATCAACCCTAAAGTCTTCATGTGAGTGTAGTATAGTTTTTTGGTAGGTTTTGGAGGATCATCACTTGTCCTTACATCACGTCTATCAGGTTTTACAATCAAATACATAAACGCATACTACAACTTGATTTGCAAGTACCAAACATATTGTTGCAAGGTCTTTGTAGTTGGATGTTGACTAAGTTCCTTGATCACCTGAAATACTTAAAGAACATATTAGTAATGTAATTTGGGAAATATGTGAATCATAGAAAATATGAATAAGACCTATTAAAAAGCTAACGACATCCTCCTTTTTATGATGACAAATATTTCCATAAGGTAATTGTAAGTATCCAAATTAGAACATCATACCATTGAATTGTTCTTTTTATAGCCAATTTATCTCATGTGTATTCTCCCCCTTTTGTTGAAGTTAAAAAGGGTCAGTACTTGAGTGCTCCCCCTCAAGGAGACACTCCCGCTCGATATGATAGTCATTTAGGAGAGGAAAAAATTTATACCCAATGTACAAATTGAAAAAAGGAAATCTAAAATCAAGGATAATTGTAATCACATTAGGGTATAATGAAAAAGCCATATTTGATCAAGGAGCATAAAAAGGTTTGTCTATTTACCAATGAAAGGAATGTTAAGTCCTTCATGATAAAAATTTCCCATAAAGCACAAATGTCAAAGAGATACTCTAGACCAATGGTAAGGAATGTTAAGTCGACCATGATATAGAGATGCCATGAAAATCAAAAGTGAAAAACTAAAACTGATTTCTCAATCATTTTCAAGGGATGTTAATCCCAGAGATGATTAGAGAATAAATTGAGAGAAAAAGTGTGGTCAAGAAAAGTATCTCCAAACCAAATATAAGGAATGCTAAGCCCATATTGATATAGAGAACCAACTAAGCATACAATGAGGTCAATAAAGTATCTCTAGACCAAATATAAGGGATTTTAAGCCCATGTTAGTATAGAGAATATATTAAGTACCATAATAACAAATCTAAAATAATGTCTAAACCAAATGTCAAAGGTTGTTAATCCTACATTGATATAGAGAATCAATTAAGAGAAAAAAGATATGCAAATTATATTCAAAGAGACTTCGAGCCCCCCCTTAATCTTATACCAAGTAAATAGAGATCAAACTTAAGAAACATGATTCACTAAAGAAGATAGAAAGTATAACAACAAGATGACTCGACCTTAGTGTGATACTGGTCCTGAATATGATGCTTGAATTAAATTAGATAAATGTGATGAAACATATTAAGACAAAAATGATTGACAACTAAAAGCTCATGATCTTTTTAATTCTTGTCATGTTTAGAAATAAGGCAATGAGTACCATCATGATGATGAGAATGCAATCCATTTCTACTATTTGAATTTTTTTTCCAAAGATAAGTTTAATTTTTTTAACTTTCTTTAATAAGAGTAGTAAAAATCAAGCATTGTCTAGTAAAATCTTCTTTAAGCATAGCAATTTTATCATCAAGATTGTCTTGAAGTGTTATGACTGAAATAAGTACAAAGAGAGGTAAGACCCTTTTCTTTTAATGCTAGTATTTAAATTTGAAAAGAAACATAAAATCATTCAATTTCTTTTGACTATATTACAACAAGTTGTAAATGAATAGTTTAATAGAGTAGAAAGAGATACATCATCATTATCATTACCTTTGAACTTCATCTTTATTATGTGCACTTACATGTACTCTTTTTTCTTGATTATCACTTACTCCTATGATGGTCCATTTTCCACTATTTTCAGTATCACTAATCCTCCATTTTCAAGTGTATTGGGGGCATTTTAATCTCCATCCATATGATTGGAGCATCCATCATCAACCTCTCAATCCTATAAGGTTGAGAGGATTTTAGTATTCAAGTAGAGTCCATTATGGTTAGCATGGATATCATGAAAGGAACTGATATTATCAATCTATACAGACTTTTATAGATATGAGTTTTACTGCATTTCATTGTTAAGGTTAAATATTCAAGTTAAATTTTGACAGACTTGTTCTCGATCGAGAAGATTTGTCAACTGAGACATCACGGTCAAAAAAATTTCCAATCGATAACAAGTTCTGAAGAAACTAGAATTTCTATTAGTAAGATATGTAAATGAAATTTTATATAAATAACTAAAACTCACCCAAATGAGTTTATTGAGAAAATGATATGAAAATTTAAATTAATTTCAGATAAGACATAAATATAGTAACCAAATTATGAATAGGTCAAATCTCAACAAGTTCACTTTTTATTCTAAGTTGAGGATTTAGGAATCCAAACCATGTCAGGGGATCCTTTCTTCCAATATTCATATGAAAAAGAATAATGTCTGAAATGTTGACAATAATGACACGAGATAAAGGATATTTCATTTCTCTTTTCAACATTTTGAAAATATACAACTTTAATCTTAGATACATATGTAGTTCTTGTCCTGGAAGAATATGTCTTTTTGGTTTTAGGCATATGTGAGGATTTGTTCTTTGGCACATATCCTAAACCTCTCCTTTGTATTTGTTTAGAAGTATTACCTAAGATGTTAACAAGACTTTTGTTTCCTTATATTTATATAGAAATTTGTTTTTGTAATTCAACATTTTCAACAAGATTTTTATTTATATCCAAATTTACTTGAGCAAGATTAGAAAGTAACATATCTCTTTCTTTTATCAAGGAATCATTATTTGAATGTGTGCATAAAATATGTTGAGTTTGATAATCATTAAGTTTAGCAATCAAATCAATCTTTTCTTGAGAGAGAAGACTATTGTAATTTTCAAGATCAATTATTTTAGCCTCATAACTCTCAATAGATTCTTTTAACACACTCTTTGAGTTTTTTAGAGTATCATTTTTTGAACTAAAGTTGTCTATATTAACATGATGTTCATCAAAAATTTTAGCAAGTTTCTTCTTTTGTCTTTTGCAATCTATATACTTATCATGAAGTTCTTCAAGACTACTAACTAATTCTTCTTTAGATAAAGCAAAAATACTTATCTCATTAGTCTTATTTATTAGTTACAACCATGAGACATTCTACCTCTTCTTCTTCGTTGCTTTCACTATTGTCACTTGATTGATCCCATCCAGTAAAGTACGCTTTGTCTTTCTTCTTGAATGAGGCCTTTTTGCCTTTCTTGCATTTTGGGCATTCAAAAACCAAGTGGCATTTCTTTCCGTATTCAAAGCACCTAGAAGAAGAAGGTACACTACAAGTTTTGTTAGATAACAGATCTCTTATATTTCTTAGCAACTACAATGAATATGTGTTCATCATCTTCATCATTTGTTTATCGCTTTCTTGGATAATGTTTCTTGATGATGTTTTGGTGGCAACTTTGAAAGAAATATCCTTCCTTCTCTCTTTGTGTTGTTCAGCTTCCACCTTTTCTTCCTCCTCAAGTGTGACTTCATGAGTCTCTAGATTCTCGATGAGATGCTCCATCTTTGGTTCTATAAGATCATTGGATTCCTAGATAGCGGTGACTTTTGACTTGTATCTAAGAGACACTGATCTAAGTATCTTGGATACTTAATCTTCCTCACTTATGTTATTCCCCAACACTCTTAGGCTATTAACAATGTTAGAGAATCTAGCATACATTTCTACAATGCTCCTGGTAGGTTGCATATGAAATAATTCAAATTTATGTTTTAGTATATTAATTTTAGTATTTTTAACTTGAGTAGTTCCTTCATGTGTTACGGTTAATTTGTTCCAAATTTCATAATTTGCTTCATATGAGGATATGCAATTTTATTCACTAATAGATAAAAATAATAAATAATGGTTACTCATGTGATTCATATTCAAAAGTGGCTAAGCCAAAAAGATTAGGTCTAGTCTAGTCAAGTCTGATTTTAGTGTCTCAAGATAATCATCAGAGTCAAGATATTAAGGTTTCCAAAGTCTAATTACCGAATAGAGTCATTTGACAATAGTATAAGCAAAGGAACATGATCTAGGGATATAAGTGAAATCTATCAAGAATTTGTGAGAATCTGTTACACTAAATGAGATTACTCAAAACATAAAACACAATCAATCATTAATTAATCACATACTAAAAAAGATGGGTAAATTTAAACTGATTTCAACATCAACACCCACTCAAAAACATTTGCATAAGAGCCCAACATCTTTCTTGTATCCATACGATGCCAAGAATTAGATACAAATCATTCTATCGTCTTAGCCACAACATATATATACAGGAGAACAATAACTTTATATGCCACACAAACAAGCATTAATATGCTAACAAAAGTCTGATTTATTTGAAACACCATATACAAACTTTTCCTGCCCGGACCTGAGAGTACAGGGACGACTCTGGGACACACTAGACATATAATCAACTTTATCAAAGATTCAATACTATAGCTCATCTTTGCTACCACATGTTTGTTTTTGTCACTTCCGATTACCTAAAAAAATGTGGTGAACCACAAAGGTGAGACCCATGTCCCAACAAGAGATATAACCTCCAACAATGATTATTGATTACAACATTTAAAAGTAATTAAATAGTTAAGAAGTTTAATCAGATATAAAAAATAATATTAGTAAAACTGATGATTAACATAATACATAAAGGAGCAGATAATAACTATCATCATTAGTTAGACTATCATCCTTTATCTTGTTGACAATATAAGCAATTCAGTAGCATATGCATATCTAGCATCATGCACAAGTCTAGTAACATAGCATAGCTAACAACATGAGCATGTCTAATTTGTTGAACATATCAACATTATAAGAAGAGCTAACAACATAAGCACAACTATCTAGATAAGCATGATTGGCAGTATATGCATCTCTAGTTACAAATGCATGGCTAGCATGCTAAACGTAACTAACAACATGAGATACCTAGGCATCATGATTATAATCATACATAGCAGTATAATTATCAATATAATCATGGCTTTTGTATGTAAGCATCTACAATCTTAAGCATATCCACAACATAAGTATATCTACTATCTCTTAATTGCACTAAGCATCATCTTTACGTAAAGATAACAAACAAGGGTTATCATCCAATGTGAAACGTTGTGTATAACCCTAAAAAAATATGCTACACAGTTGTATTACATCTTTTATTACACCCTAGGAAATTTGAATCGTACCATTCAAAGTCCAACCGACCCCTGCAAAGGGCTATTCCATTCCGTACAAGATCTAGGAGTGCTGGTATCCTAAGATCTCTTCCCCTCGGTCAGTACGAGTAAAAAGGCAGTGACATATCAGTCAAAGTTGCCACCACAATGACATATAGTCAGGCTGATAACCACTAGTCCGACCTTAGTGCAGGTCACGACACTAGAAACCAGGGTATTCAAACCCAATCACTGAGGTACAACCGTAGTTGTCCTCTAATCACATCATGCTATAATCACTAAGACACGACCACAGTAGTTCTCAGTCACATAAGATTTATGAGCCATCACCATAGCCAACCTCCACAATCTGCATTGTGGATGACAAGGATATATCCTCAACCTGCCACACCCACATACTCAACAGTATGTGCTCTGAGTTTCTCTTAGGAATACTCGTTTCACCATCCAGCAAGTTCTGACACTGAAGATGGCTCTATGGCACAGGGCACTACATGATTAGAGTTGCACTTGATTAGTTATGCCAATTGGGTGAATTAAGGTTGCATCAAATAACTGGACATACAAATCATAATTCACTTCTAGAAAGCATATAAATATCACAACTTTTAAAAGATATAAAATGTGTGAAACATAATTTCTCATCTCATCATCACATGGTACTATTCACTTACCATTCATGAGACCACACTAGTCATAATACTATCACAATATATAAATCCTTTTCACAATATCACAGGGTATCAACCCTTATAAACATAAGAGGATTACACATCATTCAGGGATCAAACATGCCTAAAGGTCATTAAGACCATCACACTATTACCTGCAAGATCATCATTAACTTTGCATGCCTTATAACAAGGCTCAACAACATCACTTACATATAATACACCAGATCAACACAATATTGCATTAATGAGCTAGGAGATATTAATAAACAATCATAGTAGGGTTATATCAACATTAAGAACATTCCTTTATTACATCAACATGCAAGGAATCTAGATATGATTAACACCCATCATATTCATAATGCACATGTTTAGCATAAGAAAGTATCAACCATGTGGCTATGATAACCACCAATGAACACATTAAGGTTATGATCATGTTAAGGAGGTTATTATAGCATCATTCCATCATATAAGAATGTTAAAAATGAATACTCATATTTATATATTTTCATTAGAGTTAGGTTCAACATGATAAATTGTATCAATGTTACTAATCATCACTCATACCTAAACCCTAACTCATGGCATCCCCTTTGGATCATGGATGCATAAGGTGAAGTATCACCATCACATTCCATACTATTCTCAAGTATGAACCCACACATAAATCAAGGTGTAACCATTGGGTTATAGCATACTAGGGTTTAAACAATAGTAATATAGTACTCCATGATTGTATTAGTCATTCAAGGACTATTCATACCCAATTACCATAATTTTGTTATATTAAAGCTAGGTATAACAAGCTATACCTCATTAGGGTTACATATCAACACAATATGGTTATCATCCCTTATATTCATATGAGTGAATAGGTAAGACTACCTTATTAAGGGTAACCCTCCATTTGTTCCATCATCATTCAACCCATGTTGCCATACCACAATGTCACCCAAAACCATTGGATGCTTAAAAGGTAAGACCATTGATTGTTTACATAAGTTAACACCTTGAATGAATAATATATGATGTTATTGATATATAAAAGTCACCATTTAACCATAGACATCCTTTGGTTAACAACAATAAGGGTTCCGTTGAGAATAGGGTAAAACCCACAATCGATTTTCATTTCAAACAAGCTATCCAATGTCAACAGGTAAGCTCCTTAAGTTGATCATATAAAGGAAACCATCTAAATCACATTATTAGGACCAACATATTACATTAGACATCATTCCACTTTATTGGAGGAATAAACATTATATCTTGACCATTGGGTCAAGTTCATATATTAAAACCACCAATAACAGTATCGGTCTGACCATTGCATCAAGTGACCCAAGAAACCATTGGTCTAAGGCTTGGTTGATGCTACCACTACAATGCTTGACTCAACATAGGTTTTAGAGACCTGGTACACCATCATTAGTGACCCTTAAATCACCATATGTCGTTAGATCAATTCTATATTCATTAATTAGCATTAAATATTAAGCTAATGTCGTCATTGATTGATAACATCAGTAGGGTATTTAATGGTTGATCGTTAAACTTCTAATTGGTCCAAAACCTGACCTAAGGGGGTGACCATAGGACCATAGGTTGTCACCATCATTTTACACCCTTGATCACAACCATCAGTTGTCATGAAGACAACACCATAGGGTTGTTGCAATGGTACCATCATCGGGTCATGGTTTATAGAAGAAATCAACTTTAAACCCTAAAATTGACCATTGGTTGATAGGTGCTTAGCACCATAAGTTTCAAACCAAACTGATACAAGTCATATTATACCTTAGGAATAACATACACATGATCACAGGTTCATCTAGAATTGTAATCAGAATAGGAACATTATAAAAATTGAAATACAAGTCAAGCATAGCTTTTTAGTGCATAAATCATCGTTTTCAAGCAAGAACATGATCTAGAAAGCTTATGGTAAGCAATAAACGTGGAGCAACTTATAAAACTTGCCTCTAATGAGAATATGAAACCCCACACAGAATAAATCTCGATCATGTAGGGTAGAAAATCCAAGAATAAGCTATGAATTCGTCCATCTAGCACCATTCTTCATCAAATGAGCAAACCCTAAGCATAAGGAGCAAGAACGGTAGGGTTTTAGAGCTTTAAAGCAAATTCTACCATGGCACAGAAAGGTTAAGACCTGGAGGAAGGTCTAAGGAAGGAGAAGATCAAGAGAAATGGAGAAGGAAGGAAGGAAACAACTTTTCTTGGTCGAATTCCCTAGAAGATGACCTTGGAAACCCTAGGTAGGGCTAGATGGAGCTCTAGGAGACCTTCTTCTCCAAAAAGGGGTTGTCTTCTACCTTAGAGTAGTTGGTTTCGCAAAACAACATAGTGGATTCGTTGCTCCAGGTTAGAATAAAGAGAAAGAAAGCATAGTTTCGAATTTGGGCAATGAAGGGGTAAATATAGCCCATGGATAAGGATAGAAGCAAGCATGAGGTGTAAAAGTAGCTTTCCCATGTGTCTATGGCCTTAAATTATTAAGAATATACAAGAACACACACAAGCAGCTCCCCCACCGTCCCTATTGACCTTCTTGGCTTTCCTTTGTCGAATTTCCCAGCCAATCACATAATGCACTAGTTGATAGCTACTAAAGGTAGCTCATCCGTGAAGGGGTAAATCCTAAAATACCCTTAGAGAAAACACCTTCAAACAATGGCTCAACTAGGAGAACCGTGGCTCAAAACACTCAAAAATGATAATATAACATCTAAGGAACATAATGTATGTGACAAATTGCAAAGAAAACCCTCAATTGGGTAAATTGTAGAAAAGTCCAAAACGTACAGAAAATTGCATAACTTGCTCAAACAGTGTCCAAATTGGACCAAATTTGAAACTTAAGATTGTATTATGATTTAAAACATATAAAAAGGTTATATTAGGGTTATAAGAATTAAATTATGGTAATTAAGCTCATTCAACTTATTAAGCACATTTAGGGGCTTACGAAATTAGTCTTGACAAGTATTTTTAAATGAATCCTCGAGTTTTTTCTGATCAAAATTGACTATTTGTTCATAATTTTTGGAGCTAGGAATCAAAAGATACAATTTTTGTAAGTTTTTCTTATTTACTAGAATTTTTGAGTAGAGAGGGGCTATTTACCAGAAATGAAGAAAAATGAGGGTCGTTGATCTTTGCTCAATGCTTGACCCATGTGGCTGATTGATGACTGAGAGGTGATGTTCCATGGGCATGTGCTTGAAAAGGAAAAGAGATAGGGGAAGAGAGTGGTGTGATCTATGGCTATTGATCTTGGGTCTTTGTCAGCCTTTGCCCCCTATCTGATGGTCGCGGATCATCGTTCAAGGAGCAGAAGGCTCGTGTGCTAGCACAGTGGTGCTGCGACGGAGGTGTGGCTGGAGAAAAAGGGGGAACGTGAAAGAGGGTGCGAGAGGGGAAATCAAGGATCCATTTGGGTTCGTGGGGGTGATTCGAAGGTGTTGGGGGTTTATAGGTGGTTGAGTCTAGGTTTAGGGTTCTCTAATGGGGGCATATCGCCAAGGGTGGCGGCGGGTTTCCTTAGCACCTAAGGCAAGGTTTTGAACAATTAAGAGGTGCAGAAGGTTTGAGAGAGTGAGGGGAAGAGATTGGTCATGAAAATGGGGAGAGAGAGGAGTATATAGGGGTTGAGTTAAGTGCTCGAGCAGCTCGGTCCACGGTATACCTTCCAAATTGGGCACAAGGTAGAAGATGACTCGGTGCCATTGGATCTCCATCCAAGGATCGTTGGGCCACATGCCTGGCTCAAGGGAAGGGGGCTCGGTTCAAGCTTTACCCATGTCCTTTCCAAGGAAAAGGACCCCCGGATCACGACTAGTGCGGCCAGGTCAGGCCCAACACCAAACAAGGCAAATGGGTCGAGACCACTAAGGATTTAAAAGGGGAATTCAAGGGATATAAAAGGGTAGATCTTAGGAAAATCATAACAAATTGTAGGAAGGTACATATGATCTCAAATTTAGACCATAGCTTCAAGATAGGGTCTAGAACAATTTTGCAAAATTACAAATCAAAATTAGCATGTATGATCAAGTCTTTACTCAAAGGATTCAAAGGTTTAACAACACTAGGATTTCATGCATATATGTGTATCATATTAACTCAAAATGTGGAATCTTTGACTTTGGTGGACATATAGAGTTATGAAGTCAAAGGAGACATAAAGAGTGAGGACTTCAAGTAACAAGAATAATTATTCACAAATAGGAGAAAATTCACTTTGTCATACATTTACACATAACCAGCTTATTTTTAAATCTAGGTTGAATCATCCTCCTCATGACTCCAAACCATGAATACCACCATTACCTCAATTCCACATATACATATATACAAAGACTTTTCTAATAACCTTTGAGTCTTATCATAACTCCTATTCATGAACCTTAGCCATTTCCTCAATGTCTCTAGGGTGTCGGTACTTTTGGGGTGATCTTACCCTTATGCATCTAGGGAGTGCCTCTCACATTTATCCCGTAGGCCCCATGAACTCATGAAGGTGGCCAACCTCCTAACCCATGAGCCTCAGACAAACATAATTGTTACCTCCAGACCCTCTGGTCTTGTGTAATCAATAAACAATCAATTTCTACTCCAATCGGTATCATCCCTACTTGACCTTAGGATTGACTTAGGGTTCTATCGTAACATTATTTATTTCATCACAAATTTGCTTTTGGTTGCTTTGATGATATTCAAGGATGAATCATCCTTAGAACCCTCACTTGATTTTCCATCATCTCTCTGGCCACTAATAGTTTTCTTTATGTCCCTTCATGGGAAACATGGCGACCTACCTATCTAGGCATGACCCCATTCTACGAGTCACTTCCATAGTGACTTATCCTTATGTCCCTTAGAGATGGTCATACTTGGGTCTATAGATTCATACTCAAACTATGTGCTTTTGTGTTTCATGTACTTAATCTCTCAAGTTTTTTTAAGTGACCTTGAAGGTTACCTTAATCTTAAACAAAAGTTGGTACTCACTCCTATATGAAGGTTCCTTTCCCAGGACAGGAGGAAACTATCACTTGATAGTACCAAGGGTCATAAAATTTTCAGGAATCCAAAGTTTATATCATCACATGTAGGCATATATCCTATCATTTCACCCATGCATGTGTCTAGCAAGTATACAACTTATTATACTACTTCTAGGTTTTCCATATGTCGTACTTTGTTCATCATTTCTCAAGTTTGGACCAATTTCATACATAGGACACCAACTTGTGTGAATGGCTCATCAAAAATATACCTCGATCTAAGTGGGGTTTCCTTTTATCCAACACATGAGGGGGTTCCATGCTTAATTCCTATGAATTCACTCAACCTTGTGAGCGTTATATGCACTAGATATCACTACTTTCCCTATTTGGTCAAGGAACCTCAAGCTTACCTCCTTTTCATTAGTTATCTAAACTACATGACTTAGCCACTCAAGCACATACCAAAACAATACACGACATGACATCTTCTTCCCAACTTTCTCTTCCATGTAAACATCCCTTAGAGTCCTAGACAAGGACTATTAATCTGAGTCTAAGGCTTCCGATTTAGGGTGTCATCTCTCTCATAGAATTTTTTTAATCCTTTTCTGGGATGAACCACCCTAGCTCGGGTCACCAAAATCAAAAGTTGACCTAGGGGTCATACAACCACTTATTGTCTATGTTTCAAATGCATACTCCAGTCTTCCACATATATCATGCATGCCTAACCAACACACTTGCATGCATGGACAAACTAAGGTATCCAACTTATTAGGTTCTCTCTTTCTCTAACCACTACTTAAGGTTTTGGGTTGAGGTTAGGGTTTACAACATGCGCCTTTGGTTTTGTGATTCCAATGACCCACTGAGGTTGTTTTCCCTTACCAGCCCTAGTTCCATCCATGGTTTACCTTAATAGGGGAGAAACCCAACAAATGTTTTCTCTTTATCATTATTTCCACTTTTATTATTTGGAAAAGCATGCCATAATCCTTAGCACTCTTATCCCCAAAACTCTGAAGGAGGTGGAGAGAGAAAAACTTTAAGCACTTAAGGTTTGTCCACTGAAAGAGGATAAAGAAGGGATGAAAGTAGACAAGAAAGCCTAGAGGCATTTTATTTCGAGTCAAATCCTCATATTTTGGCCAGGATGTCACACAGATTTCAGGAGTCCTTATAAACTGACTAGTGGAGCAGAGAACAAACTTGCCAGCCCCCAGATCGTGATCCTGTTCTTGACACCTCCATCCTTGGAAAATTCTCTAACAACCCCCTTGGGCTCTAAAGAATTTATAAACTTTAATAATTATTCGATATTATATGGAAAACCATACTCTGATACCAAATGTAATGATCCCAATCCTCAACAACCCCCAATTGAAGAAGGCCAAGAAGCTAGAGCCATTATCCCAAAACATGATCATATGGTTTTACAAATAATTAAAAATAATTAATAAATTCTACCATGACTAAGATTAAAGAAGGATATTTTTTTTTCACATACCTTTCAAAAATAGGACTTCAAAACTTTACCCAAGGAAAGATCTAGCTAACTATAATCCTCCAAACATTATTTATCTTTGCTCTATTTCAATGTCACCTTTTGTTGAACATTCACTTTCCATGGATGTAACTGCAAATTTCCCTAAAATGCTAACAAACAAAATGTTGACAAGTAGATTTAGGCAATGCACATACTTTTATTGAATTCGTTGCATTTTTTTGATCAACTTTTATATATAATTTACCTTGAACTGAGATACTAATAATTAGTTGGGGTTTTTACCAAATTATCATTAATGGGCCAATAAGAATAAGCCACATCAAAAAAGTCTACCATATAAACTGATCAAGCCTTGTCAGTCACAAGGCCACCCTAAACCTATGGGCTCGCACCACCTATGCGCCTAGATCTGTGTGGCTTAGGATAGTTGAAAGGACCGAAAGATATAATTGTCCTTACCTCTTAGCATCTGAGTTGGAGGTAAAGATGTAATTCTACACGACCTTGTCTTCCCCCTTCGATCTCATGAACCGGTATTCTATAGCTCCAGGCCTTGGTCAACCCATAGGTTGACTCCTCTCCCTTAGGCATCACATATGCAAGCGATGATCCGATGATCGTCGCCTTGGTCCCCCTAACCTAGTTCTTCCTTCTACGGTGATAAAGGGCAGGCAGAGTTGCATGAACTAGAAGCCGTCCTGATAGGGAGAAGGTTAGAAGAGAAGATCCATTCATCGATCATCCTAGTAATGGAATTAAAGATGGGGTTTAGTTCCTTGAGTTGTTGTGGTCTCATAGAATGTGTCCTGGTATCTGCGAAGAATAGAGGCCCCCTTTAAATAGGCATGTACACCTCGTCGGTCATCCTTGGGTCCTCACACAAATTGGAATTAGGGAAATCCTACTTCCAGTGAAGATGTAGACATATAAGGGTTAGATATATCTTGTATGCTATCCCAATTTCAATGGAGTTATTTCTTGACAAAGACATGGCTCATAGAGAGAGAATAGCATCGGGTGGAGAAAGGTTTACTGTAGTTGGGTTGCCTACAAAGGCTAGGGGTAGGATATAGATTCACATCCATTGGGTTCATGATCCAATGGCATGTATTAAGCGTGACATTATAGGAGTTGAGTCCTAGATTCATAATCTGATTCTTTTGTGACATTTAATGCATGTTTCTCTCAATTCATCACTTTAGGAATTTTATAAAATTCATTTCTCTCAAACCATTCATCCTTTAGTCCCAAATTTTAAGGGAAACTCTTTAATGACTTAATTTACTTGTGTACAATGTTTGGAACCAAAAATACAAAATAAAAGAGGATTTTCTTCATATGCAAGTCATCCACTCAAAAGGCATATATTATGCAATTAAAATCATATTCTCTCTTTCTTTCTTTTCTATTTTCTTTATTTTGATTTCTTTTCTTGTTAGAAACCATGTAGAACTGAAAACTAACCAATAGTAGTCATGCATACCACTTTCTAGAGAATTCTACACAATTCTCACGTATGCACACAATTATCTTTTATTTCTTTTTCCTTTTACTTATTATAGGATTTTATTTTATCCTTTTTCCCTTTTATTATTGGATTTATCAAAACAGTATAGACCACAAAATCATGCATCCAAGGGAACATTTTGCAAAAAAGTCCACTCTTTGAAAACAAAGCATGCCAATTTCCATTGAAACCCCTTTTATTTACAAAATTGCATAAAAATCAATACAAGCAAAATTGATGTTATAACATTCACCTCCTCCTCAATTACCAGGTTGCCTTACAAAGGACCTATTAGACTCAATAGGTCCTCAGTGTAGGGGTATGGCACTATGAGTAGTCAAACATGAAGAAGGGTCACCTATGATGGTTTCTATCAAGGAGGACGTTGTAGGTTAACGGCATGATACTAGTATATTTATGCAAGAAGTTTTGGAGTTGTTTGGTTATTCTTGGTTGAATACATCTGTGATAGAAATTTGGATATGGTGATATTTCATATAGCTATATACCTCATTTTATATATGTTGATCTGTTTTCTTATGTATTACTGTATACATGATACATGTTTTGCAGCCACTTACATAGGGTATGTACAGAGTTCTCACTACCCCATGTGGCATTTCTAGTTCCACCCTTCATTAACCGTGTAATAAAAGACCTTGAAAATGTTACCCTACTTCTCTACCATACTTAAATATTTTGGTAAAAAGAAAAAGAGTGTGATGTTAGCTCCATACAATGTTGAGTAAGTTTGCTTACTCTGCTTATAATTTTGACTAAATAAAATACATTTTATTGTGTATTTTGAGCTAGATTTTGTTTGCCTTCATATCACTCAGGAATAAACATTGGGTGTTATTGGTTATTGTCCCTACAATGCTAACTGTAAATTATCTAGATCCTAAGGTGTGACAAAATAGACAGTGGGGGACACAATTTGAAAAAAGCATTATTCACGTGAGTAAATACTTATTTTTATATCTGTTAACATATAGTTTACATGACTATTTACTAATGCAATTCAATGTGCCACATTAATGTATAGGTCTATAAAAGAATTCAAAAAAGCTGGAGGAAAGGTGGACAAGAAAAAAAAGCAATAGTTTGGGAGAATGTTGAGGAAGTTTTATGACTCCAATGCATATTTATGCCAACTATGCTTACTTTTATTTATTAACATTTTGTATGTTGAAATTTATAGTGTTTTATAGAAGACAATGGATGGGCATGCAGATATTGCATGATTAGGTGTATGGAAATGATTTTCAGATGTGGGGCACTAGACATTAACTGCATACAAAATGTAAGCTATATATATAGTCTTGATCATCATAAGTATATTGTCTCATTAGACAATATGAAAATATCAAAATTATTAATTACATACCTCATTATCTTTGTAGGTGTTTCAAACAAAATAATTCAATATGCTAGAAAATCAAGAAGATATACAAATTCCCTATACGACAGAACAACTAGATGAGATACGAGAACAATAGGCACATGCCTTCGGAAAAGAAGTGAACTTTGAATTTGATTGGGATAAGGAATGATTGTTCTAAAGTTTGATGTTAATACTTCAATATATATGTGGTGCTTATGACTTCTTGCAACTTTAAATTTGATTCAAGTAAATTACTGATGCATATGTGAATTATGATCTATATGCATGTGTGTGAATGTGAAGATGAATGAATGAATTGTGTTCTACATGTCATGAGAATGGATTTGGTGTATATGTAAATGAAGTATCATGCGTGTGAATGAATGTGAAGATTTATGTTTGCACATGTGATGAAATGGAATTAGAGAACGAATATAATTATATGCATATATTATGTTTGATATTTCTAGTTTGGTGGCATGTTGTTAAGATGAACTCATAGGATGTTGTTAACCTATAGTTAAAAAACCCAAGTTATAAACTACAGGTTCTTCATCCTACTAACCAGCTAGACAACAATTCTGCAAGCCAACTATTTAAAAAAAAACTTACTCGTCGGTTGTAACAAAAAGACTGACACTATAGGCTTGAGTCGTCGATTTTGGTAAAATAACCGACATTAAAGGACAAAACTAAAACGATTGTGCTGGACATCACACCCTCACTGGGTAGCATGTCACAGTCATCGGTTTAGTAGATTTAACCATCATTGTACATCATAATTTTCAGTTATTTAGGATGTAAATGACATTGTACATCATGATAGATGTCAGTTGTTACCAAACTGGCAATGTAGGGTCCTTTACCAGTTACAATTTAACATGGTTTGGCTCTTGCAACGTTAGTTTTTGGAATGAAACCGATGCCACAAACTCCTATCTGTGTTGGTTTCATTTATCCATAAAATTGAGGTTGGATCTCTGGTTTCAATTTTTTCGTCCCCAAATAAATAACATCTTAAACTTGTGGCTATAGTGTCGCCCCCTTAAGTGTTGCCCTATAACCGACATTATAGGGTTGTTTTAACCGATGCTAAAGATATTTTCTATACTAGTGGAAGGTATTACTCAACTATGTTTTAACCAACTGTAGAGTAGGTATGTCATTTCCCATCAATTGCATGACATCAACATACAATATGAGAAATATAATCATGCTCCCACTAAACTTTTATAAACATAGGGTTCATCTTCATTTTAAATAAAGACAATATATTTAACTATTCATCAAAAGGAAGATTCTAACTCCAAGATGCTTGCTTCAATCCATATATTGACCTTTATTGTGAGAACTCATTACACTAAACAAGATTACTCAAAACATAAAACACAATCAATCACTAATTAGTCACATACCTAAAAATATGGGTAAATTAAAACTGATTTCAACATCAACACCCGCTCAGAAACATTTGTATAAGAGCCCAAACATCTTTCTTGTATCAATACTATGCCAAGAATTTGATACAAATTATTCTATCACCTTAGCCACAACATATATACACAGGAAAATAATATTCAAATATGCCACACAAACAAGCATTAATATGCTAACAAAAGTCTGATTTGTTTGAAACACCATATACAAACTTTTCCTACTCGGATCAGAGAGTACAACGATGACTCTAGGACACACTAGACAACCAATCAGCTTTCTCAAAGATTCATTACTGTAGTTCCTCTTTACTTCCACAATTCTGTTGTCGTCATTGTCGATTACCTAAAAAGATGTGTCAAACCACAAGGGTGAGACCCATGTCCTAGCGAGAGATATAACTCTTTCCAATAGATATTGATTACAACATTTTTAAGTAATTAAATAGTTTAAGCAATTTAATCAGATATAACAAATAATCTCAATAGCACTGATGATTAACAAAATACATAAAGCTGTGGATAATAACTATCATCATTAGCTAGACTATCATCCTTTATCTTGTTGACAATATAAGCAATTCAGTAGCATATGCATATTTAGCATCATGAGCAAGTCTAGTAACATAGAACCTCTATCATTATGAATAAATATATCCACATAAGCATAGATAACAACATTAGAATGACTAACAGGTTGAACATATCAACATCACAAGAAGAGCTAACAACATAAGCACAACTGTAATGTCTCACGATTTGAGCCTCATATTAAATGATATTAAAAGGAATGATTGGACTACCCATATCACCAAGGTGCACCTCCTTTTGTAATAGCCCATTACTAAAGAACTCCATAGTTAAGCGTACTCATCTTGGAGTAGTACCAGGATGGGTGACCAGTTGGGAAGTTGATTCTAACTTGCATGTGAGTGAGATTAAAGCACGTAGTTAAGTCTAGTGGTAGTCTATGGGACCAATCATCATTCTTGAAACTCTACTAGAGCCTAGGGAAGTGGTCCCAAGTGTTAAAAATGGTATCAGAGCCATAACCCCTCCAGTAGGTGGGGCTCACATGGGCATGTGGCATGACATTCTTGAGTCGTACGGTCCAGGCATATAAGAAAGGGCTATCCATGGTGATGTAGCCACCCTTGTACTGGTATTCTGTGATCAGGAGCTGGGTGTCCATGGGCCATGTTGGGTTTGCACTGAAATGCAGAAATATTATGAGGCCATATAGTTGAGCCTTGACAAGGAAGTCAAGAGTCTAAGTGGGGGAGATTGTAATGTATCAGGATTTGAGCCTCAGATTGAACAATCTTAAAAGGAATGATTGGACTACCCATATCACCAAGGTGCACCTCCTTTTTTGGGAGCCCATTACTAAACAACTCCATAGTTAAGTGTGCTCAGCTTGGAGTAGTATTGGGATGGGTGACCAGTTGGAAAGTTGATCTTGGCTTGCGCGTGAGTGAGATTAAAGCACGCAGTTAAGGTTAGTGGTGCTCAGTGGGGCCAATTGTCATTCCTGAAACTCTACTAGAGCCTAGGGAAGTGGGCCCAGGCATTACAAAAGGTATTAGAGTCAATTCCCCTCCAGTAGGTGGGGCTCGTATGGGCATGTGGCATGCCAGTCTTGAGCCATATAGTCCAGGCATGTTAGAAAGGGTTGTCCATGGTTGACGTAGCCACCCTTGTGCTGGTATTCCATGATCGGGAGTTGGGTGTCCATGGGTCATTGTGGGTCTAAAATGAAATGGTGAAGTATTACGAGGACATATGATTGAGCCATGATGAGGACGTCAAGAGTTTAAGTGGGGGAGATTGTAATGTCCTAGGATTTGAGGCCTCAAATAAAACGATCTTAAAAGGAATTATTGGACTACCCATATCACCAAGGTGCACCTCCTTTTTCAGGAGCCCTTCACTAAATAACTACATAGTTAAATGTGCTCAGCTTGGAGTAGTAATAGGATGGGTGACCAGTCGGGAAATTAACCTCGGCTTGTGCGTGAGTGAGGATAAAGCACATAATTAAGTCTAGTGGTGATATGTGGGGCCATTTGTCATTCTTGAAACTCTACTAGATCCTTGGGCGGTGGTCCCAGGTATTACAACAACTATCTAGATAAGCATTATTAGTAGTATATGCATCTCTAGTTACAAAGGCATGGCTAGCATGCTAAACATAACTAACAACATGAGATAGCTAGCTTCATGATTATAATCAACAATAGTAGTATAGTTATCAACATAAGCATGGATACTATAAGTACGCATCTACAATTTTAATCATATCAACAACATAAGTATATCTACTATCTCTTAATTGCACTAAGCATCATCTTTATGTAAAGAGAACAAACAAGGGTTATCATCCAATGTGAAACATTATGTATAACCCTAAACAAATATTCTACACAGTTGTATTACATCTTTTATTATGCACCGGGGAGTTTGCATTGTACCACTCAAAGTCCAACCAACCACCACTTGGTCGCAATCGGTTCCATATAAGATCAAGGAAGACTCGTACTCCAAGATCTTCTCCATACTCAGTTAGTACGAGTCTGCATCAAAGTGACATATAGTCAAACTACAAAATAGCGACATATAGTCCTATAACTAGCCCACCTTGGTACCGGTCACGGCGCTAGCATCCTGGGTATTCAAACCCAATCACTAAGGTACAACCAAAGTTTTCCTCTAATCACATCATGTTATAATTAGTGAGACCTGACCGTAGTCATTCTCAAAAAGTAGGCTAGGTATGACCGCATACATCCTCCTGAAACACTCGGTGTCAGTATGACAAACACTCCACATACTCAACAGTATGTGTTGTGAGTTTCCCTTAGGAATACTCATTTCACCATCCAGCAAGTTCTGACACTGAAGATGGTTCTATGGTACAGGGTACATGATTAGAATTTCACTTCATTAATCATTGCCAATTGGGTGAATTAGGGCTTCATCATGAAAAGTGATATACCAACCCTAATTCATTTATATCAAGTGTATAAGAATTGAAACTTTAGAAGATATAAAATGTATGAAATATAATTTATCATCTCATCATCACATGGTACTATTCACTTTCCATTCATGAGATCACACTAGTCATCATACTATCACAAGATATAAATTCATTTCACAATATCATAGGGTATCAACCCTTGTCAACATAAAAGAATTACACCTCATTCAGGGCTCAACCATGCCCAAAGGTCATTAGGACCATCGTACCATTCCCTGCAAGATCATCATTATCTTTCCATGCCTTATAACAAGGCTCAACAACATCACTTACATATAATACACCAGATCAATACAATGTTGCATTAATGAGCTAGGAGATATTCATAAACAATCATAGCAGGGTTATATTAACATTAAGAACATTCCTTTATTACATCAATATGGATGGAATGTAGATATGATTAACCCTCATCATATTCATAATGCACAGGTTTAGCATAAGAAGGTATCAACCATGCGGCTATGATAACCACCAATTAACACATTAAGGTTTTGATCATATTGGGGAGCTTATTTCAACATCATGCCATCATATAAGAAGTTTAAACATGAAAACTCATATCTATCTATTTTTATTAGAGTTAGGTTCAACAAGATAAATTATATTAATGTTACTAATCAACACACATACTCAAACCTTAACTCACGACATCCCCATTGGATCATGGATGCATAAGGTGAAACATCACCATCACATTTCATACTATTCTTAAGTATGAACCCACACATAAATGAAGATGTAACCATCAGGTTATAGCATATTAGGGTTTCAACAACAATAAGAGAATACTCCATGATTGTATTAATCATTCAAGGACTATTCATACCCAATTACCATCATTCAGTTATATTCAATCTAGGTATAACAAGATATACCTCATTAGGGTTACCCATTAATTCATTATGGTGATTATCAATCATAATCATATGAGGAAATGGTAAGACTACAAGTTGAAGGCATTGAACCATCCAATTCTCATCATTAGAATCGTAACATTACACTTTAGGCTTCACCCAAAACAATGGGAATATTGAGGCATCAACTTCTAACCATTAAATGTTGAAAAGGTAAAGCCATTGGTCATTTACACAAGTGAACATCTTGAACAAACCACCTATGAAGTCATGGAGTTGTTCTCTAGAAAGTGTCACCATATAACCCTAGAAATCCCTTTATTAAGAATATAAAAAGTTTCATTGAGAGTAGGGTAAAACTCACAATCAATTTCTCATTTAAAACAAGCCATCCATTGTGAACAAGTAATCTCCTTAAGTTGAGCATATAAAGGAAAAAATATAAATCACATTATTAGGACCAACATATTACATTAAGCATCATTCCACTTTATTGGATGAAGAAACATTAGATCTTAACCATTGAGTCAAATTCATATGTTAAAACCATCAATTGGAGAATAGGTCTGACCATTGCATCAAGTGACCCAAGAAACCATTAGTTTAAGGATTAGTTGATGCAACAACTATATGATTAACTCACCATAGGTTGTGAAGACCTGATCCACCATCATTAGAGACCATTAAGTCACCACAGGTTGTTAGATCAACACTATATTCATTAATCATCATCGGATATGAAGCTAATGTCATCATTGATTAATAACATCATTAGGGTACTTAATGACTGATCTTCTATTTGAGCCAAAAACTAACCTAAGGGGGGTGATCATAGGTTGTCACCATCATTTGACACCTTTTATCACGACCATCAGTTGTCAAAATAGCAACATCATTGGTTGTTGTGTGGTATCGCCATCAGTTATGTAGTAGTGAAGGAAATAGCTTGAAAACCCTAATTTGAACCATCGATTGTTTTGTGTTTAGCACCATAGGTTGTTGCTATCAACATGTCCCATATAATGTTATACATTTGAAAGGTCATACACATGTGTACAAATTCATATAGAACTGGAATAGAACAGGGAACACCATGAAAATTCGTAACCCTAAACAAGCATGGTTTCTCTATGCTTAGATCATCACATTGAAGCATAAACATGAACTAACAAGTTTTAGGAAGCAATATAAGTGAAGAATGTTATACAACCCACCTCTATAGAGTAGGTAAGATCCTAAACAGCAAGAATCTCGAGCAAAGAAGACAAGAAATCCTAATTTCAGATCTAAACTTGGCCAAGTAAGCACTTCTCTCCACAAAGAAGAAAAACCCTAGAAGAAGAAGAAGGAAGAAAGGTATATGCTTGAGTTCTAGAGCCACTTCCACAATGGAACAGCAAGGTTATGATCTGGAGAAATATAGGAGAAAGAAGAAAAAAATAAATAAATGGAGGAAATAAGGTAATTCTTACTCTTTTAGATCAAGATCTCGAGGAAGGAGCTTTAGAAACCCCTAAAGGAAGTCAATTGCAACCCTAGATGATTTTTCCAAGAAGATCCCCACTTTCTTATTCCTTGGACAGGAAATTCGCAGCATCACAGAGGGAGAATGAGGTTTGTAGAAGGAGGGAAGTGGTGGAGAGAAAATGGTTCATTTGGGTGCTTAGGGATAGGTATATAAAACTTTAAGATAAAGAAAAAGAAAAGGTTGAAGTTCTAGTATCTTTCCAAGTGTCTATGGCCTTAAACTATTAAGAATATACAAGAAAACACACAAGAGTCTCCCCCATCATCCATATAGACCTTATTATCTCTCCTTTGTCGAATTTCCAAACCAATCAAAAAAATCATTAGTTGATAGCTACTAAAGGTAGCTCATCCATGAAAGAGTAAACCCTAAAATACCCTTGAGGAAAACACCTTCAAAACATGGCTCAAAAAGATCAATAATGATGAGATAACATCTAAGAAACATACTTTATGTGAAAATTTGCAATAAAAACCTCCCAATTGGGTAAATTGCAAAAATGTCCAAATGTACATAAAATTGCATAACTTGCTCAAATAATGTCTAAAATGGACTAAATTTGAAACTTAAGTTTTTCACATGATATCTAAGCATATCAAAATGTTATATTAGGCTTATAAGCACTCAAGTATGATAATAAATCTTATTCAACTTTTTAAGCAAGTTTAGGGGCCTCTCATTTGTAGATTTACATAATTTATTGGCTTCATTTGGATCAATAAAGCCTACAGGTTGTGTCATGTACACATCCCATAGAAGATTCCCATTACAAAATTAGTTTTAGCATCCATTTGCCAACTCTGATAGTCTTGCTAAGTTGTTGGAAAGCATGATCTTGATGGATTCAATCATGGAAACTTGTGAGGAATTTTTATCATAGTCAATACCTTGAACTTGATTGAAACCTTTAGAAACCAACCTACCTTTGTGGGTTTGTACATTACCATCTGTGTCAGTTTTCTTCTTGAAGACCCATTTAAACCCTATGGGTTTTACCCCTTCAGATGAATCCACTGAAGTCCTTTCTTCATTGGATAGATTGTGTCCATCTCAAAACTCATGGCTTCAAGCCATTTTTTAGAATTTGGTCCCTGAATAGCCTCGTGATAGGTAGTTCATTCATTATCCTAGAGGACCAATACATAATCTTCTTGAGTCACAAGAAATATATATCTCTTTGGATGAATATGTGCCTTAGTAGACCATCAAGGTTCTTGTTCTATGATAAGGACTTGAGGTTCTACAACAATTTGTCGTTCTTCTTAATGCTTATCTACCTCCATAGATCAGTGTTATCATGTTGGTCTAAAATTTCTTTAAGTTCTATTTTCCTCCTTCTGATCCTCTAGAAATTAATTAATTTTTTAGGAATACAACATCTCTAGCAACAAACACTTTTTTGTCAGATGGAATATAAAAATAGTAACACTTAGTTTCCATAGGGTACCCAACAATGATATTTTTATCTTATTCAGATTCAAGCTTTTCACAAAATTGCTTCTTGACATAAGTTGTGCATCCTCAAACTTCCATGAAAGACATATTGATAATTTCCCATTTCATATCTCATATGGTATATTTTAAATAGATTTGGAAGGTACTCGGTTAAGTGTGAACAAGGTGGTTTCAAGAGCATGTCCCCACAAATAAAGTGGAAAATCAACTAAATTTATCGTTGATCATACCATGTACAAGAAGGTGAAATTTAGTCTTTTTGGTATACCGTTATGTTGCGGTGTTCTAGGTGAAGTCAATTATGATAGAATACCACAATCCTCAAGTGGACCTCAAACTCTTTCTAAGATATTCACCGCCTCAATTTGATAAAGTTATTTAACTCTTCTTCCAAGTTGGTTTTGTACTTCATTCATTAATTCCTTGAACTTTTGAAAGGATTCCGATTTGAGTTTCATAATATATGCACATCCAAATCTAATGAAGTTATCAATAAAAGTTATTAAATACTTATACCCATTTATGGAATTTATACTAAAAGGTCCACAACCCTAATAAGTCACTATCTGTCTCACTTTTACCAATGAGAGGTGTTTTGGTCATCATGCCCAATAAATAAGATTTGCATGTATCTATTTTTAAAAATCAATAGAGTTAAGATAGCCATCTTTATGGAGTCTAGAAATGTTCTTCTCATTTATGTGCCCTAGATGATAGTGCCAAAGATATCGTTTGTTTGAGACATTGAGCTTTAACTTCTTAGTGTGTTAGATATATTTGTATAAAAATATAAAAAAAGACCATAAGATATTGGGGCACTTCCATAAAAGATCTCATCTTTAAAAATGGAAATATTACCATTCTTTATTAGAAACCCAAAACCATTCTTATCCAAAAAACATACAAAAGTAATGTTTCTATTTATGGCAGGTACAGTATAGCGGTTCTCTAACTTTATTACAAGCCTATTGGGAAGAGATAAACAATAGGTGCCTACTGTAGTAGAAACAGCTATTGCTCCATTTTCAATGTATAGTTCCACCTCCCCTCTATTTAGAGGTTTTCCTCCTTTTAGTCCAAAATATTTGAGAATATGTGATATCCACATTTGGTATCCAATACCTATGATAAAAAAAGTAGAGAAGTTCATTTCTATAAAATATAAATTTGAAGTGGCAATCTCTATCCACTAGTTCTTGTTGTTTAGTTCCTCAAGGTAGAGAGATAATTTTTTGTTCTAATGTCCAGTCTAGTGAAAATGGTGAAAATTTCCTCCCTTAGCCATTCCTCCTTTTTCTTTAAGTGTAGAAGACTTTTCATTAGCTTTAGAACCATTCTTAGATTTGCCTTGCCTTTTCTTTTTCCTTTACTGACCATCAATTTAGAATTGTTCTTATCTTCCATTTTCCCCTCAACAATTCTCAACATGCCAAGCATCTCATTCAATGGCTTATCAAAATTGTTCATGTTGTAGTACATGACAAATTGCTTATATGAATACGAAAACAATTGCATGATTATTCATTTGTAGCCAACTCTTGAGCTAAAGGAAATCCCAGACTTGAAAGACTTTATGGATACTCAATTAACCGAGTACATGGGTCCAATTAGGTCATCTTCTTCCATTTTTCACTTAAATTAGTCCTTACAGACATCATACCTTTCTTTCCTTGCTTTTTCCTGATAGATATTTGTAAGATGTATTATCATGTCAATGGCATCTATGCTTTCATGTTTCACTAAAATCTCATGATTCATACAGTAAAGTATCAGACATTTGATGTCCATTGCATCATTAGAATGCTTTATGTAAGCATCCCTTTCCACCCTAGGTGCATTCAAAATTGGTTCATTAGGTATTGGTTTGTACAAGATATAGAGATTATGCTCATTAGTGAGAACAATTCTCAACATCTAGAACCAGTCGTAAAGTTATTTCCATTTATTTTCTCTTTATTGAGGATGGATCATAATGAAAACGAATTGTGGGTTGTGTTCGCCTTTGATCCACATAGAAGATATCTTACACAAGTCAGTTGATTTGAAAATGTATTGTTTAACAAAATTAATTTGGAATTTGATTAATTATGCCGCTACTATTTGTTGAAATTAATAGCTCTCACTGATAATGTAAAAAATTATAGTGAGCAATCTTCTAGTGAGTCAAGATCTAAAATAATCAATTTATTGCTCAACCAACTCTATCATTCATTACTTAATTACAATGGTAGGTGTGAGAACCCTGTACACTAAATGAGATTACTCAAAACATAAAACACAATCAATCACTAATTAATCACATACCCAAAAATATGGGTAAATTAAAACCGATTTCAACATCAACACCCACTCAAAAACATTTGCATAAGAGCCCAACATCTTTCTTGTATCCATACTATACCAAGAATTTGATACAAATTTGTTCTATCATCTTAGACACAACATATATATATAGGAGTACAATAATCTTATATGCCACACAAACAAGCATTAATATGCTAACAAAAGTCCGATTTATTTGAAATACCATATAAAAACTTTTCCTGCCCGGACCTAAGAGTACAGGGACGACTCTAGGACACACTAGACAACTAATCAACTTTTTCAAAGATTCATTACTATATCTCCTCTTTACTTCCACATGTTTGTTTTTGTCACTTCCGATTACCTAAAAAAGTGTGGCGCACCACAAGGGTGAGACCCATGTCCCAGCAAGAGATATAACCTCCAACAATGTTTATTGATTACAACATTTTTAAGTAATTAAACATTTCAGCAGTTTAATCAGATATAAAAAATAAGATCAACAGTATTGATGATTAACAAAATACATGAAGGAGCAGACAACAACTATCATCATTAGCCAGACTATCAACCTTTATCTTGTTGACAATATAAGCAATTCAGTAGCATATGCATATCTAACATCATGAGCAAGTCTAGTAACATAGCCTAGCTAACAACATGAGCATGTCTAATTGGTTGAACATATCAACATCATAAGAAGAGATAAAAACATAAGCACAACTATATATATAAGCATGATTAGCAGTATATGCATCTCTAGTTACAAAGGCATGGCTAGCATGCTAAACATAACTAACAACATGAGATTTCCAGCATCATGATTATAATCAGCAGTAGCAGTATAGTTATCAACACAAGCATAGCTACTGTACGTACGCATCTACAATCTTAAGAATATCCCCAACCTAAGTGTATCTACTATCTCTTAATTGCACTAAGCTTCATCTTTATGTAAAGATAACAAACAAGGGTTATCATCCAATGTGAAATGTTGTGTATAACCCTAAACAAATATATTACACAGTTGTATTACATCTTTTATTACACCCTGGGGAATTTGAATCGTATCATTCAACGTCCAAGTGACCCATGCGAATGGCTATTTAGTTCCATACAAGATCTAGGAGTGTCGATATCCTAAGATCTCTTCCCCTCGGTCAGTACGAGTAAAAGGCAGTGACATATCAGTCAAAGCTACCACCACATCAACATATAGTCTTGTAACTAGCCCACCTTGGTATAGGTCACGGTGCTAGAATCCAGGGTATTCAAACCCAATCATTGAGGTACAACCAGAGTTGTCTTCTAATCACATCATGTTATAATCACCGAGACACAACCGTAGCCATTCTCAATCACATCAGATGTATGAGGCATGACCATAGCCAACCTCCACAATTTGTATTGTGGATGACAAGGATATATCCTCAACACTCCATCCCCACATACACAATAATATGCACTCTGAGTTTCCTTTAGGAATACTTGTTTCACCATCTAGCAAGTTCTGACACTGAAGATGGTTCTACGACACAGGGCACTACATGATTAGAGTTGCACTTGATTAGTTATGCCAATTGGATGAATTAAGGATGCATCAAACAAGTGGACATACAAACCTTGATTCACTTCTAGAAAGCATATAAATATCACAACTTTGAAAATATATAAAATGTGTGAAACATAATTTCATCTCATCAGCACATGGTACTATTCACTTTCCATTCATGAGACCACACTAGTCACCATACTATCACAAGATATAAATCCTTTTCGCAATATCACAGGGTATCAACCCTTATCAACATAAGAGGATTACACCTAATTCAGGGCTCAACCATGCCCAAAGGTCATTAAGACCATCATACTATTCCCTGCAAGATCATCATTATCTTTGCATGCCTTATAACAAGGCTCAACAACATCACTAACATATAATACACCAAATCAGCACAATATTGCATTAATGAGCTAGGAGATATTCATAAACAATCATAGCAGGATTATATTAACATTAAGAACATTCCTTTATTACATCAACATGCAAGGAATCTTGATATGATTAACCCTCATCATATTCATAATGTACATGTTTTGCATAAGCAAGTATCAACCATGTGGCGATGACAACCACCAATTAACACATTAAGGTTATGATCATGTTTAGGAGGTTATTTCACCATCATGCCATCATATAAGAATGTTAAACATGAATACTCATCTTTATCTATTTGCATTAGAGTTAGGTTCAACAAGATAAATTACATTAATGTTACTAATCAACACTTATACCTGAACCCTAACTCACGACATCCCCATTGGATCATGGATGCATAAGGTGAAGCATCACCATCACATTCCATACTATTCTCAAGTATGAACCCACACATAAATCAAGGTGTAACCATTGGTTATAGCATACTAGGGTTTCAACAACATTAACATAGTACTTCATGAGTGTATTAGTCATTCAAGGACTATTCATACCCAATTACCATCATTTAGTTATATTAAATCTAGGTATAACAAGCTATACCTCATTAGGGTTACATATCAACACAATATGATTGTCATCCCTTCTATTCATATGAGTGAATAGGTAAGACTACCTCATTAAGGGTAACCCTCCATTTGTTCCATCATCATTCAACCCATACCACGATGTCACCCAGAACCATTGGATGTTTAAAAGGTAAGATCATTGGTTGTTTACATAAGTAAACACCTTGGATAAAATACCAAGTGAAGTCCTTGATTTGTTCTCTATAAATAGTCACCATCCAACCCTAGACATCCCTTGATTAACAACACAAAAAGTTCCATTGAAAGTAGGGTAAAACCCACAATCGACTGTTCATTTAAAACAAGCCATCCATTGTCAACAAGTATGCTCCTTAAGTTGATCATATAAAGGAAACCATCTAAATCACATTATTAGGACCAAAATATTACATTAGCCATCATTCCACTTTACTGGAGGAATAAACATTATATCTTGACCATTGGATCAAGTCCATATATTAAAACCATCAATTACAGTATAGGTCCGACCATTGCATCAACTTACCCAAGAAACCATTGGTCTAAAGCTTAATTGATACTACAACAATATGACTAACTCACCATAGGTTTTGGACACCTGATCCACCATCATTAGTTACCATTAAGTCACCATAGGTTGTGAGATCAACACTATATTCATTAATTAGCATCAAATATCAAACTAATATCACCATTGATTGGTAGCATCATTAGGGTACTTAGTTGTTAATCACTAGGCTTCTAATTAGGCCAAAACATGACCTAAGATGTCAACGTCAGTTGACACCCATGGTTACCACCATAAATTTTCATGAAGACAACACCATAGGGTTGTTGCAATGGTACCATCATCGGGTCATGGGTTTATAGAAGAAATTAGCTTAAAACCCTAAAATTGACCATTGGTTGATAGGTGCTTAGCACCATAGGTTGTCAAACCAACCTGATTCAAGTCATATTATACCTTAGGAATAACGTACACATGATCATAGTTCATTTATAACTGAAATCAAAACAGGGAACATTATAAAAATCAAAATCCAAGTCAAGCATAGCTTTTTAGTGCATGGATCATCATTTTCAAGCAAGAACATGATCTAGAAAGCATATGGTAAGCAATAAACATGGATCAAGTTATAAAACTTGCCTCTAATGAGAAGATGAAACCCCAGATAGAATAAATCTCAAGTAGGTAGGGTAGAAAATCCAAGCATAAGCTATGAACTCGTCTATCTAGCACCTTTGTTCATCAAATGAGAAAACCCAAAGCATAAGGAGAAAGAAAGGTAGGGTTTTAGAGCTTTAGAGAAATTTCTACCATGGAACAACAAGGTTCCGACCTGGAGGAAGGTCTAAGGAAGGAGAAGAGCAAGATAAATGTTGAAGAAAGGAAGAAAATAACTTTCCTTTGTCGAAATCCCTAGAAGATGACCTTGGAAACCCTAGGTAGGGCTAAATGGAGCTCTAGGAGACCTTTTTCTCCAAAAAGAGGTTCTATTCTAGCTTAGAGAACTTGGTTCCACAGCAAAACAGAGTGGAGCCGTTGCTCTAGGTTAGATAAAATAGAAAGCAAGCAAAGTTGCATACTTGGGCAAGGGAGAGGTAAATATAGCCCATAGATAAGGATGGAAGCAAGCATGAGGTGTAAAAGAAGCTTCCCCATGTGTCTATGGCCTTAAACTATTAATAATATACAAGAACACACACAAGAAAATCCCTCACCATCCTTATAGACTTGCTTAGCTTTCCTTTGTCGAATTTCCCAGCCAATCACATAATTCATTAGTTGATAGCTACTAAAGGTAGCTCATCCGTGAAGGTAAATACCCTTGGAGAAAACACCTTCAAACCAAGGTTTAAATAGGCACCACATTGCTCAAAAAGCTCAAGAATGAAAATATAATATCCAAGGAACATAATGCAAGTGATAAATTGTAAAGAAAACCTCTCAATTGGGTAAATTGTAGAAAAGTCCAAGATGTGCATAAAATTACATAACTTGCTCAAACAGTGTCCAAATTGGACCAAATTTGAAACTTAAGCTTGCCTTATGATTTCAAAGTATATCACAAGGTTAGATTAGAGTTCTAAGAATTCCATTATGGTAATTAAGCTTATTCAACTCATTAAGCAAGTTCAGGGGCCTTACAACTATAAACCCCTAATAGGGGTTTTGCCCCCGAAATCCAAGGTAAACAAAGATGGGTACTTCCTTTGCACCTCATCCTATTAACTTCACATGGTTACTTGCATATCATGGTGATGTCACATCATTCATACATATATCCTCTTGGGTCAGCACAAAAAACCCCACCTAAGAAGACATTCTCAATATGGAATGCAAAAACTTGTTGTTCCATTTGTACAACTCTAGTAGTAATGTTCAATTTTAAATTCTAGCTATCATCCTAAAATTATATCTGTTGTATCAACACATTATGCAAAAGTCATTCTTGCTAGCTTTTTACCAATCATGCCATGTGTCCCATACCATTCCTTGAAGCATAAAAAAGGCAATGTATCCATCCTTTTTTTTCCTTCTAGATACACTGACACTGGAACACTTGTCAATTCTTTTTTAGCATTAAAAGAAATTCTGACACTGACACCTGTCATTTCATACAAGGAAACATCATTCCTAGTCAACCTTTTTAGGGGTGAAACAACAACACTATCTTCACCTTACTAGGATTTACACAACCTACTTAGAAGACATATCATGATCCCATAAAGACATTTAATCAACCCCATCTCACTCTTGTTCAACTTATCTCACAGCTATTGCTGCTTCGTCAACCCTAAGGTTTGTTAAGAAATATTGATCATATTTTTGACCATATTTGAAATACTTTGACATGTCATCATTCAAAGCTTGATATAACTTGTATGACATGACTGGAACACTCTATTCTTCCTATTCATAAATTCTATTTGTACATTGTTTAGTCTAAAGGACATAACTCTAAACTCATCATGGTCATGTGAGTTGTGTCATCCAATCTAACTCTTATGCATTGATATTTGATCATAGGTTTATCTTAAAGGAACACAATATCACATATATATTGACCAACAACCATCTATCCTTGATAGTGGTCTTGCCCAGCTATCACTGAACCATACACAACATTATGGAGTCACTTTTGTTTTTCCTTCCAAACAACATTTATAGGATCATCATCAACTCTCTCTCTCTACGGGAGAGGAATACTTGGAATTTTCATCTAATAAACATCTCCAACCTTCACATATTTCTCATATTATTGATACACCTTGGATACTAGGATTCATTACCTTGGTATCCACCTCATGTGCAATTAGGAACTCACATCCTTATATCATCTACTTTTACCACATAACAAATATCAAAAAATACAAGAGGATTCTTTCTAAGTATTATAAGGCTCAAAATAAAAATCATTACAAACTTTATGAACTTTGAACCATAGTCCAAACAACCTTATGCTATAATAAGCTATCCACCCTCATGTTTGCAACAAATCCACACATACCAAGTGGCAATGATCCACTTGAAAGTTGTGCCATGGAAAGAAAAGACACAAAGGGAAACCCACTTCCCACATCATAGTAACATTGTTCAAGGTCACTGGCAAAAAGGTAACCAATTCTATTTTCATTATGCAAGTTACAGCTTCTTATGTATCATTTTACCCTTTTCATTTCAGATTCCTTGCCATTAGCATAGGAATCATCATGATTATCATATCTCATTACTCCTTCCTTGACGAGTATTTATCACACTTAGTATGTTCTCTTATTTTATTATGTTTTTCAACCACTTATTGATAGGTAAATCATCATATTCCACATTTTCTTCATTATACAAGGATCATCTCCCTTAATTTCTTTCACATTCCATGCTGATTTTACATTAACACTTTCTTACACACATAGGTTGGTCTGAGATTAACTCAGGTTTCACCTTATTCCTTTGTCATTGTTCTCATTTATCTTCTCATTTTGTACTTGTTATAGGAGTTCTTTCCATCTTATGTGGATTTCATACCTTGATTCACTTTATAAGCATAGACTTATCTGTCTTTTACTTTATTATCTTCTTGAATCATATATTTAAGAACTCCTCTTTTCCTTATTTGTATTCAGATTTAGATTTCATGGTGTAGTATCTTTCTCTTATTGTTACCAAACATTCAAGTTTTGATAGATTATGATGCAATTCTCATCTTCTTTAAGGTTGGATTGAGATATTCACACCATGATTTATTATTCTTTATGCTCTTTAGATTGTCTCAAAATGACTACTTGATCAGAGTAATCAGAAAGATAACAATCTAAGAGTTCCATACTTACCTTTCTTCAATAATTGAATACCTGGCCAAGGCACCCATGTACTGAGATTAGGCAGTATGCACCATATTTTTATGTCATATTCCTAACTTAGGCATCATCATAGTCCTAAGTCCTAGTGTCCCTATAGACTCAGTGAACTTAAAGCTCTAATACCAACTTGTGAGAACCCTTTACACTAAATGAGATTACTCAAAACATAAAACACAATCAATCACTAATTAATCACATACCCAAAAATATGTGTAAAACACCCACTCAAAAACATTTTCATAAGATCCCAACATCTTTCTTGTATCCATACTATGCCAAGAATTTGATACAAATTGTTCTATTGTCTTAGACACAACATATATATACAGGAGAAAAATAATCGTATATGCAACACAAACAAGCATTAATATGCTAACAAAAGTGTGAATTATTTGAAACACCATATAAAAAACTTTTCCTACCCGGACCTGAGAGTACAGGGACGACTCTAGAACACACTAGACATCTAATCAACTTTATCAAAGATTCATTACTATAGCTCCTCTTTGCTGCCACAAGTTTATTTTTTTCACTTCTAATTACCTAAAAAAATGTGGCGAACCACAAGGGTGAGACCCATGTCCCAGCAAGAGATATAACCTCCAACAATGTTTATTGATTACAACATTTTTAAATAATTACACAGTTAAGCAGTTTAATCAGATATAACAAAGAAACAGTACTGATGATTAACAAAATACATAAAGGAGAAGATAATAACTATCATCATTAACCAGACTATCATCCTTTATCTTGTTGACAATATAAGCAATTCAGTAGCATATGCATATCTAGCATCATGAGCAAGTATAGTAACATAGCATAGATAACAACATGAGCATGTCTAATTGGTTGAACATATCAACATCATAAGAAGAGTTAAAAACATAAGCACAACTATTTGGATAAGCATGATTAGTAGTATATGCATCTCTAGTTATAAAGGCATGCTAGTTGAACATATCAACATCATAAGTAGAGCTAAAAACATAAGCACAACTATCAAGATAAGCATGATTAGCAGTATATGCATCTCTAGTTACAAAGGCATGGCTAGCATGCTAAACATAACTAACAACATGACATAGCTAGCATCATAATTATAATCAGTAGTAGCAGTATAGTTATCAACACAAGCATAGCTATTGTATGTACACATCTACAATCTTAAGAATATCCACAACCTAAGTGTGTCTACTATCTCTTAATTACACTAAGCATCATCTTTATGTAAAGATAACAAACAAGGGTTATCATCCAATGTGAAACGTTGTGTATAACTCTAAACAAATATGTTACATAGTTGTATTACATATTTTATTACACCCTGGGGAATTTGAATCGTACCATTCAACGTCCAACCGACCCATGCGAAGGGCTATTCAGTTCCATACAAGATCTAGGAGTGTCGGTATCCAAAGATCTCTTCTCCTCGATCAATACGAGTAAAAGGCAGTGACATATCAGTCTAAGCTGTCACCATAGTGACATATAGTCCTATAACTAGCCTACCTTGGTACAGGTCATGGCACTAGAATCTAGGGTATTCAAACCCAATCACTGAGGTACAACCGCATTTGTCCTCTAATCACATCATGTTATAATCAACGAGACACGACCGCATCCATTCTCAATCACATCAGATGTATGAGGCATAACCATAGCCAACATCCACAATCTACATTGTGGATGACAAGGATATATCCTCAACCTTCCACCCCCACATACTCAACAGTATGCTCTCTGAGTTTCCCTTAGGAATACTTGTTTCACCATCCAGCAAGTTCTGACACTGAAGATGGTTCTACGGCACATGACACTACATGATTAGAGTTGCACTTGATTAGTTATGCCAATTGGGTGAATTAAGGCTGCATCAAACAAGTGGACATACAAACCCTAATTCACTTCTATCAAGCATATAAAATATCACAACTTTGAAAAGATATAAAACATATGAAACATAATTTTCATCTCAACATCACATGGTACTATTCACTTGCCATTCATGAGAGCACACTAGTCATCATACTATCACAAGATATAAATCCTTTTCACAATATCACAGGGTATCAACCCTTATCAACATAAGAGGATCACACCTCATTCAAGGATCAATCATGCCCAAATGTCATTAAGACCATCATACTATTCCTTGCAAGATCATCATTATCTTTTCATGCCTTATAACAAGGCTCAACAACATCACTTACATATAATACACCAGATCAGCACAATATTGCATTAATGACCTAGGAGATATTCATAAACAATCATAGCAGGGTTATATTAACATTAAGAACATTCCTTTATTACATCAACATGCAAGGAATCTTTATATGATTAACCCTCATCATATTCATAATGCACATGTTTTGCATAAGCAAGTATCAACCATGTGGCTATGACAACCACCAATGAACACATTAAGGTTATGATCATGTTAAGGAGGTTATTTCAGCATCATGCCATCATTTAAGAATGTTAAACATGAATACTCATCTTTATCTATTTGCATTAGAGTTAGGTTCAACAAGATAAATTATATTAATGTTACTAATCAGCACTTATACCCAAACCCTAACTCACGGTATCCCCATTGGATCATGGATGCATAAGTTGAAGCATCACCATCACATTCCATACTATTCCCAAGTATGAACCCACACATAAATCAAGGTGTAACCATTAGGTTATAGCATACTAGGGTTTCAACAACATTAACATAGTACTTCATGATTATATTAGTCATTCAAGGACTATTCATACCCAATTATCATCATTTAGTTTTATTAGAGCTAGGTATAACAAGCTATACCTAATTAGGATTACATATCAACACAATATGATTATCATCCCTTATATTCATATGAGTGAATAGGTAAGACTACCGTATTAAGGGTAACCCTGCATTTGCTCCATCATCATTGAACCCATATCACCACACCACAATGTCACCCAGAACCATTGGATGTTTAAAAGGTAAGACCATTGGTTGTTTACATAAGTAAACACCTTGGATAAACTACCTATGAATTCATTGATTTATTCTCTATAAAGAGTCACCATCCAACCCTAGACATCCCTTGCTTAACAACACAAAAAGTTCCGTTGAAAGTAGAATAAAACTCAAAATCGATTGTTCATTTAAAACAAGCCATCCATTGTCAACAAGTAAGCTCCTTAAGTTGATCATATAAAGGAAACCATCTAAATCACATTATTAGGACCAACATATTACATTATCCATAATTCCACTTTATTGGCGGAATAAACATTATATCTTGACCATTGGATCAAGTTCATATATTAAAACCATCAATTATAGTATAGGTCTGACCATTGCATCAAGTTACCCAAGAAACCATTGATCTAAGGATTAATTGATGCTACAACTATATGATTAAATCACCATACGTTTTGGAGACCTGATCCACCATCATTAGTTACCATTAAATCACCATAAGTTGTTAGATCAGCACTATATTCATTAATCAGCATCAAATATCAAACTAATATCACCATTGATTGGTAGCATCATTAGGGTACTTAGTTGTTAATCACTAGGCTTCTAATTAGGACAAAACATGACCTAAGGGATGAACTTCAGTTGACACCATTGGTTACCCCATCAATTGTCATGAAGACAACACCATAGGTTTGTTGCAATGGTACCATCATTGGGTCATGGGATTATAGAAGAAATCAACTTAAAACCCTAAAATTGACCATTGGTTGATATGTGCTTAGCACCATAGGTTGTCAAACCAACCTGATACAAGTCATATTATAACTTAGTAATAATGTACACATTATCACAGGTTCATCTATAACTGAAATAAGAACAGGTAACATTATAAAAATCGAAATCCAAGTCAAGCATAGCTTTTTAGTGCATGGATCATCATTTTCAAGCAAGAACATGATCTAGAAAGCTTATGGTAAGAAATAAATGTAGAGAAAGTTATAAAACTTGACTCTAATGAGAAGTTGAAACCCCAGAAACTAGAAATCTTGAGCAGGTAGGGTAGAAAATCCAAGCATAAGCTATGAACTCGTCCATCTAGCACCTTTCTTCATCAAATGAGCAAACCCTAAGCATAAGGAGCAAGAAAGGTAGGGTTTTAGAGGTTTTGAGAAATTGCTACCATGGAACAACTAGGTTACGACCTGGAGGAAGGTCTAAGGAAGGATAAGATCAAGAGAAATGGAGAAGGAAGGAAGAAAATAACTTGCCTTGTTCCAAATCCCTAGAAGATGACCTTAGAAACCCTAGGTAGGGCTAAATGGAGCTCTAGGAGACCTTCTTCTCCACAAAGAGGTTTTCTTATACCTTAGAGCACTTTATTCTGCATAAACACAGAGTGGAGTCATTTATCCAGGTTAGAGGAAAGATAAATCAAGCTAAGTTTCGTACTTGGGCAAGGAAGAGGTAAATATAGCCCATGGATAAGGATGGAAGCAAGCACAAGGTGTAAAAGCAGCTTCCCCATGTGTCTATGGCCTTAAACTATTAAGAATATACAAACACACACACAAGAAGCTCCCCCACCATACTTATAGACCTTATTAGCTTTCCTTTGTCAAATTTACCATCCAATCACATAATTCATTAGTTGATAGCTACTAAAGGTAGCTCACTCGTGAAGGGGTAAACCCTAAAATACCCTTGGAGAAAACACCTTCAAACCAAGGTTTAAATAGGCGTCCCATGGCTCAACAATCTCAATAATGATGAGAGAATATACAAAGAACTTATTGCAAGTGATAAATTGCAAATAAACCTCTCAATTGGGTAAATTGCAGAAAAGTCCAAAAATGTGCATGAAATTGCATAACTTGCTCAAACAATGTCCAAATTGAACCAAATTTGAAACTTAAGCTTGTATTATGATTTCAAAGCATATCACAAGGTTATATTAGGGTTCTAAGTATTCCATTATGGTAATTAAGCTTATTCAACTCATTAAGCAAGTGTAGGGGCCTTACAGTAGGTAACAACTACCAGTTGCATCATATGCAGTTCTTGGATATATGGTTGCACAACTTTGTGTCAATAATTCATCATATAAATTATATGCCAAATTTTTTCCTCTAGGTGCTTAATCCCATTAAGGTCACCAAGTAAATTCCAACTCGAGGCCAATACAACAACTATGTATACCACTTGGTAGACCCACATGCTTATTATCATGATTCCTTGATAAATTTCACCACACTTAGCGTGTCAACACTTAGTCAAGCAAGGTTTTCATGTGTATCACACTTAGAAGGCATCTTCGACATTGATATTATATTGAGGGATATATATATATATATAATTGATATTATATTGAGGTATATATATATATCCAATCACAATTACACATATTTATTGTTATACATATCATATAATATAAATACCATTTCATGTGA
Organism: Alisma plantago-aquatica; assembly: GCA_963693085.1. Lineage (NCBI taxonomy): Eukaryota > Viridiplantae > Streptophyta > Magnoliopsida > Alismatales > Alismataceae > Alisma > Alisma plantago-aquatica. The sequence goes on from OY856410.1 coordinate 469,364,522, forward strand.
TAAAATTGGTAACAACAAATTAAGCCAACAAGTGTTGTAGAAAAACATCTAAGGGTTCACATCTATATGTAATTCTAATGTTTCATTTTCTAGCGTTCTAGATCGCCCAATCAAAAGTCCTTGATATAGGAAAATCTTTCATTTTTGTTGATCCATCATCTCATCTTGACCACAAATCCTCCAAAGACCATCCTTTTTGGTATGGTATTTTGATCATCTCATCATCTCCACCGTGGTTCATTGTAACATCCCAGGATTTGATGCCTCAGATAATATGATCTTATAAGGAATTATTGGACTACCCATATCACCAAGGTGCACCTCCTTTTCAGGGAGCCCATAACTAAAGAACTTTGCAGTTAAGCATGCTCAGCCGAGAGTAGTACTAGGATGGGTGACCAGTCAGGAAGTTGACCCTGGCTTGCACGTGAGTGAGGATAAAGCATGCAGTTAAGGCTAGTAGTGGTCTGTGGGGCCAGTTGTCATTCCTAAAACTCTACTAGAGCTTAGGGCAGTGGGCTTGGGCATTACAAATGGTATCAGAGCCAAAACCCCTCCAATAGGTGGGGCCCATACAGGTATGGCATGCTAGTCTTTTAGTTGTGCGGTCTAGGCGTGTTGGAAAGGGTTGTCCATGGTGATGTAGGCACCCTTTTACTGATATTCCATGATTAGGAGCTAGGTGTCCATGAGCCATTGTAGGTGTACACTGAAATGGGGTGATATTGTGAGGCCATATAGTTGAGCCTTGATGAGTATGTCAAGAGTCTAAGTGGGGGAGACTGTAACATCCTAGAATTTGATGCCTCAGATAATATGATCTTATAAGGAATGATTGGACTACCCATATCACCAAGGTGCACCTCCTTTTCCAGGATCCCATCACTAAAGAACTCCATAGTTAAGTGTGCTCATCTTGGAGTAGTACTAGGATGGGTTACCAGTCAGGAAGTTGACCCCAACTGGCACGTAAGTGAGGGAAAAGTGTGTAATTAAGGCTAGTGGTGGTCTTTGGGGCCAGTCGTCATTCCTGAAACTCTACTAGAGTCTTCGACAGTGTGCCTGATTATTACATCCACAGCGATGCTTGGACATCATCCTATTCTAATTGCATAATTAGTTTAAATGGAAAATGAATAGAGAGAGGCATGGTATGCAATCCATATACATTTTACATGATGTTTGATTAAAATCAAAATAATGATATTAATGTTTTAGATCACACCATGGTGATATAATTGTCGTATCCACATCCACCAAATAGAATGGATATGCAACGTGTCACATTAGTATATCTAATACATATCATATATGATACTAGGTGATTGTGGATATAAGATTCCACATTTATTAATCCAACACATCATCTGCAGTTTAAAACTGAAATTGTAGCTAGAAGCATATGTTATCAGCTTTGACACCACTATTGGATTTTAGGGAAGGAGACAAAGTGGAATAAGAAAAAATCTTCCCTTTCTACCCAAGTTGTGGGATCTGTAGTAGCTATAAAATTTCGGTGAATGAAAGACAAGAGGTTATAAAGGTGATACCTTTGTGCACACTACTTGTTCAACAAGTAGAAGCATCTTATGTCTATGAAGAACTTGATCCTTCAGATCTAGATGTGTAACGATAGCTAATAAGTCTTGATAGATAAAAAGAAAAGATCCAGAATGTCCAGGAAGCATCAACTTGTTGTCTTTTATTACATGTTTTCCAATCCTCTACATGTTTGCCTCCTCCTCTAATTTATCCACACATATGAGAGAGAACGTGCTGCAACACCTTAACCACCAAAGTCAAAAAGGAACAAGAGTTGTTGTTTCGGTAAGCATCCCAGAACTCCCTTTCTTCTCCTATCTTAGGCATCAATCCTTAGGATGACTTCCTCTCCAAAAGAGAGAAGTTTTATGGCCAACTTATCTCAGAAGTTGTCTCAAGTTATGTCTCCCCATTTCAGCCCCTTTCCTATTTGCAATTTAAATAATTGTTTAGTACCGAAAACACAGATCAGATTTGTGATAAAAAAATTATGTCTTGTGATTTCCTGATCATAGCCCATGATCCCCACATCACATTAGTTGATCGACCAATCATGACAATCTAGATCTAGGTCTAACTTGTTTTCCAATTTCATACATTCCCTATAACATTGTGATCGCCTGATCAACTGGCTTGATTGATTGATAATGTGTCAAGCAGAAATCTTAATTGATCAACTGACAATCAATTGATCTATTTATCCAAGCAATACTATCGGCCGATTAGACATTTTGGTCGCAAGACCATAGAGTAAATCATCATGTTTATGATTCATAACCATTTAATCATATGTCTGATTGAAAGCTTCAATTCCCTTATCCATCCTTATGTGTATGATGAGATAGATCTAATTATGTTTGTAGTGATGTTCAAAACAACAACACATTTATTGGTGACTAGCCACACATAATTTCCACCCAAGTAAAAGGAGTGAGTTTGAGAATAACTGCAACATGTAACATGATTAATGTTTCCTTGGTCGTACAATCCCTTTGTCTCAGATAACCATATTGAACTTATGGAATGTTATGTCATACTCTTAATCATTCAATCTTATTCCTTGAACTAGAGTACACTATTCAACATATTGTGAGCTATATATATATATAGGGCCCATCTTTATTGCCCGCGCGGGTAGCTACCCGCCCACTCTTCCGATCACTTTTTTTCAAAAAAAAATTTCGAAATTGTAGATGACTATTTTGTCTAGCTCTCCAAAAAATTTGAGCCAAAAATAATATCATTTGCCCCTCCAAAATAAAAAAAACCCGTCCTTATATATATATGTTGTATATTTTGTACATAGTTACTTTTTTTGCCAGCAGAGTTACTTTTTTGACACCATAGTTACTTTTTTTTACAGCAGAGTTACTTTCTTAGCTAGGAGAGTTACTTTTTTGGCTGCAGGGTAGCGAAAATCCATGCTACCCACGCGGGCAATGAATGAACACCCATATATATATATATATATATATATATATATATATATATATATATATATATATATATATATATATATATATATATATATATATATATATATATATATATATATATATATATATATATATATATATATATATATATATATATATATAGGGCGTTCATTCATTGCCCGCGTGGGTAGCCTGGATTTTCGCTACCTGACAGCCAAAAAAGTAACTCTTCTGGTAAAAAAAGTAACTCCGCTATCAAAAAAGTAACTATGGTGATAAGAAAGTAACTACACGAATAAAAGAGTAACTCTGTACAAAATATACAGCAGATATATATAAGGACGGGTTTTTTTTATTTTGGTGGGGCAAATGATATTATTTTTGGATGAAATTTTTTGGGGAGCTTGACAAAATGGTCCTCTACAAAGGTGGTCGGAAGGGTGGGCGGGTAGCTACCCGCGCGGGCAATAAAGATGGGCCCATATATATATATATATATATATATATATATATATATATATATATATATATATATATATATATATATATATATATATATATGTGTGTGTGTGTGTGTGTGTGTGTATATATATATCACATGAGCATGACCATGCATTTCATAAGTCTCTCTTATCAAGTGGCCCATGTGTCATAGAGTACCCAATGACCACCTTTTTGAGAAGTTGTATTTCAGATAACATTGGGCTAGTGTCAAAGTGCACAAAGAAACATTTGTTACTATAATTAATCTAAGTCTAACAATCATAGTCACCACTTCTAACTTTGATATATAAATTTGACATGTCATTACATCACTTCCATGTGTCAAACTCAAGGTGGGTATCTCAAAGACAACTTGTTCTTTAACAAGCACCCATACATCTGAGTCAATATCCAGTATCATGGGTAAAGAGACACAGTCATCACTCACCATACGTGCTAGTCTTGTGTATTATTGTTGTCCTATACTATTTACAAAAAAAATTGACTAGGGACATACAAGAACGAATAATTTTATTGTACATATGGTCTCAATTTTCCTTAACCTAAGCCATGTTCCATCAAGTTACAATTTCTTATGACATTATAAATTGTATTCATTATCTTAAAACTAAAAAATATAATAAGTATAATTCCCTTTTATTAATATTAAAAACATACAAAATATTTGTTTTACAAAAATCAAATGATAAATCCCATGTCATATAACCAACAAGCATGTTTTGTGTGGACTTCATCTTTAAGACTGCATGATAAGTTCGTGGTCTGGCTCGTAGGGTGTCACATAGATGATGTTATTTTTAAGTCTTGATTCTTAATGCTTAGATCTTGACTTGTTACCTATACAATAGGATTCAAACTTTGAAATTGTTAATATTTGGTAATATGCTCAGAGATATGCTATCAATGATGATTAAAATAGTTTGAGTTTGATTAACTAGATGATCTTATAAATAATTAGATTATTTCTTGGAATTGGATTTTTTTAGAATGCTAGAATTATGTGTTACAATATTGAGTATATATAAGTTTCCTTGAAGTTCAATATACTTAATCTAATGTGAATGCACATACTTAGCTTATGTGGAAGGTATACACCCACTGGGGCTTTTTATGAGTCTCATAATTTTGTTTCCTATGTTTATAGGTATAATTTCATCCAGTGAAGAGTTTGTAATCTAAATATAATAATCTATATTATGATATCCATGTACTCTTTCTTTCTAGATATGGGTTGTAGTTCATATTTCTTTTCTTTCATATATATGTAATCTATTGTATATCAAAGTACATGTGAGTAAGAAGACATGATTTGTCTTTAATGATGTTCAATGAGATTTGTGATAACTGAGCATGTGAATGTCCTGAGGTGGAATTTGTTTCTCATTTTTATGAATAAAAGGAAGAAAAATCATGTTTTTCAGCACTGTGGTTTCTTTTCTTAATCTAGGATAAGATTTAGGGTTCTTTCTAATGTTTGAAATCTATGCTAATCAAAATAGAGGTCTCCATAGTTACCATGTATTCCAACCTAATTTATTATTTCTACCCTGACATATGTTGAAAAGTGTGTTGGATTTATGGGCTGAAGATGAATGGGATCAAGTGAGATATGAAAAATTAAAACCAATCTGGTTAAACCTTCAAATTATATTTCAAGTTAACTGCACTAAGTAAAACAATAAGGGAGTGATTGATATTGAACAAACCACAAAGATACACAAGTAGATATAGTAGTTTGGAACCAAAGCCATAGAACCACTACCTATAGTGGTCAACCTCTAGGATTTTCAAATCTTGATTACCACCTTGTATTCCACCACAAAATCATACATCAAGAAGACCTCTATTTTCATAATAAGAGTAACAAGATTCCTTTTCAAAGATAAGGAGCCAACAATATAAACAATGGTCTTGCCTATCCTTACAAATGAACTTCTACCCTAGAGCCTCCTTCACCAAGGAAATGCTTTAACCCCCAAAGGAATCCTTCCTTGTTGTGGGCTTCATATTGATAGTGGACCAAGTATCCTTACAAATAAACACTACTTGGTCCTTTCATATTGATAGTGGACCAGGTATCCTTAAGGAAAACTCATCTAACACATGTTTTAGAAATACCTTTACAGTTAGATCAACTGAGTTTGTCCCTTTGAAATCTCAGTTGATGATATTATTTGTTTGGGATACCTCTAAATATCCCAAAGTTCATTATTATTCATTCTAATTATTACACTAACCATTACCAGCTTAAATAGGAACAATGATTTACAATAAATATCTAAAGATACATTCATCTACTCGTCCAACAACTTGATCTTTTTTCATGTCTCGATCTTAACTACAATATTAGGGTATGTAAGTTCAGTGTTTAAAAGTGTCCATCTTTTATAAAATCATTCATGTATAAGCATTGAACACAAATAATTGGAAAATTTTAATCATCACTTGTATGGAACTAGGCTATGCAATCTCAAAGTCAACATTTTGTCCCATGTGAAGATGATCCATTCAACAGATGTATTGAAAGATTTTCATGTAAAATCACATGAATTTGGGGTTTGAAAAACTTATTTCATGTGTCCCCCCAGTTTATGTTACATATCATGTTTTATTAGATTTCACAACAACACAAGGTAGATAGATTTGTCGTAAAACATTTATGGAAGGAATCTAAGTCTTCTCCCACTTTGTCATATTGAAAAGTGGGGGTAGAATATCATCAAAAAAAGTCTTGTATAAGAATACATAGAAAATATAGGAAAGAATGAAAAATAACTAAGTCAACAACAATGTGTCACCTATACATGTATATGAAAAACAAAGAGAGATAACCAAAGAAGAGAACACACATTTGAAGTAGCCTTAGATGGGTATTAGTCACTAGAAATCATGTATCCTCAAATTATAGTAGATGTGTTACTCAATTAAAGAAATTTTCATTTTAAGATCATGGTTTCATATACCATCAAAAGAGACACAAATAGAATAATATCACAAGATAGTGCACAATGAAGTGAATCTATCATAATTATGAATTATATAATAAAAGAGATTATATCAAAGATAATTTAGCCAGGGAACGCAAGTTCCCTTTGTAATACCAAATTTTGATCTTACAATGTCATAAGTAAACCACACATAAACTAGACTTAAAAACCTATCCAAGGTAGGATAAAATATTGTATCATGGTATAAGGTGTAGGCTCAACATCACAAACGTTGCATATGAAAAAAAATCCATCTAATAAATATATTACTCATTTTTCTCTAAATCATGCTATGCGTGAAGGGTTTGGAATGAAGAAAATAAATAAGTGAAAAAATAGGATTTACGTTAGAAGAGTGCTTTGTGAATTAGGTTTGGAATTAAATATAGAAATATCAAGCTGAGAAGGATGTTTTTAGTTGACAAAAAATTGAGTAACTAGAAAAAAAACCTATATAAGTTTCTTAAAATCATAAAAATGAATCTCATTTAATTTACATTTAAGGTGTTTGACACTTTTTTGCTCAGCTAAAACTCCTTTCTCTTTTTTTGTATTTTTTGCAAAATTAAATTACAATGTGAGCAAAAAAGAAGTTGTGCATAGGACTGCACATGCAGTACAACCTCACTAGGCCTTAAAAAATAAGGAATATAGATGCGAGAAAGTAGAAATTGACAAAAAATAGTAAGGGTAGGAAACAATGTTGTTTGCTCTGGCCCAAGAATCACAACATACATATAAGAACCTAAGTATGAAGGAAAGATCAAAAGTGAAGAATCAAAAGCATTGAGATCCGTCCAAGCAAAGGAAGACCTTAATAAAAACTTGCTTGAAAGTGGCTATCCATCCTTCACATACAACACAAAATATTGACACAAACTCTGGCCCAAGAAGGGTTCTAAAGGAAGACTTTGACTAATAGCATAAGATCAAATGACACCCATACAACAACTCCATAGGTAATGGTAGCACAAAATAGAGGCTAGAGAATTTGAGAAAACTGAATTAGGAGCACGGATCACAAAAAAATAGGAAGAATAGAAATAATTAAAAGATCATAACTACTTTTCACACAAGAGCACATCAGATGCACCATGGTTTCATCCAGAGAGTAACGTGGATATAATCAGGTCAAGAAACCACTTCCATAGGGAACACAACTCAAAAATAGTTAGATAGTTAGAATACACTATAATAAACTTCAACAAAAGATTAAATGCAATCAATACTTATGTATATCTCATCATGAACTCTAAAGTTTTTTTTCACTTAACAATGCTAGTAAATTAATGCACTGATAGTTTTTCCTTTATTAGAAGAAATCTTGGTAAGATCAGCCCATACATTAGGCATATAATAGACAATATTTGACAAAATAGTTTTCCCTAAAAGCTTCTTATTAACATACTATGAGAACATGGTATGATTTGTATCTTCAAACAAATTCATACAAAGAAAGCAGATAGAATCAACATAAATTGATGTAATCCTCACTACAAAACATGCTATTTAGGCTAACTAGAAAAGTTGATAGCTTTTTACAATTCATGTTACCATAATCAGAAAAAGTCCATTTCCCATATGAACTAATGGCAGTTAGAGAAAATTCAAAGGGGTAATCATTCTTGGTAATAATATATCTACTAATGAAATCAGTAATAAACTTGGAACAACACCAAAGGTCTTGCCAGAGCTTGTGCTTTTCCCTTTACCAGTATGAAAACTGGTATGAGATAGAAGAGTCTCACGAACTATAAAGAAATTATTAGAAAACCAAATATACATAGAAGATTCTAAAACCAACCAGAGAGAATTCTTCTTTAAATATTTCTCAAAAATTCACTTCATCTACAATTAGTGCTTTTCCCTATAAATGTCCCAAAAATTAAGGAGGACATAGGCTTTAAACATATCCATGCTTATTTTGAGGCCAAGACCCCTTTTATTCTTAGATAAGGTGATACAAACCCATTTAACAACAAATTTCTATTAAAATTAGAAAAATACCAAAGAAAACATCTGCACATATTATCAATGTCATCAAGAACACAACTAGGAATGAGAATAGAAAATTAAATATAAATAGATTGCAGATAATGTTGATTTAACATGTTTTATTCTAGCAACCATAGAAAATAACTTGGTTTTACAACTCTCAAGCTTCGTCTTAATGTTATCAATGAATTTTTAATAATATCTTTTGGAAAGTTTTCTAGTAAAGTGAAGGATGTCAAGGTATCTAGTAGGGAAACTACCTTCTTGGATTTCCAAAGCATAATTGACGTATATCTTATCAGCTTCCTTGCTAAAAAAATAATAGAACTTTTGTGAGAGTTAATAGAAAGACTTGATTCCTTCTCAAACTTATCCAAAATATTCTTTAAACTAATAGCATTGACCTGATCAGCTGTAGAGAAGACCATAAGGTCATTTACAAAAATCAGATGTAAAACATTGGAATCTTTAGAAGTGGAACAGGAAAAATAATGAAAGAAACATAATCTATAAAATAATGAAAGAAATAGAATGGATGTGCAAAATTTGTTCAACTAATCAAGATGGTAATCTTAGATACAAGCATGAATCTGGATAAATAATTCCTCTATTTAAATCACAAAAGGATCTTAGTATATAAGTTTGTAATATCATTCTTAGCAGTTAATTCAAAAACATATGTTGTTAGGTTTATTTCTATTTTATATGGATTGAGAAGTCATTCATTGAATATAGCTTGTTTCAATCCTTTTGCAAGTTTCATACATGAGTAAAAGTGAAATGGTCCCTAATCACGTCTTTAATTCTAAGGGGATTAGATTGGCTACCCAAATGGTCGGTGTTGCTTTTAGGTGTTTTGCTAAAAGGGAAATTTGTGAAATAGTGACCATCCTTTCTGAAGACATTGCATCTATTTTTATCTTGGCATGTAGAGTAATCCCCATAGAACACATGAAGATAGTTATGATTCTTGTTCCCATAGACATATTATATGCCACTTTTACTGATGTGTTTGGTAGCATGCAACAACATTTCACAAATAGACTTTCTATCACTTATAAGATCTTCCAAGGAAGATCATGAAACTAAATGATCATGCATATGAGAAGTAATTATGGAATAAAATAACAAGGTTGCATGAAAAGGATTGGCCTTCAAGTAGATGGTTTTAGTCTTATAAGAATATTTCTCCATAGTAAGTCTTTCTTTTTGCTACCAATAACAATTTGGGACTCTAGAGCATTGACTTTAGTAAGCAAGAAAGGATTTTCATCTTTAAAAGAATATATCTTGAAACTCTTCCACTCTTTTAATTTTATTTGTATATTATCATTATTACTCTTAAAAACATCAACATCATCATTGAGAGAATCAAATATGTAGCATAATTTCTTCTTCTTAAACTTATAAGATAGTTTAATAAAAGATTCATTTAGCATTTTAATCAATGTATTCTGACAGTTTTTGGAATCTTCATTTGATATTTTATGTGGGATAATTATGTCATTTTCCATCTTCACTTTGACTAGAATATTCACTTGTGTCGGTGGAGTCTCAAGAGCCTTTGTGACCTTTCTCTCTCTTTCCTTTTCTTATACTTATCTTCCCTTCTCTTTTTCCTCTTATGGTGATGGGTATTTTTTACTTGTAAGAAATAATTATTCAAGTGACCCCTTTGTCCACACTCATTGAAATGATATATTGACTAAGACTTCCCTTTGAATGGTTTTCTTTTGGAGTACACAGAATCTTCTTCAATATTGGAAGATGGGTCACTTGAAGAAGAATCTTGCACATTGAAGAAATAACTTTATCCTTCATCTTTTGATAGTACTACTCATTGTCTATTCTTATCTAGAACTTAGCTTCACCTCACAGTCTTAAAGATTCCCTATGAGGAATTCTACAAGGAGTGATTTAAGGTTATATGTCTCCTATATTGGGGTGACTTTTTTCTTAAACCAGTTAGTGATGGAGCAAATGGTTTTACACATTGATCCTTCGACTATATGTGCTTCCCAAATGCACTGGTCCAATTGAGAATGTCAAACAAGTGTGAGTACATATTTAAAATGGAATATATGTTGTCAATTTTAAATATCTATGGTTGATGTTATTAATAAGTTGATCTTGGAGTTTTTTACTTGATTGGTTCTTTCACGTTTGATGGAAATCTTCCTCTAAAGATCACATGAGGTATTGCAAAAAAAATTAGATAAATTCAAGGGGAATAGAAAATGGGATATATGACTGATGAAGAATTCAAGGACCGCCATTTTCCAAATATCAAACCTATTAGCTTGTATGTAGAATTGAATTCTTCTCTTCAAATATTAGTAGTTACCTCTAGCAAACACCAAAAAGCATATGGAGTATTTCCCCTCTATGTTAGTATGACAATTTAAATGTCACCCATATTCTCCTACTTGTGGGAGTATTTCTTGAATAAGACCGTGACCAATTGTTATACCTAAAGGCATAAGAGTGGTTTAATTGAACTATAATACTACAGATGTTATACCTTCAAATCATATTTCAAGTTAAGTGCAATAATTAATACTAGAAAGATAGAGATATAGAATATGAAACTAGAAAGATACATAAGTATTTAGAGTGGTTTTGTCTCAAAGGCCATAGCCCCAACACCTAGATAGGTCAATCTCTAGGATTTTTAAATCTTAAGAACATGTATTCCACCAAAAGAGCATATAGTTAACAGTCCTATCTTTTAAATTAAGAGTGACTAGAATCCCTTTCTCTAAGTCAGAGCCAACAACAGGAATAAGGGTCTTAGCTACCCTAAGCAAGGGTTCCTACCCTATATCCTTCCTTGTCCAAGGAAGTTCTTGAAACACCAAGGGGAACCGTACCTTGATATGTGACACCTTCCTATCAACTCCCCTTTTCCAAGACATGCCTTGCTAAGGGATGTGTTCCTAATCTAAGGGCCATCTTCACTTCAACCTCTCTTAGACAAGGGTGAAATATATTGGGATATAGAGATTTAGATCCTCACATGATATAAGTTAGGAATGAATATATTTACAAGATATCCAACACACTCTAGGAAGATATGCATGTCTAGAATCGACAGGAATTTTGGGGCTCTTCTGGATAGGTACTCTATATCAAATCATGAAGGTGGAGATGGAGACTCCCAAAGGTCCCATGTTCATAGTCTAACATTCCAACTAGTTAGTAGCAATGATAGGAACAGATGCTAGTTGTTATAGGGGGAGTAGGTGGGAACAAAACAAAGCTATCTCCAATTTTATCCCTCTCTAATGGCTAGTTGAGCACTTACAAAAAGATAAAGCTAAGTAGAATTGGACATTTTACCTTAGGAAAAAATGACCAATGACTAGCCATTGGGGTATGTTGGTAGGTCTCGATTGAGTTTCTTTCTTGAAATCTCAACAAAAGGCACTTCATTGTCCTTTGCTTTTTGACCACCAATCAAATTTCCTTAAGAAAAACTTAGCCAATGCAACTATTTAGAAATACCTTCACGATAAGGTCATGTGATTTTCTCCCTTAAAATCACATACAATGAATTACCTATTTGGGTTAGTTCTAAAATATCCCTTAGTGTTTAATATTCATTCCAGTCATTATAATAAACAAAATGAGCTTAATTAAAAGACATACTTTTACTACAAAGTTATAGTTGTATGTATCTAATCTTCAAACAACTTCATCTGTGTGCATGTCTGGGATCTTGATTCCAAGAATAGGGTTTGAAAGTTAGGGAAATTTGAGTGTGTCCATCATTTTCTAATTCATTCAAGTTCATTAATTAGACACAAATATGTGAAATTGTTTCGTCGTCATCAAAACAAGTTGTGTATTATATGTAGCCTTGAAGTTGAGAAAGTGGAGTTGGATAGTTAATGTGAAATTTACTCACTATCATTGAGCACAACAAACATGTTGTAGAATGATTTAACAACCAAATTGTTGTGCAAGTACATGAGAAGTAATTGACATATAATTTGGGATTCACATGTGTGATAAAATCAATAAACTAAGTCAATAAGAGAGAAAACATTCTATCATTATACCTTATTAATCTATGTGAGAACTCACCTGTATCGACATATTTATTAAGCATTTTCAATGGCTTCATTCAAGAGTCATTTGGCACCAAGTATTTGAGTATCCCTTTCAAAGTAATTTACCTTTAGGTGTGCCTAGGAGATTAACTATTGAATTTTCAGAGTTCCTACAAATCTTTAAAGTTACATATCCATTTTTTTTTTAGATTTTTCAATTGAAGACCCATGGTACTTGTTAAATTATTAGCATACTTCTTAAAATTATTACAAAATTGCAACCCATTTACCAAAGATATTGATTACATGTGCAAAGAAAATGATTCCAATTAATCATGTTAAAAAGTAGCAAGATTGATATAATTGTTACTCTTACTAAAGACATGTATTCCAATAGAAAGGTGAAGACAAGAGTTGATATGGGGTATATTTGTCTCACCCCTTCCCACTATGAAGTACATAATTACATAGTAAATTGACAACAATTGCAAATAAAATCTCTATGCTCCATTCAATAGTGGTATATCATTCTGGTACACTTAAAAGTCTATGTAAAGTGTCTATTGAATCCTCAAAGTAACATTACTAAAGCATATTTCAGGGAACCTTGAGTTTCTAGATCACAAAACATCATTTGATCGTGCATATATAAATTATTATAAATCCTAGTATCTCCTAAAATTTAGCATTATATCCATTGTGTGGGGTGATTTGTCTACCCTAATCAATAATGGAGATGAATTTACTACATCCATGGTTCTTAGATATATCAATGGGGAAGGTAATGGATTACTCTTACCCTTACCCTTACCCACCATGTTCAAAAGGTAAGGTTATGTTCAAATACCCACTCCATCAAAACCCTTACTCTAACTCTCTTACCCATAGGTTAAATGGTGAGGGTGAGGGTATAATAGGGAATTCATATGTTTGTTAAAAAATGGCTTGGCTAATGCATTCATATACATACATGAAACATCACAGTTCTTTATAATGGCTATTACCAATCAGAAATGATTCTAATGTATTTTCTACAACCTAATACATTTTATTTTTGTTGTAAAACATACATAAAGGAGATTGTTTATGCACATAAAAATAGTTGTACTCTAAGTTTTATTCTCTAAACAAGTAAATTTTCCGCCATAGAAAAAAGGAAGTTACACAAAAAATGTATTATCTGTCCATGCATTACAAAAGTAATTGTTGCATACATATATCATATACCCTCTAGACTATTGTTGTAAATAGATCATCACATATGGAGTGAATAATATCATAAAAATATCATATATCAAGTAGTATGTTCATAATTAAATCCTTTTATTCATTACACATATGTATTACAACTCTGGATTTTCTTTGTACACAATAAAATCTAGCCTATAAGAAACCACACAAAAAGTATTAAATGTGGAACAAACTATACAATTCTTATATACCTTCATAAGAACTAAATAAAAAAACAAATTATCATGTCACATGATGACAACGTTATAACTAATAGTCCATAAAATTCAATAACACATCTTCTATATGTTTTATAAATTATACAAATAGTTGGGGTAGTAGATTAGAGGGTATCTATAATAGATTATTGTAACACCCCACTTCTCAAACATATCAATCGTAGAGCCGAAGCATTATTCCCAAGGGAGATGTCATACACATGATAGTCATTACAATAAAATAGATCTCATATATAAACTAACATAGGATAAGGATAACAATTCTCATACTCAAGTCCTCAACATAACTCACACATAAACCGATCTAACATGTTCACACTTAAATACAACATAGTTTCTCATAAATATGAAAAGAAATCTAAACGAAGTATAGTTGGCTTCCCACCATAACTTTTCTTATGAATATCCTTGAGCTAGTACTTACACGACATATGGCTTTACTCCTCTAAGCTTGCTCCTTACCTGCAGGCATCGCACCCTCAACCAAGAAAAGTAAAAATGTTAATTTAATTAAAGTAAGTGGCATTGACTAACATTATTTGAAATGAAAATATATTATACTTTTGATAAAGCATAAATTTAAATATGATAAACATTGGATTGTTATCATGTCATCTATCTTTATCTTTATCTATCTTAATCATTGACATTATTGTCTTGGGATGAAAATTTTGTCCATCATCTGTATATTTCTCACATAGAGCTTATGTTCCATGAAGGCTATATGCTCCCAAGAGCTCATTTCTCACATAGAGTTAATGCTCCTAAGAGTTCATTGCTCACACAGTGCTTATGCACCCAAGTGCTCATTGCTCAGATAGATTTTATGGCAATAAGGAGAACTAATCTTAAAATGAACAATCATTATTCATCTTTCATACACTTAACATTGATCTTGAGCATACTAACTCAAAGCATTAAATTTGACTTATAAAGCATGTGGATGTTATTATGATAGAAGTATATGAGAAAGATGCAATGAAAACCATAATTTGATTCATGATTGTTATCTTAAAAGCATTCACTAAAATGTGTAATTGATAACAGTGTAATTGAATTTCATAAGTATTAGCTGATATAAAACCCTTTATGCATACTTGTTACTCAGAGTGCATCATCCACTTACCCGTAAGAGAAGAAATTCCTCTAACCTTCCTTGAGGTTGATGAAACCCTAATTTCCTAAAAAACATATATTTTACATCCATTACCATCTTAATTACAATCTAAACCCTAATTTATGTCTCGTAAGAAAACACGATCATACATGAACGAATTTGGTCCTAAAAACTTAACATTAAGATTCCTTATAAAAAAAACCTAAACACTGATTATTTGTTTTTCTGATGAGTTGTTAATTTACTGTGAATTTCCTTATTGTGAGCCAATCCAAAAGTAGTGTTAAATTCACATTGGCATTTCTTATCCAAAACCATAGACGCTCAACTCAGTTGGACCAACCACGGTCATCTATGGTGTTCAAGGATAAAATCTACAGTTATCTGCCATGGTAGTTAAAACAGAACCTAAAAGGATGACTTTGTCCATGGCTAAGGGTGACAATAATATCACAGATGTGGGGGTGAAATCGTGAGCATAGGCCTACAATGATTAGATATCAAATCAGGTTGGTAGTGGAAGAACACGACAAAAACTTGGAATCTTCCTAGAGATTCAAAACTCGGTTACACTCCTTGTCATCAACAACCAAGGTGATGGGTACCTTCCTCAACTATGTACAAACCTGATGATCTTGGTCATGCATACCATGATGGCCAAAAGATAAATAATGGCCCTCATCCAAGGAAGAGTAGGGGAGGATCAGGGGATGGGGAAGAACCTAACCAAAACATGACCCAACAAGGATCCATAGAAACCCAAATATCAAAATCCTTGACAAACAGAAGCGCAAGTCTGGGCGGAGATGAAGAAAAAAATCATGAAAAATCGTCACCCAAATTGTCTAAAGCAAACATGGAATCATGAACTACAACAGAAGAATAGAAAAGAGGGAAAATTAGCAAACAATCTGTTAGGATAGTAAAAACCATGAGCAAGAAGAATCTGAGGAATTTTAATTGATTGGCTTAGGGGAATCGTCACAGCTATGGATAGGGATGTACATTTTTCGATCCAGACTGAACTAACTATTTGATTAGATCTGATCTTGGACTGGTTGGACTTTGGTTTGATGTTCAGTCCACTATTTTCTATAAACTCGGTCCTCGGTCCAACCCGGTCCAAAAGTAGTAAAAATTAGTCTAGACCAATTGGACCGGTTAATATAATATTTTTATATATTAATTATATATATTAATAAGAATAGAAGAGGATTGGACTACATTATTAATTATTCTAAAAAATTTCAAAGATTATGAGTCTCTTAGATTATACGTTAATGTGTCATAATGTCAATTAATGTAGCTATTGGCCCTTTGCACACTTGTAGTACTGCACAACCGTTGCACCACACAAGAAACTCACATCCAAATTTGTAATTGTAAATTATGCTATAATGGTGAGTTGTGACTTGCGTTTAATTGAATTGTGTAAATGCAACATCAAATTGTGGAAATTAATCATTATTTATGTTCTATAATTATTTACTTATTGTGAGTAATCCTACTCAAACTGCAACTTCTTCAATTTTCTATCACTAAATTTATGTATCTCATACTAATTGAGTCTCAAAAAGAGAAAATCAATTGAAATTTATTGCTTAATGCTTGGGAGGAAAGACTTATTAGACACGACATAAACTAAAAATATACAAATATGCATATAAATTAAGTTGTATTTCATTCATTACATTTAAAATTTACTCACTACATTATATTGAAGTAAATTCTCATATAATGTTCAAAACTTAAAAGAATAATATTATCTCTGGTTAATGGTCAATGATTTATTTAGCAATAATGTTGTTTGGATACTAATTAACCTATCTGGTCCTATTCTGGTCCTTTATTTTTTGGTCTGGCCTGTATCGGACCAGATCTTATTCAGCCCAATCCTTGGTACAAAAATTTACTATCAATCCAAAAATTTTCAATTAACCGGGTCTTGATTTGATCTGGTTCAAGTTTGAATGATGTAAAACCCTACCTATGGAGCAACTGACTCCTCAGTGTCGTCTTCCAGAGGGGACATGAGTAAAGTAGGGGACCAATGGACCGTCAATCAATGAGTTATAGAGGTACAATGATAGATGTGGTGTTCCTAGATCAACAAAGATTATCGACTATAGATTAATATATAGGGGGCGGAGGGAGGATGTTAGACAACAATGTCCCAGGGCAGAAGGTACTGGGTCAATAAGATAGAGTCCTAACATGCAGATGAGTCCGCAACTCGAAGTTCGACCCGTAAAGGTTTCACTTCAATGCATGACTGATAAATAAAAAGAAAATATTATTAAATCAATTCAATAAAATCAAATGAAAGATTAATTAGGGTTCAAACCATAAATAAACTTTCTAAATTCAATAGATGGGTCGTATAAGTTTAGATTGATCTGAAATGGACCATATATGTATTTTAGGTCTACATCATTCTTATTATTTTATTCTCCAAGTTTGGTGAACCAAATATGAATTATTACTATGATGTCTTTAGTATTGATTATGTACATCAAATGAAGTAGAATTAGCTTCTAATAGATTCATCTTATCAAATGTGGTCAGATTGGGTTCATTTTACTCGTATTGAGTCTAGAGGGAGAAATTAGTCCAATTAGGGTTCATATACTTATCAATGATAATGAGGTTTCATAGAGGAGAGAGAAAGTGCATTATACTCCCATGTTAAAGGTTATTGAATTAAGTATCATCATAAGAGTAAGAATTTTGTTGGATTTTGCTTTAAATATTAATATGGGACTAAAAGTGACATTGGCAACTGTTTGATACATGAATTTTGAAATTTTTAAAATTAGTGTTTCCATTTAAGGATTCATTCATAAGTTTAAAGTTTGGGGATGTTATGATTCTACCCACCTTAAACTAACTTCGTCCTCAAAATTTCATAAGACTACCCACTTTAGGGTTTTACTTGTTCAATGCATTCTAACTCTCTATTATCATCTCAAGGTCTCATTATCATACTTACCTTCTCATGGTTAAAGATATTCCATGAGAACTTTGTTAATCGACATGATTTCACATTAGATTGGATCTTTACTTGAGTTGATATAGTCACTGTCTTGAATGTACCCACAATGCCCATAAGGCTATTAAAGCTCACATAAGGTTGGTTAAGGTTCACATAAGAACTCATAAGGCTCACATAAGGCCGAATAAGGCTCAATACTTCTCACACATAGCTCATGAGGTTAGTTAAGGCTCACATAAGGCCAATTAAGGCTCAACATACATGATTTGAGAGGACTATATCACCATAACATTATTTCTTAATCATAAACATAATTTTTAGAATTCCAAAATCCATTAGCATGGCGACGATACATGATGAATACGTAATCATAAAATAGTAGAAAACATTGTTTATTAGCATCTGCATGCTTTTCTCACTTATCTATGTCAAATTATCTACGCTTCGTATGCTTTATTGGTCCTACGATCTATCTAATTAGGTTTAGGTGGATATATATCTCAAACTTTAAATGTTGAATCTTGCTATATTTTCCACCTTTGGATACATGTCAATCGATCATATATCTAGAGGCGATATGTCTCATCATACTTGTCGTGGCACCTTCCTAGCGCACATGTCTAATACTAAATACATTCAAAAGGATGAGACAAGCATGATACTTTATTTATATACACATAATTCTCTTTATCAAACCCCCTAAGTTTATATCCCATACAACAAACATGTGGGAAAGAGAGAGAGAGAGAGTATGTTATATGCACTTCTAGAGTTAACATAAAAGTCTAAAACATCTACACTCATAACTCTAATTCTTATCTAAGTTATGTCTCCGTCTAGTCACCTACTGTGTTTTCTAATATCTTTCACTGACTTCTTATATACGTACAAAATCATGAGAAAATCCTGGTGAACAACTATACTTTTAGATATAATACCATATTGTAACACCCCATTTTTAGTCCGTATATAAACTAAAACATGATAAAGAAAAAAATACACACACTCAAGTCCTCAACATTACTCACATATAAACAAATCTAACATGTTCACACTTAAACACTACATAATTTCTAACAATTTTGAAAAGAAATAAGTAGTATAGTTGGCACTCCACCATGACCTTTCTTTTGAAGATCCTTGAACTAGTACTTGCACGACAAATGACTTTACTCCTCTAAGCTTGCTCCTTAGCTATTGGAATGGAGCCCCCAACCATGCAAAGCAAAAATGAATATTCGATTAGAGTAAGTGGCAACGAGTAACATTGTATGAACTGAAATATATTATACTTTTGAGAAAGCATAAATTTAAATCTGATAAACATTGGATTCTTGTCATGTCATCTATATGCATATTTATTTATCATAATCATTGACATTATTGTCTTGGGTTGAATATGTTGTCCTTCATACTTATATTGCTCACACAGAGCTTATGTTCCATGAAGGCTAATCTGCTCCCAAGAGCTCATTGCTCATACAACTCTTATGCACCAAAGAGCTTGTTTCTCACACAAAGGTTATGCACCCAAGTGATAATTGCTCACACAAAGCTTATGCCAAATAGGTGAATTGATCTAGGAAGGAACAATCATACTTCATCCATAATATACTTAACATTGAACATGAGCATAATAATTTAAAGCATTAAATTTGACTTAAGAAGCATGTGTATGTTATGATGATAGAAGTATACAAGAAAGATTTAATGAAAATAATAATTTGATTCATGAATAATTATCGTGAGAGCATTCATTAAAATGTGTACTTGATATCATTATATATGGGTCATAAATATAAGCTAACATAAAGCTCTTCATCTATACTTGTTACTCAGAGTGCATGATCCACTTACCCGTAAGAAGAAAATCTGCTAAGTTTCCTTGAGGTTAATGAAACCCTAATTTTCTAAAATTAATATATCAATTAACATCTTAATTACAATCTGAACCTTAATTTGGTGTTCATTAGAAAACATTGTCAAAGATGATCGAATTTGGTCCTGAAAACTAACATTAAGACTTCTTATCAAAAAATCTTTCCCGAGTCTTTGTGTGAGCCGTATGTGGTGAGAGTCGCACATACGGTAATGGGAGGGGGGTCACATATATACTTTCTTTGTGGTGGTTGGCCCTACCCACCTTATTTGTTCCATGATTTATGGGTCTACTGGAGCTACCCACTTTGATCAATTAACAAAGTTTTTGACCAGATACGAAAACACTGACCTTAGCAGCTAAGCTACGACAATCAACATTTTGGTGGAGCCGGACTGGACTTCACCACAAAGACTCACTTTTCCTATCAAATCCAACGTGCCATCCACTGCAATCAGTCTTCTGGGTGAGGAGGGGCCCACCTTGCCACTCCCCTCCTTTCCTGTCCCATTGCTGAAATAGGACCTCCTCTTTCCATGACAGACGAGAAAAGAGTATTTCATCTTCTCTGATTGAGACAATGACCTAGAAGACAAATGAGATTAGAAAGTGATGTTTCCTTGGTCGTGTGGAGTATGGATGAACATTATGTCATTCGTACAAGTGAAAAGACGGAAGGAAATGCTCTCTAAGGACTTCGAAATCAAATAGAGAATGTTTCTATTCATTCCTTGTGAGCCACTGATTTCTTCAAAAGAAGAGATCAAAGTGATTTTCTTCATTTTTCCCAATAAGTCGACAACCTTACACCATTGAGATACTTCAAATAAAGTTGAAGACATATAGGAGACATCTGTGCTAAAACTTTTGATCGATACCTCCAATTTCTCTTTTGTGAAAGGTCGTTGTGTCGGATTTTGATCCCCCACGGTAAAAGCAGATGGTTTTGTAGTCTGAGAATTCGGCCGATCCCAAGTACGTCATCTGTAACATTGCATTTTTTTAAGGTAAACACAACCATTGTATTAATAAAGTCGTACGACATCTACAAAGATAAGGGAAACAAGCAATTTTGGTAACATAGTTGTGAGAGGTATCAAAACGGGATACATGTTTGATCGGATATGAGTAAGGCGCTTCAGCATAGACTCCTCCCAGTACGCTAGACAAAGCAGCTTTCATACGAAATCCTTCCACAATCATGAATAACACTTGTATGATTAAGACCCCAAATACCAAAGCCAAAGCCGCCGAGACACGAGTCCTGATGAATATCGTCTTCTTTCCACAGATGGCTAAGCAGAACGAGAGCAGAAACCAACCACGAGAAAACATACCTAACTGGATGGAGGTAAGCCTCAACCAGAACAAAGACGACAGGATATAGACCAAAAGACATCGACCTAAACTGACAACAGTAGCACCACAGAGGAAAAAACACAAACAGGTTGCAGGCAGTATCAAAGGCAAAAGCAAACCAGGCCATAAAACTGCCTCCTCCGTTAATCAGCATGGGCAAGAATAGGTTGGTGAAAGGAGAGCATGGGAGGTACACAATGGGGAAACCCCACCACCACTGCCCCCCCTACGACAACCATGCCAACCACCCTTCTTGAGCCTAGCCTCAAGAAGTAAGGAGGACAGACCGGACTGTGGGACTGGTGAAAGCGTCCCACACCCCACCGGGTGTCCCCGAAAGCTCCCCTGCCCCTACAGACCAACGCCTCAGGCAAGCCGACCCAACGCCGTGCCACCACTGCCAGAACCAGACACAAAGGAAAGAAAACGAAGACCAAAGAAATGAACAGGGAAAGAAAACGAGTAGACCAACACGAGCAGGAAGGGGGGAAGGGAAGCAGCCGCTCCAACATCAGAAACAGCCACAGAGCAGAACATCCGCGCGCTCAACAACCTCTTCGCTGAAAGCCTCCGATCGCAACGCCAAGCCAGGACCCCCAGGAACCACTGACGCCGCCATCAGACGAAGAAGCTGGGAAGGTGGAGAAGTTCGTCCGTTGCTCAGTCCGGTGCTAGGAGGCGACCAAGGATGTGGCACAGGGGGAGAAGGGTGGCAATCGCGGATCCCCGATCCCCCTCCCCCAAGCCGTAAGCCTGGAGCCCTAAATCGCTAGAGCCCTAAATTCTATATCATTGCAAATGATTCTCCAAATGGATTTATATAGTTAAGGTATTATTGATTCATCCAAATGATTCTCTCATACTATTTAGGCAAAAAAACCTAAATGGCACATTTACCAATTTTAATTACCTAAATGGCATGTTCTTGAACTTATTGCCCAAAATGGCATATTTTCGAGCAATACGTCCCCTGCTGGGACGCATTGCTCTCCCGCGAGGCAATGCGTCCCGGTGGGGGACGCATTGGTCCCACAGGAGGGCAATGTGTCCCGAGCCGTGATGCATTGCTCTGTTGTGGGACCAATGCGTCCCCCGCCGGGACGCATTGCCACGCGGGAGAGCAATGTGTCACGGAAGGGGACGCATTGACCCCACAGGAGTGCAATGCGTCACGACTCGGGATGCATTGCCCTTGTGTGGGACCAATGCGTCTCCAGGTGGGACGCATTGCTCAATGAGTCTCCATGCAGGATGCATTGGAGCAATGTGTCCCCATGCAGGACGCATTGGTTTTTTTAATCATTTTTTGCAGTCACTGATATGTTATTGATATGTAAATTAACAATATTGATTATATTTATACATTTATAATTCGTTCACTTGTATTTGGATGTCTATAATATACTCAATTATTATAAATTTGTCAATTTCAATAGGTCGTAACATGCATATGGAATACATAAGTGTATTGCAACCAACATTGGTTGGTTCCTAATTGATTATATAATACGAACTTAATCCAAATAAATGAGATAGCAATTAAAAACAAGGTTAAAACATGAACCAACATGACGAGAAAATAATACACAACAGAACAATATGATAGATCCACAACAACATGATCCAAAATGAACCAATGTGATATCATAATATGATAGATCCACATACAATAGATGTCCTCACAAAGGCATACATACAAAACTGTACAATATATAAAAAACTAAGTATGTCGTCCTCGCCCACGTCCCTCTACATCAGGATCCTCTGTACCGATGCCATCTGGAGACTGCTGAACTGGGGACAACTACGTAGGAGGCTGCTGGCGAGCATCAGGGAAGAAATGAAAAGGTGGAGGTGGGGTGAGGGGTCTAGGAAAACCAGGATAGGATGCATAAGGTGGGGTGCATCCTGAGAAATCAAACAGAGTAGGTGAATATGTGACATAAGATGGTGGTCGGCTCTCGAGAATAATCACTGGTGGGAATGGAGTGTATGGAGCAGAAGAAGAACTTGCTCCATGGTATGATGGTGGTTGAGGTGGGGTGATGAATGAGGAATATGAAGCAGCTCCTGAAAAATATGGCCCTGTCGGTCCCCATGACATGAACTGAGAAGTGGGAGTGGGAGTGGGCTCAACAGTAGGAGTAGGAGCAGGAGTAGGAGTAGGAGTGGGCTCAGGGGCTGTGGTATGAGTGGGTATGGGATCCCACGGCCGAGCATAGTCGGGAAGACTATCAAAGTAACTCCCCTGGATGGTATAGATGTTGTCTCTGATCTGTGCAGGGGCGTGTTGTACTGCCGCTCGGATCGCCACATGTGTTTGTACCTGTAAAATAAAGTATGTACACATAATAAAGACCAATTACATATATTACAAATAACAAAGATAAATAATAACAATTTGTAAAAGAAAATAATAATGATACTCACAAATTCCTGCTGACGATAACTTTGCGGGTAGTATATGCTTGGAGGCATAGCTGGAGGGGGCACAATGTATTGTGGATGATACCATGCATAGTGAACCTGAGGACTGTAGACTGTATCAGCTGGTGGAGCGGGAACTAAGCTCTCACGTCTGTTGTTCCACATCTGCACCTCCTGCCTATAATGAAGCATCCAATCCTCAGCCGCATGACCCCTCCCATCTATCCGGCTAAGCTTCGGCAGCTCAAGAGTAGGTTGTACTTGAACAAAGCCGAACTGTCCAAGTACTCTGTCGGGAAAGTGCCACTCCACTATTGTGTAGCACAACAGAGGCACTCGTGCCAACCAAATATCACTACCATCTCTACAAATGGCAGGCAATCTCTCGAGAACCTCAGCAGTGTAAGGAGTCAACTCTATCTGTTATTCATATAAACAACGTGTATCATATAAAACGGAGTAAATTGTAAATAAATAAAACATATCAAACGACAGAGGTAAGTAAGTTATACCTGTGAGGGCAAAATCTGGTCAAATGTTGAATCGTAAAATTGAATTGTTCCCCTGATAGTTTGACTCCTTTGGACAAAGGTAGGCCACCTATTAAATTGAGAAACTAAATTTAGATAAACACTACATAATATTTAGACAAATAAAAAAGTTAATTGTGTTGATCTTTAACCTGTAGCCCAAGGGAACATCTTCTGGCCAATCATTCCAGCGCATTCTAATTGTACCTGGGCGTCCAATTCCCAACCTCTCCCAACACCACAACTGTAATAGGCACACACAACCTGATAGATGGGCTGTTCTCCTAGACCGGGTGGTTGCCTTATACAACTCCCTATATAAGAAAGCTACAGTTGCAGCACCCCAAGATAGAGTGCCACAACGTTCAAAATCGGACACAAGAGGGAGATACCTAACATGAACTCTATCCCCTATACTATCTGGGATAAGGTAACTACCTAAGAAATATAAGAGATATGCCCTAGTATACCTTGTCCTCATTTCTACTTGTTGTTCTTCATCACCCGCGGTCAGATCCATATCCTTGAAGGTCTCACGCAACCAAATCAAGGAGATATGCCCCTTAGACATCCCATCTGGTGCATCTCCTAAGAAATTCTCACAAAGGTGAGTCCATGAAGAAAATTGCTCCTCATCTACACCTAAAGGATATGAAGCTATAACCGGTGGGCCATCAATCCTCAAGCCTAAAAGAACTGCAACATCCTAAAGAGTGACACTCATCTCAAAAGGGGGAAGCCTAAAAGTATTGCTAGAGTTGTCCCACCTGTTAACTAATGCAGTGATTAAACTAGGGTCAAGGTGGATACATGGTAGCCTATGAACAAGCCCAAAACCATCTATGGAAATATTGTCTAAAACATCCTGGTCAGTAATAGGCCATTGTGCCAACATAATGTGGTGATGGGAGAGTCGGTAGGTTTCTTCTCTAGGAGCCATATCTATGAAAAGTGAAAATATTTCATTAAATGAAAAGTGCAAAAATTACATTACATGAAAAGTGCAAATAGTGTACAACATTTAAGATTGTCAAGATTCTTCATTAAATAAGATGAAATTACAACATGAACAACATGAATTACATGAACAAACAATATAAAAATACAACATGAACTACATGAAATTACTGCATTTGATTCAGTATCTCATCTAGAGGTTCATAAAATGGCCACACTTGATGTACCACTCGATGTATCTCTGGATGTGATACAACTAACTGGTTTTTTACTTGTTCGTTGATTGGCATTGCTTTCTGTTTTGTGTGATCCCAATACCAACCAGGTAGCTCAAGAAGTTCTTCATACATGTGAAACATTTGCTTTAAAAATTGCCAATGAAATTTTGCTTGTTCTTTTGTCACTATAAATCCTAACTTGTTGTGCAACAAATCTGGTACGTCATTCCAGTCATCATCCAATAGAGTTTGATGAGCCATTTTTCCCTGTAGGCACTTCGTAGCTATTATTTGGATTAACTCTACAGACATGTGAAATGTCCATGTCCTTCGATGAGCCATCTATAGAAAAACCATTATAAATTCATTGTTTTAGTGAAATTGAAATTGCAAACATTACATGACTTTAGTGAAATTGAAATTACAAACATTACATGAATTTAGTGAAATTGAAACTGCAAATATTACATGACTTGAGTAAATTGAAATTGCAAACATTACATAACCAACCATCATATGACATTAGGACAAGTGCGTCTATTATGGCCCTTTCCGCCACACTTATGACAGTGATATGTATACTGATTTGGATCAACATCCATAGTTGAATGCCTTCTCTTTTTCTTTGGTCTTCCAGCTTGCCTTCATTTCCTAGGGGGTAATAAGGGATAAATACCTCTACTTTCCTCAAATTGAGGCCAATACCTCTTGTCGGGAATGCCACGAAATTCAGTTCTGTATGCATTTAGATAAGCCTCATTTGTATAATATGCACTCACGAGTGCATCAAGATCCCAATTGACAGAGTCTGCAGCTACCCAAACATGAGAGCATGGAAAATGCCATTGTTGTGGAAAACCACAGCTGCATTGACTGCCACCATTTGGATGCACTATTACTTGTAATTTATATCCATCCATGTCACCAACAAGCCATTTATCATTGTTCACACGGATGTGTATTGTCAATTTTTTTGCATCCTCTCGAACATTATAAAGCTTATCATGAACCTTAAAGGGCCATTTAAACCCGTCTTGTACACGTTTATTTGCGAGATTACGCCTATACAGCCACATGGTCCGATAGTATGTGGCAACAATTAACGCTTGTATTGGCAAACCTCTAACACCTTTTAAGACTCCATTACAGCCTTCAACATGATTGGTAGTCAATGACCCATACCTGCAACCTCTGTCATATGCGAGAGCCCAATGTACTAGATTTTGGCCTAATAAATACGACTTCGCTGCTGGTTCTATGGTTTCTATAACAGTCATATGACGATCAAATTCATGTGTATCAGATGTGGATCCCACCTTCCACATAAGGTCCCTCAACTCCTTGGACTTGAACTGCTTATGGAAGTTCTCCCGAAGATGTCGAAGACAATAACGATGTTGAGCCCAATGAAATTTTGATTGAAGGGATGGAAAAATCCCACTCATTCGATCAGAAATAATACACAAGTCTGTACGTCGTGGAATGATTGGAATACAAGTTTGTAGAGAACCAAAGAACCACTCCCATGAGTTCTTATTTTCTTTCTCGACAACAGCAAAAGCAAGTGGAAATAGACCATTATCAGCATCTATGCCACATGCAAGGAGAAGTATGTCAGTATATTTTCCTGTTAAAAATGTGCCATCAACAGTAAGAACAGGCCTACAATAGGCCCAACCCCTCACAGTTGGACCAAATGCCCAAAACACCCGCTTGAATCTACGAGTGCCTTCAGTTTGAAGGATATAATCATCAATAAGGTGGGCATATATAGTTCTTGGAATATATTGTGTCAGAGAAATTAGGAAAGGCAACAAACTATGATATGATGATTCCCAATCTCCAAATATTTTACAAACAGCCTTCCTCCTCGCTACATATGCCTTCTTGTAAGATATATTGAGCCTTAGTTCATCATTCACCTTGTCACGAATTTCTCATGTCGACATATCCAGTCGTGATACTAGGATTGGCATTATCATTCGAGCAATATAAGATGTTGTGACTTGGTGATGATCATGATTCATAACAGTTAATTCACAATTGTGGCCTGCTTTACAACGTTTTATCTTCCACATGCCACCTACTTTTTTGGACTGGCAAGCGGTCAATCTCCAAGGACATCGTTCATCATGGATACAAGCAAGTTTAAGATGACGATTATTTGAGCGTAATGTACGGTACTGGACATTCTTTTGTACCGACCATTTGTGGAGTGTCTCAACCAGTACAACTTTAGATGCAAATAAAGCACCCTCATATATAACAGCACTGGAAGGATTGTAATTGAGACGAAATTCATGACAAAAATCTTCCACCCGGTCATCATCTTGAAAATCTTCATAGTTGGAATCAATGTGTTCATGTTGGGGCCATTGGTTGTCAAATATGGATAGAATATGACTCAATGCTGCAATAGAGTCAGGGAATGGATGTGTGTGCTGATCATCGGTTTCAGTCAATGACTCATCCTCAGGTGGTTCACTGTTATTACCACCTTCAATGTCACTATTGTTATCACCTACATGATCACTATCATTATCACCTTCATGATCAATATCATTATCTCCCTCCTCAACCTCAACACCAATATTCTCAGTACTAAGATTTTGAGAAAATTCAGGTGGTTGACTCCACTCAGCAGTTAAATTGCTAAGACTGAATTGAGGTGTAGGACTGAATTGAGGTGGTTGACTCCATTCAGTAGTTAAATGACTTTGACAGAATTGAGGTGGTTGACTCCGAGAGAATTGAGATTGAAATTGATTCAATAGACTCATTAAACAAGGTTGTTGGTGGATATATGTTTTTTCAAGAAACACATCAATATAGGCATCAGCTGAAAGTGATAACAAGGTTCTGTATGCATCATCATCATCAACTTGTACGAGCATATGATTTTCTCCAGGGAAAAGATAGGATATTTTGATAGAGAATTGGTTGGGATTGATGTCAAGTGTTGTATAGATATATGATTTTAGTTCAGATAGGGTATTAATAAGTGAAATGTTTATGGGTCTAACAGATCGACTAGAATAAGACCCATCAGAGAGAAATTGCCCATCATATCGCATCTTCACAATTCGTGAATTTGAACTAGATGCCATGTTCCTATATTTTATAATATTATATTAACATCAGAAAGAAATTCATATTTTATGACATTATATCAACATAAATTAATATTTTAGAGCAATGACACATTTGAGCAATGACATCAATTTGGAATTAAATTTATTGGATTATTTTTTCTATAACATTAACAGTGAACAACAATTTTGCTAATTTTTTCAGTAAAATTAACTAACATTTCATAACAACAATTTTGCTAATTTTTTAGTAACACTAACATTTCAAAATAACAATTTTGCAATTTCGAACAATAAATTTTCAGGTATTAAGTAGCCTTCAATTGTCATTTTCTACATCATTATTTCAGTAATGTGCAATTAAAGAGTAACAATACAATTATTTCAGTTGTAATATTTCGTAAGTTCATATTTTGAAAATTAAAAATTTGGTAGAATAAATAGCTGAAATGGAGAGTTATCTGTTGACAATCGAAGAATAGAAGAAGACAAAGAAGAAGCTCCAAATAGTCTCCGAACAGCAGAAGATATCAGCTCCAAGATCGCCCGAAATAAGCTAGAAATCACCCAAAGCAATAGAAATCCGAGAAAAGCTCTAGAGCAATGGGAGTATATAGCTAGATGAAGGAAATGAATAATGGTGTGAGTTTGGGGGGTTGTTTTCGGCCAATATATATAGGGGAGCAATGCGTCCCGGTTGGGGACGCATTGCGCCCACGTGGCACCGCCCGGCGCCGCGCGGCGGCCCCAACGGTAAAATAGTCGTTGCGCTG
This sequence comes from Alisma plantago-aquatica, assembly GCA_963693085.1. NCBI lineage: Eukaryota > Viridiplantae > Streptophyta > Magnoliopsida > Alismatales > Alismataceae > Alisma > Alisma plantago-aquatica. The sequence continues at coordinate 469,393,848 of OY856410.1, forward strand.
GGAGCAATGTGTCCCCGTCCGGGACGCATTGCCCGCGTGGCAATTTTATAGTCGTTGGGCGCGTCGCGGGCCGGGACGCATTGGTCCCACAAAGGGAATGCGTCCTGAGCCGTGACGCATTGCTCTCCCGCGTGGCAATGCGTCCCGGCGGGGGACGCATTGGTCCCACAACAGAGCAATGCGTCACGGCTCGGGGCGCATTGCCCTCCTGTGGGACCAATGCGTCCCCCACCGGGACGCATTGCCTCGCGGGAGAGCAATGCGTCCCAGCAGGGGACGTATTGCTCCAAAATGTGCCATTTTGGGCAATAAGTTCAAAAACATGCCATTTAGGTAATTAAAATTGGCAAATGTGCCATTTAGGTTTTTTTGCCTACTATTTATTCATATTTTTCTGATGAGTCGTCAATTTACAGTGAATTTCTTTATTTTTAGCCGATCATAAAATGGTGTTAGATCCACGTTGGTATTTCTTATACCATAGACGCCCAGCTCAGTTCGAGCAACTGCGGTTGGCCACAGTGTATAGGGATAAAATCTACGGCTATCGATGATGGCAATTAATACAGAGGTGACGACTTTGACAAAAAAATTCACAAATGTGGGGTGCTTTCGTGAACAAACGCCTGCTATGATCATACACCAAACCAGGTTGGCTGCGGAAGAACACAGCAAAAACGTGGGATGATCCCATAGATTCAAAACTCGATTACACTCCTCGTCGTCAACAACCAATGTATTGGGCACCTTCCTTAACTTAGTACGGACCTGGCTATTTAGGCCGTGCATAGCACTGTGGCCAAAAGATAAAGAACGGCTCTCCGCCAAGGAAGAGCAGGGGAGGATCAGGGGATGGGGCAGAACCCCACCAAAAGTCGACCCAAAAAGAAGTAAAGGATTCATGAACTAAAAAAGAAGAACAGGAAGGAGAGAAAATCAGGGTACCGGCTAGGACAGCAAAATTCGCAAGCAAGAAGCTTCTCATAAAGTTTATTGATTGGTTCAGGGGCGTCGACGCACCTATGGAGCAACAAGCTTCTCGTTGCCATCGGCCGGAGGAAACAGCAGTAAAGTGGGGAATCGGGGACCATCGGTCAATGAGTTATAGGTAAAAGACGACTGATTTTTTGTTCTCAGATCAACGAAGATCATCTTCCATAAGCTAATATATAGGGGAAGAAGCGGGGAGGGAGGAAAGACCCTGGACAGCAGTGTCCAGTGCGGTAGGGACTCAGGTCAAGAAGTCTGCAGATGAGTTCGTGACTCTCCAGAAACAGGTTCACCAATACCGTCAATTGGGATTCAATTGTCAACTGTTCCTATAGGAAATAAGACTGACTACGGAATTTTATACATGAATCATGATTCAGGAAAGAAAGTTTTCTAATTATTGACTGAGACTTATCGTTGCATCCTACTCAGCAGAATACGAAAGTAGTACTTATGGGAGTCCGACCCGGGCATGGTTTCACTTCAGCGCGCAATTAGGAGTGACAATTGGATTCGGGTTGACCAAGTTTTATTTTGGGTCATTTTGGATCAGGACACTAGATCTTAAATTTACAAAAGATGGGCTTTCAGGTCAAAACTGTTGACCCTAACCAGCGTAAATATTTTTGAGTCTATCATGTCTAACCCATAGATCCAAATACCAAAATAAAATTTATAAAAAATTCTATAATTTATCTAATTGTAGACAATCACCTAGTTTAATTGACAATTTCAATGTAATCAAACTTACAATGTGTATGAATGCACATATAAAGCTTATTGCAGTTTGTCCAAAGAGTTTTATACACAAATTTGTTAAAAATTTAACATAATATATCATACAAATCATTACAAAATTATGTAAAATTGTCAAAATAAGCTTCATTCAGTGTTAGATTAGTAATTTAATTGGTCGTTTCTCAAACTTTCGTATTTGAATTTTATTGAATATATAATTGTGAATCTTGGGTCAATCTGGTCAATTTGGGTCTAAAGTCTGAACTTGGACCCGACCCTAAATTAATCTTGGGTTCTTCGAGTACATGTCTGTTTTGGGTCTGGTCAAAAAATATTCGACCCTAACCTGTTTAAAAGTTTCGGGTCCGGGTCGGGTCATTCAAGTCGGGTCATCTTTTACCGGCCCTACGCGTGACAGAGATATAAGAAGTGAATCTTATTAAATCAATTCAATTAATTCAAACAAAAGATCATTTAGGGTCCAAACCATATATAGAGTTTTTAAATTCATTAGAGGGGACATCTAAGGTTCGATTCACCTCATATTTGGACCACAATTGTATTTTAGGGTCTACATCATTCTTACACAATTGTTTTCCAACTTTGATGACCCAAAGATGGGTTATTATTATAATGTCTATAGTATTGCTTATGTACATCAAATGAATTATGATTACTCTATAACTTATTCATGTTATCATATGTGGTCATTTAAGGTTCATTTACTTGTATCCAGTCTAGAGGAATGTCCCATTAGGGTCCATATAGTTATATATGGCAATGAGGTTACATAGAGAAGAGAGAAAATGCACTATACTCTCATGTTAAAGGTTATTGAATTAACTATCATCATAAAAGAGTTATCATTGCTTAATTTATTGAATTTTGTCTTAGATATTATATTTGGGACTAAAAGACATCAGATTTTGTTTGATACATGAAATTTGAAAATTTTAAAAATAGGGTTTTCAATTAAATATTCATGCATAAGTTTACAGTTTGAGGATGTTACAATTACTCTTACCTTTTTTGACTAAGGTAGTGGGTTAAAGGGTATTGGGTAAAGGGTAGCCAAATCCTTTACCCTAACCTTTACCCCTACAGGGTATGGGCAAAGGGTAAAAGGATAAAGGGAATGAAAATCATTTACTCTTACCCTATAGAATACGGGTAAAGGGTATACATGTTTCCCCTTACCCATTAACAACCCTAATGTCAAGTGTGAAAAATATTGTGACCACACAATAGCCTTTGATTAGTTTGCAAGAGTATATGTGTGGTATGTGTCAAGATTTATGCCTATTACATACACATTAGTCATGTATTTCACAAAATGCTTATTTCAAACTTCCTACCCTTGTATTAACCTTTCCTTAACTATAATCAACTCAAATATAGATTTTTTGAATTATTTACTTTTCATTAAACAATACAAGTATGTTTCATGGTCGTCATTTATTTTCACCTTTATCCTATGAAATTAGTGTATCTCTGAGTTCATCGTGGATAGCACTCACTATTGAAAGATTATCAGTCCCAATCTCCATTTTCTTCAAGTCCACACTCTTTGCTAATGTCATGGCTAAATGATAGCTGACAACTCACCCTCTAAGACTTGGTTTTATCTTTTTGCTTCGACTCCAATTACCTCTTCAACCACCACTATGGTCCCTTACCACTAAACCAATACATCCAACCATTCTAGTGCCTGAGAAATTTGTATTCAACTTCATCCAACTTCCATTGGTGCATACCATGTCAATAATTGCCTTGGATGTAGTTAGCACTCTTCCAAATCTTATGGCTCCATGTTTTCTTTACATCATGCACCAAATTTTTAATCATAAGAAGTTGATGTTCCATAGGAACCACATTACCTTTAAAGACTTTTCTTTCCATATAGTCCAGCACCCCCCTATACAGGCATGGCATCTACATGTAGTTGTATTGATTTATTGAGTTCCAACTTTCTAGATTATAGGTAGAGAAGTGTTCATTGTTACAGACCTTGTGTACCTTCAATCATACATCTTGATCCACTTGCATTCACAAACCACATGCATTGTAGTTTCATTATTTCCTCCACATTTAATGCATAAACTGTCATGATTAATCCTCCCTTAACCCATATACTATTGGACATAATCAGCTTGTGAGATGCCATCTAGTAGGAGACTTTGATCTTTCTTAGAAACTTCACTTCCCACATATGTGTTTTTGGACCTATTTGTATCGCACACTTTCCCTACCTAATACAAGAGTAAGCATAGTTCATGCTAAAAGTATCATCATGGCTTTCAGGCCAACACCATTCATCTACCTTCCCATTCTCATTAGGCATATGTAGTAGTAGAATATACATTATCACATTGTTTAGGAAAAAATCCTTCACAAACTTCACATTCCAGTGACCAGTTTAATTAGCCAAACTTTCCACCTTGATGTCTAATAGCTCCTCCAAAATTGGTTTCATGAACACATTGTTCAAGATGACTCTATTTTCTACCCAATAGTACTTCCATATCTCTATATTTGTTCCCTCTACAACGATGCTACATTTTTGTTGCACCTAACCTTCAAAATATTGTGGCTCTTCTAGTTGAGTTACATTGATAAGCTTTGTATTTCCTCACCAGATGAAACCCTATAATGAACTGAACTAGGGTTTCCACGCCATTTACTGAAACATCATACATCAAAAATAACATTGAACTAAGATGTCTATTTGCAAACCTCCAACTTTCCATTCATTTAGGTTTTCACCCTCTTAATGATATATCAAGCAAACATTGATATCATCAAATAAAATCCAAGATCTTATCTGATATATATGTAATACACACACAAATAAAACAATCATTCGTAACCAAGGAGATTCAACTAGGCAAACTTCTTTATTCAATTATACAACAATTTCACTCATAGCTAAAAACCCTAAATTTCAATTTATCCTTATAACCTCTGCAAATACTTTAAGAATTATCATTTAGATGGATTGTACCCATTTCTAATATTATTTCATCATCTGACATTCATCACAACATATAAATAATCCATTTCATATCAACTTGCAAAAGCTAGATCAAAAAGACCATTTAGGGTTTGTACTCATATACTAAGAAATTGAAAATTATTGATGATTTAACTCATTTTTGTACAATATACTATTTAAAGGAAATACCCACTCACCCTAAGGTGTGAAAACACCTTAAAAATGCAGCACATCTCTAAAAATCTCGAATCCATATCAAAACTCTAGCAAAATTAGTGGTTTCTTCTTCCTTTCAACCTTAAACAAGGTCTGTTGTAGGTAGAAGATGAAGGTCAGAGATTAACCCAAACCTAAAATTTGACGAATCAAGGGTTTTGAGAAAGGGGAAATGAAGAGAACAAAGAATCAACGGTTAAAACTACTTACCAAGTCAAATCTATGACAACCCTTTTGAATTTCCACTGTTCTTCACATTTTCTCCCAAAAATTGCCCCTGAAATAACCTTTCAGGTCGTCCTCTCATTGATCAAGGTATCTAAGATAATAGAGTATTGAATTGTGGTTCCAAAGCACTTCGTTTTGTTGATACAGATAAGTATAGCCTGAGATATGATCGTTTTACGAGTGGCTGTCCTGGGCGGCATCAGTCGCGGTCGTGGCACACGACGCAGCGTCGCGGTCGTGGCACATGAAGCAACATCGTGGTCATTGCATAGCGTCGCGGTCGCGGTACATGACGTAGCGTCGCGGTCGCGGTACATGACGTAGCGTCGCGGTCACTGCACACAACACATCTTCGCGGTCACGGCACACAACACAACGTCGCGACACACTATACATGTTTACTAAAAAGGGCATAACTCTCTCATTTAAACTCCGATTTGGTTTATTCTTTTTTGTTGGGTTTATAATTAAATTATATACAATCTTATAATATTATTTTGATAATAATATCAGAGAAAAAATTATTAATTAATTTTTTCCTCCAATATCATTAACTCTCTTCTTGCATACATGTATATGTTAATGCTATATTAACTCCAACTCAGATCTTTATAGTATGATTAAGTCATGATTATGAGTTGTCCAAACAAGTATTTAAGGTTACTAAAGTTAATATAAAGCACAACATAGAATATTACTAACAAAAGCATGACAAGCATTAAGATTTTCTTAAATCTCTAGGATTACCAGCAAAGCTAGGAACAGATTGTAACAAGATCAATCTAGAATTAAGAATTAGTGTGACTGCATGAAAGTGTTAGATCAGTAGAGCTAATAATCACGTGGTTGTATGTTTTGATTATTTATTTATCATCTTGAGAGAAAAACACAGTTATAATTTAGTTCTAACTCGATCTCTATAGTGGAGGTAATAAACACAAATGATAATTACTCATAAATTATACTAAGGGTATACAATGGGTATGGTGTTTAAACATTGGTGAGTGCACTTGATTGGTGAAACTGGTCCAAGTTCTATCCAAAATATTATAATCTCCAAGAAGAATTATTGCTTCTTTTGTTTGGGCAAACTTAGTTTTATTTACTTTATTTACTCTTGTTCTAGCTTTCTTGTTAGTTCGTTCCACGAGGAACACTTGTTTTTTCTTTGAATCGACTTAGCTAAGCTAATATCTAAGGTCCTAACAACTTGTCACTCCATAACTATGTGTTCAACCTCAATTACTACTTACAAACCCATATTATTGTTGTGGGCGTTCAAAGGCATCATGTTATATATTTTAAGTTTGATCCTTAAGATCTGGCTCCATTATGTTCGTATTTTGAACACGAGACTAAAGGTGATCGACCACGTGACAAATATACACACTAAAACCACAAATAATTTCTTTGAGTTACTCTCTACAACACTTACTACTGGCCAGATAGAGCCAACTCCTCACTAGTCGGGGTTGATGACTAATTTTCGATTATCAAACGACTTCATGTTTAGGTTCACCACGGCCCAAAGAGGGAGGAACACCAAGAACCCTAAGCCCATGTTTGGTTCAAGATCGAGATTAGAAAGTCCGGACCGGGTTAGTCGATAGATTCAAATTAATTTATCTGGATTCAATCCTGTTTTTGTTTGGCAACCCAATCCCATTGCAAGCACTCATTAATCTGAACTGGCCTAGTAACTCATGTTTTTCAGTCTGGCATACAAAATAAAATAACACAAAAGACAGAGCTAAATTCGGACTGGGATCCCGAAATTCTGCTGCTATCAAGACTGACTTAGTCTGGATTAGAGGATTATGGAATCTAAAATGGACCCCGTCAGTCCAGTTTTTGCCAAACAAAACGAGACTGGATCCTGGCTGGGTTAGTCGGGGATTAGCATCTACGTGGCACAAAAAATGGTGCCCAGTTCGGATTAGATCGTGAACCAAAGAGGGGCTAAGGAACCATACTCTAGAATTGACACTACTAGATCGCAAAGGTGGACCACATTGGAACGTGGTTTTATTCATGATTAGAGATGGAGAGTTGGGATATTGATAGGGTACAAAGCACCAAATACCCCCATTAGAAAAGTACACAGTCAACCGAAAAGGTTGGTCAACTTATTAAGGAAGGATAATCTTAACTTTTACAAGTTCACTCCTTTTTCATTCTTCATTTTCTTCTTGAGCTTTGCTATATAAACCCCAACCCACACGAAAAAATCGGACGACCCTTTGTCTGATTGTTACACACGCTCTCCAACTCACTTGATGCACACTGCCCAAGAATGGGCTGACAGGTTGCTGTTGTAAAAGAGCAACATGAGTGAGAGAGGAGAAGAGAAAGAGAGAGGGTGGGGGAGTGAAAAGAGGGGAGAAGAAAGAGAAAGTAGTTATAGGAGAGAGAGAAAAAATAATCTTTTTTGTCAATAACTTTTAAACGGTAACGGTTTTTTGACGAAATAAACGCCGATGGACTCCTCATAAAAAAATATTTTACAACAAAACCAAGTTTGATATATTTTGAAAAAATAAGTGTAAAGTCAAAAAATGATTAGATAATGTGATTATAAAAAATTAAAAAATAGGAGAGAGAAATTTATTTTGTTTATATCTCTCAAACCGTAATAATTTTTTAATGAAATAAAAAATAATGAGTTACTAAAAAATACTTTAAAATAAAAGTAATGATGACATATTTTGATAATAAATTTTTTTCAAAATAAATATAACTCATGCTATAACACGTTGTAACAATGTTATAACACATTATTTATAATATGTAACAATTAATTTTGTAAAAGTAACTTTTTTTGAAATAAATAAAACTAATGTCGATATGTATTATGTTATTATGTTATCCATATTATTTTATATTATTATCACATGCAATATTATTTTATGTTAGTATGTTACTCATACTTTAAAATATTTATGTTATTATGTTATGTATATTATTTTATGTTAGTATGTTATCCATACTTTAAAATATTATTCCATGTAATTTATGTAATATTTTATATTATTATGTTATCCATACTATTTTATGTTATTATCATATGTAATATTATTTTTATTTTATTATTTTATCGATACTGTAAAATATTTACGTTATTATATTATCCATATTATTTTAAAATATATGTTATTATCACATGCAATATTATTTTATGTTAGTATGCTATCCATACTTTAAAATATATATGTTATTATGTTTTCCACATTATTTATGTTATTGTGTTATCCCTATTTTTTATGGTATTATCACATGCAATATTATTTTATGTTATTTTATGCTATCATTTTAAAATAACATGGATAACATATTACACTGTGGTTTCAAAGTTATTACATTTTCCATATTATCTATGGTATAACATGTTATCTTATGTGTATAACATTGTACCCATGTTATCCATGTTGTCACATATTATCTCATGCGTGATAAAAAAATTCTATAATATATGTGACCACATCGTAGCATGACTGACTCACATGTTATAACGTGCTATAACATGTTATTTCATGTGTAATATATATTTTTGTTAAAATTTTAATTTTAAAATATGTCGCCAGTAATCTTATTTTAATGTACCCTTATCCCATGTATTATAATTATTTAATAAAAAATTATATGAAAATATGTTGAAATTAGTCTTATTTTAAAATATTTTTTGTCAGTAACCCATCAATTTTTATTTCATTTAAAAATTCCTTACAGTTTGAGAGTTACAAACAATATAAATTTCTCTCTCCTCATTTTCCACGTGTTATAATTATTTCGTGAAAATTTTATTATGTCGATATTAATTTTATTTTAAAGTATTTTTTGTTAATAATGCATCAGTTCTTATTTCGTTTAAAATTTCATTAAGTTTTGAGAATTATAAACAAAATAATTTTCTCTGTCCATTTTTTAGGTTTTACAATCACATTATCTCTAATATTTTAGGTTGTACATTTTATGTTTTTAGAATATGTCAAATTTGATCTTGTTAGAAAGTACTTTTTGTAGAGAATACAATAGTTTTTATTTCATCAAAAAAGTCATTACCGTTTCAAAGTTATTAACAAAATAGTGTTCTCTTTTTTCTCTCATACAACCACTTTCTCTCTCCCCACCCCCTCCCTCTCCCTCCTTTTTCTCCCTCTCTTTCTCTCTCTCCTTCACATTGTGAAATAAGAGTGTGAAATAACACCTACAACAGCTGTACGACAAGTTGGTTGCACACATGTGATTGGTTGGGTGGGTGGGTAGCTAGGGGGTGGACCATGGGAAGTAAAACAAGAGTTCGTCCCATACAAACGACCAATGTTGGTCGTCTGTATATCATTTTCCTTTCTTCTTTCCTTTCTCTCTCTCTCTCACTCCCACTTTTTGGCTTTTCCCAAGTAAGTAAGTACACTCCCCACTCCCCTCCTCTTGGATTTGAAACATGTCCCTTCAGTCTGCTGATGACAACTTGTGTAGTTTTGAGGTCGTCTCCATCTATTGGAATGGTGGCTTCTTAGTTCCTTTGTTATTGTTTGCATGATTGTCCAGTTAGTGTTCTTGGCTCTGCTTCTACCATTGGGGAGTAAGCGGTTCAATCAATGTAGTACAAGGAATTCAAGTGTTCCTCTTTTAGTTTTTATTCGTCCTTTCCATTAATCCTTGAGAGTGAAAAAAAGAACAGAGAAATCTCTTCTTCTCGCTCGTACTCCTATGGAAGTTTTGCTGAATTGGGTAGTTGGGACAGCATGAGCTGAATGGTGTGAATCATGTTTACAGCGTGGAAGGATGGTTGGTGCTTGTAGCCAACTGATTCCTAATGAGGTTGAGATTTTTACTGCTGGTTGATTCTGATTAAGATTAGTAGTATAGACGGACGGAATTTGAGTGTACAGACAGACATAACTTGAGCTATGTTAATTCGTTGAGGGAGAAGGATGTCGAGATCGACTTGGACATGGATAGTTGTTTTCAGCTAGCTGATCCGTTACAACTGAATTTTGCGTGGAATCAGCATTTCATTAGTATAACATAATTCCCAGTGCGACTGTCGAATTGTTCTTTGCAGCATTAACCAATCAGGAAAATTCAAGCACTACGAAAGCAAACTACTGTAGCCGAAGCCTCAACAACTTGGGCTTTGTCTTCTATCCGAAGGAAGGTACATACAGTACGCTACGCGACCGATCAAAGATTCCATTTTAAATTCTTCTTCTTCTTCTTTCTTTTTCTCCTTCTCTTTTCCACTTTTTGATTTTCCCCAAGTAAGTTCACTCCCCCGACTCCACTCCTCTTCGATATGAAACTTGCCTCTTTTGTCTGCTTAGGTCTTCTCCATCTATTGGTATGATGGCTCATTTTGTTTTGTTTGTCGACATTGGGAAGCGGCTGTTCAATCAATGTAGTAGAAGCAATTGAAGGTTTTATCTTTCTTTTTATAATTCGTTCTTTCGAATTTTCTTGTGAAATTAAAAAGAAGAATAGAAAAATATCTTCTTCTTGTTCTTCTTCTTCACAATGGTATGTTTGGGTAGTTAGGGATAGCATGATCTAGAATCCTCCAATTCTGTTGTATCGATTTTGCTGTCCCAGTAGTATTCCAAAAAAAACATTGCCATCCATTTACCTCAAAGTATACCCTTACAAAAAATTAATTAGGTGTGTGTATAGATGAAATTAATTGGAACACTTCGTTAGACCATCTTTTGGACAACAAATTTAAACCCGCTCTAGATCGCTCATGTACTACTAATCTAAATCAGCTGGCAGATGAATAAATGACAATTGTAGATGTGTCTCTGTCTATGCCTGTGTGTGTTTGTATAATAAATACCACTGACTGAATGGCTGGATTTCTGCCATCTGTGTCTATTAACCAGCAAGAGGCCCTGGCCAACCGTCGGTGGCTCTCATGCACTGGCACACTTGGGGTATGAATTAATCAATGATGGGAGTGGAAAAATTGGGTGTTTCTAGATTGAATTGTAAAGTAAGATGACTGGTTGTTACATGTGAATTGTAAGCAACACTTGCGGCCGACACCGCATCCTCCTCCGGAGAAACATCGTCGGTGACAGTTGATAAGTAAGAGAGCAAGACAGGAGCTGAACGATAGATTGTTTTAGACGGCGATGACGGTGGTCCTCAGACGCCTGTCAGTGCTCCCCCAGCTCCGCTGGTGGTGGTTAGACATGCTAGTACGGTGAGGTTTCTATAAAGTTGCTAATTTTGACAGTGGAGTACCGATGGAGATTGGAAGGAATGGAGATACTCTGAACATCAGTGATGATAGTGGCGTTTCGGTTCCTCTGTCTCAATCAAACATGATGCTCTTGCTCTGCCTTCTCGTCTTAGTGCTTCTTTTTTTGTTATTACTTCTTCTTGCCTTTGTTGACGATGACTAATTGCAAATTTAGTTTTTGAATTCAATTTCAACACTAGTAGAAGGGGAAAAAGAAACCTCAATTGTAGCAAGCGGTTGTCATGTTTGTATGTTTTTAATATCGATGTCGTTCCATCTCCTATCAGCGGGCCTGGCTGGCCAGTGAGGCCACACCGCCAGGCGTGTGCGGTGTGCCCTGCAACGAACCTTCTTACTGCTGCCCTCGTCATTGTCACCTCTCTGCTTGGCAAATGCAGTGTACTATGCAGTGTACTTTCACTTGGATCAGTTGTGAACCTGAGTTCTGATCGAAGGTTTGGAACCCCAGTCTGCTTGTCAAATAGGCAACGAAGAAAATGAAGCCCAGGGACAGTTTGAATCTTTTGCCCTTGCTTCCTCAATTAATCGATGTGTTTTGTAGGGCATTTTTTTCCTCTGGCCGCAACCTTGATTCATCTTAACTGTGATTGCTAGCTTTGATGCAATATCCATTTTCCCCTTGAGGATTTGATTACATGTAGCATGTGTCCTGTTTGCTCCTTGCGCCTTGTATTTAAATCAATTCTATTTAAATGTCATGCCTATAGTTCTCTCCATTCTAATTGGTCAGTTTTAAGAAATTCACAATAAATCAATTGTTTATCAGAATAATACTCAAAACATGTTTTGGAATGGATTTCTCAAATAGAATCTGATGTCAATGTTCTAAAGCCCTAATTCCAGGATAACTAATCATGTTTCCTTACAAAACCCAAATTAGGGTTTAGGATGTTATATAAGGTGATAATTAATATATGTAATTTCAAGAAACTTAGGAATGACTTGATAACAGAAGAACTACGTTAGGATTTTGTTTACTCCACGTAAGCAAGCCATGCCTCTATACATGTGTACATTGGTTGAATTATATGCTATGTATGATTTATGAATTACACTTTCTGTAAGGACCCTGACCTGTGTTTAGGGCTTACCCTGTTTGCTTTGCTTAACCTTGATGGTTTGATGTTTGCTAATCACCTTTAGTGGTGATTAGGGTTTGGTTGTGCTTTGTTGAGAGTTGGAGGTGCTACTTGCAAATAAACCAAGTTTAGGGTTTTGTGTGCAAGTTTGCCACCTTGAGAGGTGTTCTTTTCCCTCTTTGCTTCCTCTAGGGTTGAGAGGAAGGCTTGGGCTTGTTGCTTGAGTTCTTTGGGCCTTTGTTGAGCTCGTTTGGGCCTTGAGGTGCCTTGTTTGGGCTTGTTTGGACCTTGTGTCGGCCAAGTAGAGCTTGTGTCGGCCTAGAGAGGTGTGTGTCAGCCCAGGGTGTGTTTGTGTCGGCCAACAAGGAGGTGTGCCACCCTAGAGCAAGCTTGGTGTGTCGCCCATGATGCTTGGGCCAACCTTGGTCACGTTTGGAGGACACATGGTGCACATCTTGGACAAGTGTCTTATGGCTTGCATGAGTGGTGGCTTGAGTTGGTGGACATGTGTCCCTTGGGTGGACGACACATAGAAAGAGTTTACCTTGGTTTCTCCTCCCCTCCTTTCTATATAGGTGGTCCCTTCCTTAGCTTGAGGACCCTTTTAGTTCCTCTCCTTCTTGTGCACGACACCCTTCATCTTTCCCTTGCTTGGTGGCCGACACACCCTTGTGTGAGCAGCTTGGAGGTAGACACACCCTTGGAAGGAGAAGGTGGTGGCTGATACACACCCTTGGAGGAGCCTTGGTGGTCAAGATATCCTTGGAGCTCAAGTGAATCTTCTTCCTTGGAGCTTAAGGCGGGTTGCATGACTCTAACCCTAAACTACTCCATCCTCTTCTTTCATATGTCGATTCAATCTTGCCTTTATATGTTAGTAGTTGGTTCTTGTTTAGCTTGCATGTTGGCCAATCCTTGAGATCTAGGGTTTAGGGAGCAATACTCCTTTCTCCCCTTGGTCTAGATGAGTGAGCTTGGGTCCTAGTGTCATGAGCAATACCCCTCCTTCCTAACGGATTGAGGTGAGTTGGTGACCTAGTGGCTCGAGCAATACCCTCATCTCACCTTGGGCAAGATGGTGAGCTCGTTTAGATGGTTGGGATGAGATGCACCTTGGTCGAGATGTGTTTGGGAAGGTTCTTCTCAACGGCCCTTGCCCTAGTTCTCCCCTGCACGGCTTGAGTGAGCACGGTTCTTCCTGTTTGATCCTTGGGCGGGTGAGCAATCCGACCCTTGCACGCCCTGAGCCAGCTCTGCCCGGCAGGCTGCTTGCCCGATGGGGCTTCTCACCTGACATGATTTACTCACTCCATGCGTTCTGCTCGCTCAGTGGGTATACTCGCTCTATAGCCCTGCACGCGTGTCGCCCAACACCCCTGGTTCTGGTCGCCTGACACTCCTTTGCTCACCTCACAAACTTGCTCGCCCGACATTAGCCATCTCGCATGATATCTGCTCGCCCGGCTTTCCTTGGCTCGCCCAGCTGTGTCGCCCGACACTATGTTGCTCACCCGCTACCTGCCCGTGTCGACCGACAGGCTTTGCTCTCGCGGTTCTACCCTGCTCGCCCAGTTCTGCCTTGCACGCTTGCTATCTCTGCTTGCTTTGTAGCCTTGCTCACCCAGCATCTGTGTCGCCCGACACACACACCTGCATGACTGGATGTCTCGCCGATGTACCCTGTGCACCTTGGAGCTGCACGCCCGATAGGGCTGCACGCTTGCCCTAGTTTCATGGTGGTGCTCTGCACGCCTGCTAGAGTTGCACGCCCGCTAGGGTTTAGTTGGGATGGGTCCTGCCCGGGATGACTTTTAGTGAGGGTTGTTGATATCTCTTATGAGGGCACGGTCTGTCATGATGCTCTTATGATAACTCATTACTTAATAATGAGATTTATGTTCTTATGGCTATACACATGCGTGTGTATGTAACTACTCTATGTCTTTAAGGCCAAAATAGGATCTTGAGCATTACATTAGGGTTTCTTGATAATGTGCTTACATGTGTATCCTTAAGATGAGGCATGGATATAATTATTAGTGTTATTGTGTGCTAGCAATGTACTTAACCCTAATTGTCATCTGATGTTGATAATATAATGTCTTTTGATTATTCCCATGGATGTTGAATGATGCAGGTAATGCTTAGCCCAATGAAAGGCTATGAGAATTGGGTAAATGAACACTGTGATGACAGGTGTATGATGTTCCATGATGATGATGAAAGCCTTGAGAGGCTATGGTACTATGTGATGAGGGATTGAAATCCCATGATATGTGATGGTCCCTGAGATGGATCTAGGTGATTGGCAAGAGGCCAAGTAATAACATGTGATGTGAGATCCTTGTGATGGATCAGTGTGATGTAAATTGTAGAGAATGCATAATGTTGAGTTTATGTTGTTTACTTTCTATTATGTCTTGCATGTTATACAACTTGGTTGAATCTTGCAATCCATCTAAAAGATACTAATTAATCATAATGAAATCTATCATGTATCTTGCCCTGGCCATAGATTCATCACCAGTTAGGATAGGGTGATGATGAAACGGGTTCTCCTACGGGTCAACCCGGAGCGCATATTTTTGAATATGCGAGGTTTCTCCTAGCCTAAAATAGAGAGGTGAAATGAGTGCAGCTGCGGTTGCAGACTCGGATATGTGATGAGCATGGTGAACATGGCCCATGGCTCCAGATATGTGATATGTTGAGCATGAATGCATTCATTGCTCCGAGCACGGTGTTTAGACTTGTGGCTCAGTTTCTAGCGTCGTGACCTGTACCGAGGCGGGCTAGGCAGAGGGTAGCTTGAGGAGCTGAACTTGTGGCTATGACCACTTCAGCATGAGACTGCGGTCCTGCTTACATTATACTCATGTACTGACCATGAGGCGGAGAAGGTCGTGGAGTCCGGCTCTTCCATTGACCTTGTATGGCACCGGCTATGGGCTTCGCAGCCGATGGTTTGATTTGAATGGTACGGTTCATTTCCTCAGGGCATAATAATAAAATGTAATACAACCTTTTAGTATGTATTGGTAAGACAAACATGAAACATTGGTTGAGGCCTTGTTTGTGTAGTTAACTTTATTTATCTTGTCAATCATGTTCCATTCAGGAAATATGTTGTTACAGCTGGTAAGTCTGATGGAAGATGGCTTGTTTTTAATTAACTGCTTCTGTTATATTCCTTATCAGTATACCTGCTTATATACATGCTTATCTGAGGTTTTGTAGTTTTGGCGCAGAGTTATGCCTCCCGCTGGGACAATGTTCAATTGTCTCACTCCGCTGGTTTACACCCCTTTTTAGGTGGTCGAGCTTGCTGTGGTGGTGGTCGCAAAGTTGCGGCCGAGCAGCGAGAAGATCAGTAGAAGGCAAGCTTGGGAGATGTTGCTGTTTTGATGTTTTGGTGTAGAGTCTAGAGTCATCCCTGTACTCTCAGGTCCTTGGCGGTGTTTTGACGTTGTTTTACGATGTACAACCGATGTTGTTTAGATATCCTGTTGCTGGCCGGATGTGAGCCTTTATATGTATGAACAGGTAGTGAACTCGTGGTTGTGACAGGACAGCTGTTGCCCTAAGATGTGGACATGTGCCCAAGTTTGTATGGATATGTATATAACATGTTTTCTTGCAGGATATGGACTGAAATGTAATATGTTTCTCAGTTTATCAGTTTTCTGCAAACGGTTTTAATTAACCCGTGTTTTTTATTAAGCTGTGGTTATGGTGATTCCCGCACGTTTTTGCGTAACACCTCGTTATCTGTGTGATAATGGGATGTGTTGCCACAAGTTTGGTATCAGAGCTTTAGGTTCGCTGAGTCTACAGGGATCTAGGACTAGGTTGTGTTTGTTCTTATGTGTCTTCCAGATTTCCTCACAGTCATCTTCTGCCTCAGTGGAAGAAAAGCCAAGATATCTGGAAACCATGAAGAACATGCCCCTGAGCTTAGTGATGTTGCATCTGTTGATGGAGCAGAAGGACAGGCACATGAAGATCGGGTGCCTGAGGTCCCCCAACCTGACCCAGCCATTCTTGAACATCCTGCCTACCAACAGCTGATGGGGCAGATGATGGCTACGATGAATCTCATGGTTGAGCGATTACCAGTGCCTCCTCCGTGAGCACAGGTTCCCCATGGAGAATCATCGGGTATTGGGAAGACTTTCGAGCGGCTTCGCCGAGTCGGAGCTTCGGAATATGCTGAAACGGCTGATCCAGCGGATGCAGATCTGTGGCTGACAAGTCTTGAGAAGGCTTTCCAGATCCTCGACATCCCCGAAGCAAACAAAGTAAAGCATGCTGTCTACCTTCTGAAAGGTAGTGCTGGTCACTGGTGGACCATCGAGGAAGAAAAGCGGCCTGGTGAGGTAATCTTTTGGGAAGTGTTTCGACGCGAGTTCGTCACCAGATACTTTCCCAAGACATATCTGGATGAGAAGATCCATCAGTTTGAGAGTTTGTGACAAGGAACGATGAACATCACCGAGTATGAAGCCAAGTTTATGGATCTGTTGAGGTTTTGTCCTCACATGGCGACAACAGACGATGAACGGATCAGGCATTTCGAGAAGGGTCTGAGTGCTGAGCTGACGACACCGGTTTCTGCGTTGGAGAACCGAGAACGGTTTGCGACATTTGTGGAATCTATTTGGAGGATTGAACGTTCTGTAAGGGAGAAGAGAGAGTCTATGGCTAAGAAGAGACATGCTCAGTTCCAGAGTCAGAGGTTTGGTGGCTTCAAGAAGCCCAGGTTTTCGGCACCGGCAGCGATGAGAGGTTCTGGTAGGCCGTCTCAGTGGTCTATGAGTAGAGGAAGAGGCTACGTTTCTTCTCCATCAAAGGCGCAGAGTTCGGCTTCTGTGGCAGTAACAGGACCGTCTAGGCCTCGAGATGATGTTAGGACATGCTATGCCTGTGTTCAGACAGGGCATATCAGGTCAAGTTGCCCCTACAACGATGTTGAAGTGACGCAGCAGCCGAGACAGAACCTTCAGGGGTCTGAGAGACCACAGCCCAGTGGTAGCAGGGGACGAGGACGCGGTCAAGCGTCTCAGGCTGGATCGTCTGCTCAGGGAAGCAGAGGTCGTGGACAGCAAGCAACGGCTCGATTCTACACTATGAATCAGCCGGAGGCGGTAGTCAACCCGCGAGTAGTGACAGGTCAGATGGAGTTATTTCATTCTGATATGTCTTCTTCTTGCTTTATATCTGTTCTGGTTGATCCGGGTGCTACGCACTCTTTTATCGCCTATAGTATGCTTGAGAATTGTCGTTTACCTGTCAGCTGTAAGAAGGATAGCTTGTTGTTAGAAACCCCTCTTGATGGTTCCTCTTTGCTTCGAGAAGAGTGTCCATCTTGTGTCTTGTCTTTCTCGGGACATCGCATTCAAGTGGACCTCATACCACTTGATATGCATGGTTTCGATGTCATCCTTGGGATGGATACCTTAGAGAGGTATAAGGTTGTCTTGGACTGTGGTTCCAAGCAGGCAGTGTTTGATGTTGCTGGAGAGAAGTGGATCTTCCAGGGAGATAGGAAGATTCTTCCGACATGTCTGGTATCAGCTGTGGTGGCAGATAAGTTGTTATGACAAGGATGTGAGGCGTTCTTAGCTCACGTGGTAGATACCGTAGTGGATGCCAAGGCGAAGGGTCCTAGACTTAAGGAGGTGTCAGTTGTTCATGAGTTTGCCGACGTGTTTCCTAAGGAGTTTCCTGGTGTTCCCCCACCCCGAGAGATTGACTTCGAGATCAATCTGGTACCAGGGACGCAGCCAGTTGCACAGACACCGTACAGGATGGCTCCAGCAGAGATGGCAGAGTTAAGGAAATAGTTACAGGAATTGCTAGATAAAGGTTTTATCCGACCAAGTACGTCGCCTTGGGGTGCTCCAGTGCTGTTCGTCAAGAAGAAGGATGGTTCGATGCGGTTGTGTATAGACTACCGGCAGTTGAACAAGGTCACAATCAAGAACAAGTACCCGTTGCCGAGGATAGATGATTTGTTCGATCAGTTGCGTGGTGCTATAGTGTTTTCCAAGATCGATCTACGATCTGGATATCATCAGTTGAGGATAAAGGTGGATGGCATACCGAAGTCAGCCTTCAGGACAAGGTATGGTCATTATGAGTTTGTGGTTATGCCATTTGGGTTAACCAATGCACCTGCTGCTTTCATGGATCTGATGAACAGAGTGTTCTGTCCATTCTTAGATCAGTTTGTTGTAGTCTTTGTAGATGACATCTTGATCTATAGTCGGGATAGGCTTGAGCACGAGTGACATCTTCGTCGAGCGTTGACTCTTCTTCGTCAACATCAGTTGTATGCCAAGTTCAGTAAATGTGAGTTCTGGCTGGATGAAGTGACTTTCTTGGGTCATGTGATATCCGTTGAAGGAGTCAAGGTAGATCCGAAGAAGGTGGAATCTGTTGCAGATTGGGAATAGCCGAAGACGCCGACAGAAGTTCGTAGTTTCCTTGGTCTAGAAGGATACTACCAGAGGTTTATCAAGGACTTCAGTTTGATAGCTTTACCGATGATGAAGTTGACCAGGAAAGATGTACCTTTTGATTTGGGATGATCGATGTCAGCAAGCTTTCCAGAGGTTGAAGGAGAAGCTGACCAGTGCTCCAGTGTTGATCTTGCCAGAGCCTGGGAAAGGCTATGTTGTCTTTTGTGATGCTTCCAAGAAAGGTTTGGGTTGCGTGTTGATGCAGGAAGATCATGTGGTTTCTTTTGCCTCGCGACAGCTCAAGAAGCATGAGAAGAACTATCTGACTCATGACTTGGAGTTGGCGGTGGTGATTCATGCGTTAAAGATTTGGAGACACTATCTATATGGGGAAGTGTGTCAGATCTTTACGAATCATAAAAACCTGAAGTATATCTTCACGCAGCATGAGTTGAACATGCGACAACGGCGATGGATGGAGTTGATCAACGACTACGACTGCACTATCGAGTATCATCCTGGTAAGAAAAATGTGGTAGCTGATGCGCTTAGCAGGAAGTCTTCTCTTTCTTCAAAGAAGGCACAGTTGAGTTCCCTGGTTTGCCATAGGAGGGATATGTTCGTTTCTCTGCGACAGATGAATGTGCAGATGGAAGTTTCTTCGTTATTTGGTCTTTTCGCACAGATGCAAGTCAAGCCTACGTTGAGGCAGCAGATCAAGGATGCACAACAGACAGATGATACGGTACAGTTGATCAGATCAGAGTTCGGCAGCGACAAGCGTGATGGGTTTCATGAGTCCAAGGATGGACTAGTTTGCTATCATGATAGGATGATGCTTCCAGATGCTGATGAGCTGAGGAAGTTGGTGCTTGAGGAAGCACACACGTCGATGTACGCAATGCATCCAGGTGTCACCAAGATGTATCATAGTCTGAAGGACTTGTATTGGTGGCCCAGTATGAAGAGAGATGCGGCTGAGTTCGTGGCTAGATGTGCGGTTTGTCAGCAAGTGAAGGCTGAACATCAGAAGTCGGCAGGTACGTTGCAACCTTTTCCGATACCGCAGTGGGAATGGGATCATATAACCATGGATTTTGTAGTTGGTCTACCCAAGACAACTAGGAATCATGATTCCATTTGGGTGATAGTGGACAGATTGACGAAGTCTGCCCATTTCCTGCCCGTGAAGACGACATACACAGCTGAGAAGCTCGCTCGAGTATATGTGGATGAGATAGTTCGTTTGCATGGTGTGCCAGCAACGATCGTTTCTGACAGAGGTCCTCAGTTTACCAGTCGTTTTTGGGAGCAGTTGCACAGAGCGTTGGGAACGCAGTTGAGGTTCAGTACAGCCTTTCACCCGCAGACAGATGGACAATCTGAAAGGACTATTCAGATTGTGGAGGATCTCCTTTGAGCTTGTGTTTTGCAGTTCCTAGGTAGCTGGGATGTACATCTGAGTTTGATAGAGTTTGCTTACAACAACAGTTACCAACAAAGCATCGATATGGCTCCTTATGAAGCTCTGTATGGAAGGAAATGCCGATCTCCTTTATGTTGGTACGAGTCTTGTGAGTATCAGCTTTGGGTCCTGAGTTAGTTTAGCAAACGACAGAAAAGATCAAGGTGATACAGCAACAGTTGAAAGTGGCACAAGACAGGCAGAAGTCTTATGCCGACAATCACCGACGACCATTGGAGTTCCAGGTGGGAGACAAAGTGTATCTTAAGGTCTCGCCTTGGAAAGGTGTGCTGAGGTTTGGACGGAAGGGTAAGTTGGCACCCAGGTATATGGGGCCTTACCCAGTTACAGCTCGTGTTGGGAAGGTAGCTTACAAGATAGAGTTGCCTCCAGAGTTGCATAGGTTGCATCCAGTTTTCCATGTCAGTATGCTAAAGAAAAGTCATCCAGATTCAGGTACAGTGATACAACCAGTTGAGGTTGAGCTTGATGCAAATGTGACCTACGAGGAAGGTCCTGTGGCGATTCTTGACAGAAGGATCAAGAAGCTGAAGAGGAAGGATCTGGTTCTTGTGAAAGTTCTTTGGTAGCGTCGTGGCGTCGAGGAAGCCACGTGGGAGCTTGAGGAAGAGATGAGGAGGAAGTACCCCTCGCTTTTCTCTTCGGATTTCGGGGACAAAATCCCTTAAAGGGGGTTAGATTGTAAGGACCCTGACCTGCGTTTAGGGCTTACCCTGTTTGCTTTGCTTAACCTTGATGGTTTGATGTTTGCTAATCACCTTTAGTGGTGATTAGGGTTTGGTTGTGCTTTGTTGAGAGTTGGAGGTGCTACTTGCAAATAAACCAAGTTTAGGGTTTTGTGTGCAAGTTTGCCACCTTGAGAGGTGTTCTTCTCCCTCTTTTCTTCCTCTAGGGTTGAGAGGAAGGCTTGGGCTTGTTGCTTGAGTTCTTTGGGCCTTTGTTGAGCTCGTTTGGGCCTTGAGGTGCCTTGTTTGGGCTTGTTTGGACCTTGTATCGGCCAAGTAGAGCTTGTGTCGGCCTAGAGAGGTGTGTGTCGGCCCAGGGTGTGTTTGTGTCGGCCAACAAGGAGGTGTGTCGCCCTAGAGCAAGCTTGGTGTGTCGCCCATGATGCTTGGGCCAACCTTGGTCACGTTTGGAGGACACATGGTGCACATCTTGGACAAGTGTCTTATGGCTTGCATGAGTGGTGGCTTGAGTTGGTGGACGTGTGTCCCTTGGGTGGACGACACATAGTAAGAGTTTACCTTGGTTTCTCCTCCCCTCCTTTCTATATAGGTGGTCCCTTCCTTAGCTTGAGGACCCTTTTAGTTCCTCTCCTTCTTGTGCACGACACCCTTCATCTTTCCCTTGCTTGGTGGCTGACACACCCTTGTGTGAGCAGCTTGGAGGTCGACACACCCTTGGAAGGAGAAGGTGGTGGCCGATACACACCCTTGGAGGAGCCTTGGTGGTCGAGATACCCTTGGAGCTCAAGTGCATCTTCTTCCTTGGAGCTTAAGGCGGGTTGCATGACTCTAACCCTAAACGACTCCATCCTCTTCTTTCATATGTCGATTCAATCTTGCCTTTATATGTTAGTAGTTGGTTCTTGTTTAGCTTGCATGTTGGCCGATCCTTAAGATCTAGGGTTTAGGGAGTAATACTCCTTTCTCCCCTTGGTCTAGATGAGTGAGCTTGGGTCCTAGTGTCATGAGCAATACCCCTCCTTCCTAACGGATTGAGGTGAGTTGGTGACCTAGTGGCTCGAGCAATACCCTCATCTCACCTTGGGCAAGATGGTGAGCTCGTTTAGATGGTTGGGATGAGATGCACCTTGGTCGAGATGTGTTTGGGAAGGTGCTGCTCAACGGCCCTTGCCCTAGTTCTCCCCTACACTGCTTGAGTGAGCACGGTTCTTCCTGTTTGATCCTTGGGCGGGTGAGCAATCCGACCCTTGCACGCCCTGAGCCAGCTCTGCCCGGCAGGCTGCTTGCCCGATGGGGCTTCTCACCTGACATGATCTACTCACTCCATGCGTTCTGCTCGCTCAGTGGGTATACTCGCTCTATAGCCCTGCACGCATGTCGCCCAACACCCCTGGTTCTGCTCGCCTGACACTCCTTTGCTCACCTCACAAACTTGCTCGCCCGACATTAGCCATCTCGCACGATATCTGCTTGCCCGGCTTTCCTTGGCTCGCCCAGCTGTGTCGCCCGACACTATGTTGCTCACCCGCTACCTTCCTGTGTCGCCCGACATGCTTTGCTCTCGTGGTTCTACCCTGCTCACCCAGTTCTGCCTTGCACGCTTGCTATCTCTGCTCGCTTTGTAGCCTTGCTCACCCAGCATCTGTGTCGCCCGACACACACACCTGCACGACTGGATGTCTCGCCGATGTACCCTGTGCACCTTGGAGCTGCACGCCCGATAGGGCTGCACGCTTGCCCTAGTTTCATGGTGGTGCTCTGCACGCCTGCTAGAGTTGCACGCCCGCTAGGGTTTAGTTGGGATGGGTCCTACCCGGGATGACTTTTAGTGAGGGTTGTTGATATCTCTTGTGAGGGCACGGTCTGTCATGATGCTCTTATGATAACTCATTACTTAATAATGAGATTTATGTTCTTATGGCTATACACATGCATGTGTATGTAACTACTCTATGTCTTTAAGGCCAAAATAGGATCTTGAGCATTACATTAGGGTTGCTTGATAATGTGCTTACATGTGTATCCTTAAGATGAGGCATGGATATAATTATTAGTGTTATTGTGTGCTAGCAATGTACTTAACCCTAATTGTCATCTGATGTTGATAATATAAGGTCTTTTGATTATTCCCATGGATGTTGAATGATGCAGGTAATGCTTAGCCCAATGAAAGGCTATGAGAATTGGGTAAATGAACATTGTGATGACAGGTGTATGATGTTCCATGATGATGATGAAAGCCTTGAGAGGCTATGGTACTATGTGATGAGGGATTGAAATCCCATGATATGTGATGGTCCCTGAGATGTATCTAGGTGATTGGCAAGAGGCCAAGTAATAACATGTGATGTGAGATCCTTGTGATGGATCAGTGTGATGTAAATTGTAGAGAATGCATAATGTTGAGTTTATGTTGTTTACTTTCTGTTATGTCTTGCATGTTATACAACTTGGTTGAATCTTGCAATCCATCTAAAAGATACTAATTAATCATAATGAAATCTATCATGTATCTTGCCCTGGCCATATATTCATCACCAGTCAGGATAGGGTGATGATGAAACGGGTTCTCCTGCGGGTCAACCCGGAGCGCATATTTTTGAATATGCGAGGTTTCTCCTAGCCTAAAATAGAGAGGTGAAACGAGTGCAGCTGCGGTTGCAGACTCGGATATGTGATGAGCATGGTGAACATGGCCCATGGCTCCAGATATGTGATATGTTGAGCATGAATGCGTTCATGGCTCCGAGCATAGTGTTTAGACCCGTGGCTCAGTTTCTAGCGTCGTGACCTGTACCGAGGCGGGCTAGGCAGAGGGTAGCTTGAGGAGCTGAACTTGTGGCTATGACCACATCAGCATGAGACTGCGGTCCTGCTTACGTTATACTCATGTATTGACCATGAGGCGGAGAAGGTCGTGGAGTCCGACTCTTCCATTGACCTTGTATGGCACCGGCTATGGGCTTCGCAGCCGAAGGTTGGATTTGAACGGTACGGTTCATTTCCTCAGGGCATAATAATAAAATGTAATACAGCCGTTTAGTATGTATTGGTAAGACAAACACGAAACATTGGTTGAGGCCTTGTTTGTGTAGTTAACTTTATTTATCTTGTCAATCATGTTCCATTCAGGAAATATGTTGTTACAGCTGGTAAGTCTAATGGAAGATGGCTTGTTTTTCATTAAGTGCTTCTGTTATATTCCTTATCAGTATACCTGCTTATATACATGCTTATCTGAGGTTTTGTAGTTTTGGCACGGAGTTATGCCTCCCGCTGGGACAATGTTCAATTGTCTCACTCTGCTAGTTTACACCCTTTTTTAGGTGGTCGAGCTTGTCGTGGTGGTGGTCGCGAAGTTGCGGCCGAGCAGCGAGAAGATCAGTAGAAGACAAGCTTGGGAGATGCTGCTGTTTTGATGTTTTGGTGTAGAGTCTAGAGTCATCCCTGTACTCTCAGGTCCTTGGCGGTGTTTTGACGTTGTTTTACGATGTACGACCGATGTTGTTTAGATATCCTGCTGCTGGCCGGATGTGAGCCTTTATATGTATGAACAGGTAGTGAACTCATGGTTGTTACAGGACAGTTGTTGCCCTAAGATGTGGACATGTGCCCAAGTTTGTATGGATATGTATATAACATGTTTTCTTGCAGGATATGGACTGAAATGTAATATGTTTCTCAGTTTATCAGTTTTCCGCAAATGGTTTTAATTAACCCGTGTTTTTTTATTAAGCTGTGGTTATGGTGATTCTCGCACGTTTTCGCGTAACACCTCGTTATCTGTGTGATAATGGGATGTGTTTCCACACTTTCAATTTCAAGTTCAATGATTTAAACATGTTCATTACATAAATTGCTTGATGATTGCTATATCATATGTCTTATTATTATCATTCTTATTAATATTAGAGATTATGATTAATTAGAATGATGGATTTAAAGTTCAAGTTTCAAAATGGAGAAATTCCATCATGTTAAAGATTCAAGCTTAAGATTAAAATCATGTTCATGGTAATGTTAATGTTAAGATAATTAGATTGAATCGATTTATATATGCTTCTCGAATCATGGACCTCAAGGGTTCATTATGGGATTTTATAGGCAAATCATGGGCATTCATGCCAATAATGGGATTTCCTAGCATCAAGGGCTTTCCTAGAGATCATGTTCTCTTAAGTGGGTGTCATAGAGAGATGCATATATTAACTTCTCAATTCTTCATGTTATAAGAGTCATGTACTAAAAAATACTTAATTCAAATACATGTCATTATTTTCTCTCAAGTCAATTATATATATATATATATGGATATTCACTCACTACACGCGTGGGTAGATAAGTGAAGTTACCCGGCTCCCGAATTAATGATGTGAAGTGCTGATATGGAAGTGGTGGCACTCTTTGTAATTATGTATATATGCTAGCTGATTTACGTGCATAGAGTAGCGGTGGAACTATTAGTAATTATATTAAATAATTGAATGCACATGGAGCAGCAATGCAAGCCTTATCCAAGAGTACAAATAGTGGCTGCAATCTCGTTAGTGTTGGATACTTACTATCCGACATGCACATTGGAAAAAAATGGGTGCCTTTTAATATCTTTAAAATAATAGTAAAACTGATGATAGTTCATTCTATTTATGCTTATGTGTAGTATACTAATACACAATATGGATGCAGCGTGTACGTGCACAATATGTGTATATGATTTATAGTCTTTTTAGATTTAATCAATTGTTATTTAATGTAAAACTCATGTCTACATATTTTGTGTTCAAGGGACCGCTCTGTAAGGAGAGATGACACATTGTAAATAGTAAAGAGAAATTGTAACGTGTACGAAAAAAGCATAATACAAAAGAGCACATTGTAACTAAAACTTTTGTTTTGTAATCAGAACAAAATAAGAAATAGCAGCAACTAAATAAGTGATAATTTCAGGCATCGTACAGCAGTTGTAATAACAAGTAAAGAAAGATATCATTATGTAATAGAAAGGAACTATTTGTAATCAGAACAAAGAATTCGTAATAAGAAGGAAAAAATTGTAACCATGGATAACTATGTGTAATACAATTTCAATGTATCAAATTCTAATATCCAGGAGAATGAACCTCAGTACGTATTTTGTATTCAAGAGACCGCTCTGTAAGGAGAGATGACACATTGTAAATAGCAAAGAGAAACTATAACGTGTACGAGAAAAATGTAATATAAAAGAGCACATTGTAACTAAAACTGACATTTTGTAAACAGAACAAAATAAGAAATAGAAGCAAGTAAATAAGTGATATTTTGGCATCATACATGAGTTATAATAACCAGTAAAGAAAGATATCATTATGTACTAGAAAGGAACTATTTGTAATCAGAACAAAGAATTTGTAATGGAAAGGAAAAATTTATGACCAAGGATAACTTTTGTAATCCAATCTCGATGTATCAAATTCTAACATCTAGGAGAATAAACCTCTATACATCAAAAATTTGTAATACTAAGGAACATTTTGTCATGAGAATAGATATTTCATAATGAAAATGAGAAAGTTATAACTAGTGATGAATTCTGTAATACAACTTGGGTATATGAAATTTTATTATCTATGAGAATAAACTTCAAAACATAAAAATTATAGTAAGAAAGAGCATTTTGTAATAAGAACTAAGAATCTATAGTGAGAGTGAGAAAGTTGTAATTAAGGATGGCATTCGGTATTACAGTCCAGATCTATCAAATTCTCTAAGAGAATGAACTTTAGTAAAAAAATAAGTTGTAATAGGAAGGAACATTATGTAATTTGAATAAAACCATTGTAATGAGAATGATAAAAATGTAACCACATATGACGTCTTGCAATACAACCTGGCTGTATCACATGTTATATCGATATTATGTATGTTTCGATCCACAAGCATAATCAATTAAATAATAGCACTTGGTATATATACCCCGTCTAGTTACAAATAGTGACATCACACCCATGCACAAGAAATGAATTTCGAATCAAAAAATGATGCCACAATGTTCCATGCATACATAATTGAGTTATGCTGAATTACAATAGCTGCCACCGCTACTCCATACATACGTAAATAAAATCTGGATAATTACAATAGGAGTGTTTACATGTTGGTAAGTGTGCTTAGTTAGTGAAACTCAATATAAGTCCTAACCAAAATATCATAATCTCTAAACAAGAGTTATTACTTATTTTGTTTTAGTTAACTTAGTTTTATTTACTTTGTGTTCTATTGTTTCAGTTTGTTTGTTACTTCATTCTGTGAGGAAACCTGTTTACTTTTTTAATCGACTTAGATAAGCTAAGATTCAAGGTCCTAACGACTTGTCACATGTTGTCTTTATGTTTGACCATGCTTATTATTTTGGACCTAGTATTATCATTGCAGGCATCCCAATGTACCGGGTTATAAATATAAAGTCTTAGAGTTAAGATCCATTTTCGTTGTCTTCGTATTTTGGGCACGATTTTGAAGGCGATGAGCCACCTAACAAAATGAACACATTGAAACCACAAATAATTTCCGTGAGATACTACAACACCAGCTAGAGATCAAGGTAGAGCCAACTCCTCACCCGTCTGGGTTGATGATATGATTGTTGATCATCAAATGACTTCATGTTTAGATTCACCATGGACAAAAGAGGGAGGAACACCTAGAACCCTAAGGAATCACCTCAAGACTTGACACTATTAGATTGAAGGTGGACCACGTTAGAATGTGGTATTATTCATGATTATAGACGAAGAGTTGGGATATAGATAGGGTAACAAAATACCAAACACCCCCATTAGAAAAGTAGACTCTCAACCCAAAAGGTTGGTCAATAGATAAAATCCAAGGGACTCTCCACCCAATAGGTCGATCTTTTGAGCTGGTTCTCCTCTTAGGCTTTACAAAATTCACCCTTTAAAAAATTAGATAGGTGTGTGTATAGCTGAAATTAGTTGGAACATGTCGTGACAACATCTCCGGGACAACATGGATGGATGGTTGGTTCTGTGTGGTCATCTCCACTGCCTAGGGGTGTAAATAGTGCGGGTACATCGCGCATCTGGCCATATCCATCTAATTTAGCAGGTCCGGTTCCGGTTCCAGACCCGCATAATACAAAACCTAAACCTGCACCATATTCGTACCCGCAATAATAGTGGGTATGTGGTGCGGGTGTGCGGGTAAGCGGTTCTATAAAATATCATATTATTTATGTAAGAAAATGGATATGTTCTATATATTTTAATACAACAAGATATTGCTATTATATAGTATATTAACATACAATAGTTATATTAGACAATGCTATATTTTATACATTAGTATTAATTGATTTAGTTATTTATATATTTATAGTCATCATCATAATATTTAACTTATGTAGAAAGTATTGTAAATTAGTAGATATTTTGATTTTAAGTTTACATATGATGTTCATTATTGTAACTAGAATAGCCAATTCTCAATTATATGATTAATCTCAACCTTATTGTGGTTAGAGTAGGATATAATCTCAACAATTATATTAGTTAGACTGTTAAATATGATATATATAACATATTATTTAAGTAGTTACTTATGTATAGCAGGTACACGGGTCTAGCGGGTCTGGGTCCAAGCATACCCCATTATTGGACCCGCTTATATGCGGGTCTAAGGGTATGCAGATATAAAAATTTAGACCTGTGACGAGTTTTTTAAGGGTCCAAATTTACGGGACTGCGGGTCTACCGTTACCCATTTACAGCCCTACCACTGCCGACTAATTCGGTAATTAGGGCTGATTTGGTTGGGTATAGTGGGGTGTAGTTCAGTGAGTTCATAATGTAAAAATGTACATCAAGAGGTTGAGATTTTTACAGCTGGTTGATTCTCTGTCGCTAACTGATTAAGATTAGTGCAGTGTTTGGCAACGCGATTGGTGTGCCACCTCTTTGGTGCGGTGAGATAGATCTAGGGCTGAGCATCGGTCCAGAACCGGACCGGACCGGATTTTGACAAATATATGGACCGCATACCGGACCGTTTTGTGCTAGGACCAGACCGGACCGTTTGGACCGTAATCAACCTTTTTTACATGTTTTACAACTTAATTAATTGTACAAAGTTGATAATCTTAGTCACTTCTAACAATTATATAACTTTAGTATCAAACATTTATACTAGTAGTGCTTATATATGTACTTTATTTGTAGTTATTATAGAATACACCTTCAAATATACATGAATTTTATATAAAAGTCGGTTTGCGGTCTGGACCGGACCGTTTGGACCGTAATCAACCTTTTTTACATGTTTTACAACTTAATTAGTTGTACAAAGTTGATAATCTTAGTCACTTCTAACAATTATATAACTTTAGTATCAAACATTTATACTAGTAGTGTTTATATATGTACTTTATTTGTAGTTATTATAGAATACACCTTTAAATATACATGAATTTTATATAAAAGTCGGTATGCGGACCGGTTTTGGACCGGACCGGACCGAAGACCGAACTTATCGAAATTCTCGGACCGCGGACCATACCGGACCGGACCGAATTGAGCAGTCCGGTCCGGTTTTGCGGTCTGGACCATTATTTGCTCACCCCTAGATGGATCACTTTAAGATTTTTGTCATGCGGAGAAAAGTTATCGTGAACGCTAATCAATGCTAAAAACAATAAAAATTCAAAGCGGCGGGTGATCTTGCCAATGCCAGCGATTGCAACTTGCCCGACCCTTCACCAAACTTAGCATAGTAGTACCTGGGCGATAGAGATTGCAGCGCGTTGCCGACTGATTATTAGTTCTAAAGATGAGACCTCTGCGATTGAGATTGGAGCTTGCGATTAGAGTACCGGTGGAGATCGGAATGAATGGCTATATACTCAGATCAGTGATGACAGTGGCGTTCCGATTCCTCTGTCTCGGTTCAAACATGCTGCTCTTGCTCTGCTTGCTCGTCTTAAAATCATGTGCTTCCTTTTTTTTGTTACTTCTTCCTGCCTTTGTTGACGACTGACGATGACGACGACTACTACTAATTGCAATTCAGTTTTTGAATTCAATTTCAAATACCAGTGTAGGCTAGCAAGTGGTGGCTGACGATGGATGGATGGTCCCCCGCCCCGCCCGTTGTTCCCTAGCAAGACGGTAGTCTGTCTTTGAGAGAAGATGGGACAGCGGGCGTTGAGACAGAGAGAAGACGGGACAGTGGGCGTTGAGTGAGAGCCATCTTGTCATGGGTCTGTAACTCTGTATTACTGGAGACAGAGAGAAGACGGGACAGTGGGCATTGTTGTTTGCTCCCTCCCTTCGTCTCGACTACCAAGGTTTAATCCCCCTTAATAAGTCTACCTATAAGCCCTTGCCGGCCAACTGGAGAAACATGCCAGTCCGTCGCTGCAGCCCATCCGTCACCACAAACTACTCCCCCCTCGCGGTGTTATAGCTATCTTTCGTCGACCAAACATTATTGAATACAGAGTAACGCCGCGAGCCGTGATCCAGACCAAGCCATGATGCTCATATTATTTTTAGAAAATGATATGTAAAGGCAGAATAAGAGACAAAATGAGAAGTATTTTGTGTTATTGGTGCATAACAGTTTACTTAAATTAATGAAAATAATGTTATAAAATGTCACAATACATCAAAAGTTTAAGGCCTAGTTTGGAAGAGAAATTTAAAAATGCGGCATTCTTGTACAGAAGCAATTGTATTATAATAATTATGAGGTGATACAAAATACTATCTTGTACATATGAACGAGCTAAAAGTTGTATAGTTGTATTTACGAAACTCGCTAAAATGGGTGGGCTTCCTGATCACCACATTTATGTCGGGATGGGGCTCCGCGGGCCAGTTTCGACACAACATGACTGCAGCAAGTACTATTTAACCAACGAGTTAAATTACTAGAGATGCAAAATCTACCTATTAGATACATGTAGTTTAGAATGCGGTACACAAACGTCCCCTAAAGAAATATTTTCACAGAGATATGGATTACAGTAAGACAAAAAAACAAAGAAGTAACTTTTTTTTGTAGACAAAACAAATTAGCTCACAGTCTGCTTACCAATTGCAATTCTCTTATCTTTCATGTGTCAATAACACATATTCAAATGAGGCCAGTCAACTTATATAATTCCTTTGGTGTATTACCAAAGGCCTCAAACTCGTTGCCCAACCATAGGATGAATAGAATGGTCACTTAAAAATTACTTGACCCCCACCCCGAGGTACTCCAGTACCTCCAAATGTACTGCAGATACCGTGTTACGTGGGAGTTGTGGTGGGAATCACTCTTTCCTTGAGTGTAAGTTAGATGCAAGCCCAAACAAAGAATGATCATTTTGACAGCTTATATACTTGAGTTTCTTGAGTGTAATAGTGAAAAATCACACACACACATATTAGTTTTATCAAGTTGTTTGGAGACCGCGATGATGATCGATTAATTGCAACGTACTCCTAGACTTAAGCAAGAGAGTGCAAGCCTCCTCTGGAGCATATACAGTGTTGATCGAACCAATGCTAATAAATTTTAAGTCTTAGTTCTCTCGATCATGTGATTAGTTAAAGGATTTAAACACCCTACAAGGTAAGTCAACTCAATGGCGGGCACATACCATATGTGAAGAAACACCAAAGAAGCACCACAGCAGAGCACGCTTGATCTACACAATACCAAGTGTCATCAAATGCCTACTTCATTGATCCTGAGATGGGAGTTTGAGTATGATTACATAGAAGGGAGGGCACATGCTTCGTGGATCATATTGAGTTAACATGCATTTTACTTCAGGACAACTTTTGAGGTTGATTGGTATTCAGTTTGGGTTTAACAACCTTAGATGAAATCTGTGTTGGTAATAATGAATTTAGTTGCCAAACAATGTTGTGTTAGCACCCACATTTAGGAATCTTTGTTTAAAATTTATGGTGGCTTATTTTTCCTGCAAGAGGTGTTAGTGTATAAAGTTAATGGGAATTATTCATTTTCTTTTGAAACATCTATGGTACATGTCCTCATTAAGAAAAAACTAATTCAAATGTACACGTGAGAATTTCTAGCAAAGCTTGCATACACATTAGAGGCGTCCTTTTTTAGGATAATAGTACCCCCCAATTAACAAATCACACAACAAATCGAGGCATTGATGATTGGAATGGTAGACAAGAAACATGTCTATTTTTCTTTTCCCTTTCGGAAAAGCCACATAAACAATCCCCTCACAAGTTGAATACGTCATTTTGAATTTCCAACTGTTACTAACATTCTAATAACACTACCCTTTTTCACTTGAATCCGGTAGAACTAAATCATATCTTATATGTGCAGCTCAATATGCATTATGTACAAAATGCAAATGAATTTAACATACAAACTCCATGCAAAATGAAAAAGAGAACATGTAAAACTCTACTCTAAATTGTTACTATTTACATCTTTTTATAGCAATATCTCTGTCTGAAAAGTAATAAAACAATCAACATGAAACTCGTATAAGCCCAATTGGTGGTAAAATTTGACTCCAGCCAAGTAAGCATGTATCACCAATATATCAGACATATTGAACTTGAGAGAAACCAATAGATATTATTTTATGACTAAACTGCAATTTTGACCTGAAATATTACTAGATTCTAAAACATAATAGCTAACCCAAATTATGTGTTTATATCATTTAACATATCATATTTATCATCAATTACCATATCTATCCGTAGAGAAGATACTGCTACATGTTTTAGAAATAAAATCTTTTGTAAGAGACAAGATCACAATATTATAAATTCTGAGTCAAATACCATCATTTTAAATAAAATTTGTTTCATACTTCTGAATCCTCCGCTAGCCCAACCAAAAACATTTCCTACAGTCTTAAAGACGGGGATCACATAAGGTACAACTACCAAACCAAATATTCTCACAATAGTCACAAACTCTACACAATTGGAAGTCGATAATAGATCCACCTCAAAACATATTGATTGTAGTCAGAATTCACCAATCATGTTTTATGATAAGAAGATAAAAGTATAGCATACCGATTTTGGCTTTTCTGACTCTAGAAACCCTAATTCCTTGAATAGGAGATTAGTATGTTTGGTTCTTTGAATTTTAACAAACAAGGTTATATTTATACCCTGAGATGCTTGGTGGTGCCCTAATAAACATATAATGTGCAAATAATGAGTAATTCACATTCTTATACCCTAATGTATAGTTAACTACCAGCCCTAGTATATGTGCACTTGATGATATCCATGATACATTAAGTGACTTTAGGTTATATAATTACATCACATATCATGATGCACTCATATCTACCTAGTAACCTAACCATGACTTAATATGAGAATGAGTTTATTAGATACATGTCAAATTGTTCACTAGTACACATACAATGACCTAACTGTAATTAATAAGTATTGGATGTGTATAACAATGTGCATACATGTCTAGGACGGTATCTAATGTGCTTAATACGTGATGGGATAGACCTTTCATGTAAATAGAAATGTTTTAGGTATTATTCTTTAAGTTAATGTTAAAGTCAATGGACTTAATGAGAAATTGAATAAAATAACCTATTTTGTGAGATAATTTATATAACCCTGATGGTGATCATATGAGGGCATTAGAACTCTAAATCCTAAATATTGAGGTTAATGTTAACATATTATAATAAATATAGAGATAATTGTGTTAAACCTTAATTATTTAAAAACTTGCTTGAGATAATCCCCAAATCTAATTGTAATCACAAAATCAGATTCGTTTGGTGCTAGTTAGTCTAGATATCAAATTTCAACTTAATTGGATAATCCTAGATATCTCAATTTAGTTAGAGGAAAAAAGGCCTAAATGTCAATCCTAATATGTGTCAGACTATAGTTTATTTGATTTATACATTTGTTTTTTATGTCACACATATACTATCCTGATTTTAGTTTCTCACCTAAGGTCTCCAGGTCAAGCTCTCAATTTTGAGTCATGCCTAGACTTTACATGATACGGTTGCCTCTTTGGGCCATAAAATGGAGATCCATGAGAGTCAAGGTCGTCTTCTAGCTTGAGTCTGAAGCCCCGTAGACACTCCATAGTAGTCGCTATTACTCTTCGTTGCTTTCACTCTCTTCTATCCTTCTCAATATGAGATTTTCTTTCCTACTCCTTCCTCACAAACAACCGACTTGAAAGAGCCCTAGTTTGCTCAGTTTTTCTCCCCTCTGCACCCTAGTCGATGAAGGGTTGTTTCCTTGCCTCTATTTCCTTGACCAATCTAGTTTCTCACCAAATTTAACCAGCATACCTATATATAGTCCTACCATGGCGATCGTCCTATCACCAAGAACCAAAATTGCCCATTAGTTTGCAATCTTTCCTATCGAGCCATGCCAAGCCTGTTGGTGTCATCTACCATGATCTCTTCAATGGCGGTGACGAGGTAGAGACTATTAGATTCACCACAAACCATTGTTTTTCACTCAGTGAGGATCCACAAAGATTCTCATGCAACTGGAGGATCGTTAGATGTGCTCTTCTTTGATCTTGTTTTTATTCTATTTGCACTATGGTTGACTCCATAAATGCTTGTCTAACACATTGAATGTGTTTCTTTTGGTTGATTATGGTCTTTTTGAATACACAAATCTTTCTCTCATGCCATCCGTGGTAGAGAGCATCACTTAAGGTTCGAGAACTTTAAGGATTAGAATCTGTGAGTCCATGAATGGTCTAATCTGTGAGTCCATGAAAGGTCTTGTAGATGTGTTAGTATTTATCTAGTTTGTTTTGGGTGATCAGAGATTAGTATTTGGGTTCACTTGCAGTCGAGCGGTAGTTTGCTATTTTTGTCTCACAGATGAAACATGTGAAGAAGGTGATGGTTGGTATTTTCTCATCCTGCCCTTGAATTTATTTGACTATATGTCATGTTAGCATGGGTATTTATGTAGTTTGGCATCTAATAATATATCATATCGTGGATTTTATTTAAGGGTGTGTGTTTCCAAGTAGGCCATGCCACACATCAAGATATTGATGTGTGATGCGAGGACATTACATTCCTTTAATTTTATTTATTTCTCGAGAATTTCAATAAATAGTTTTATCTCAAATAATTCATAACTAAGGTTATGGTTATAAAAAAATTATGTAAAATATGTTCTAAAATTGAAAAAATAAGACTTATTTTTTGGATGTATAATGCACACCTTAATTAATGATTTATATACTTAATGTGTTATCAGGTGAAAGTGCATAATCTAGATCTAGGGTTTGGACTAAACCTTCACAAGCATCTATAAGGTATGTTGCATCACCATAATCATAATTATTAATAGCTCAACTTTCTCTCTCTTTTGACCTAAATGAAGGATATATGTGAAGTCTCTCCTGTGAGATCTATATGAATTATTTTAAGTCTCTGATATTTAAATCAGTTTTTTATACTTCTTAGTTGATATCATGCTTTAGCATATAAGATTTGTACTATTATTCATGCTATTTATAGTGGAACCCTAATTGGTGGATTGGTCTATATTGTGTTGTGTACACTGAAACCCTAATTTGCAAATGATGGATTTAATGGTCTAGTTCTCTAGTTTTACTTAGACAATCTTGTGTAGTCAATACCATCACTAATTTTTACTTGCCTCTATATTACATGCTTGTTGATTCAGTAGTACTAGGTTTTTATAATATGCTTTGATTTTTGAATTATGTACCTTTTATGTTATTGGGATGGAGGTTTATGCTCCATACTCGGGTTTTGTGCCCGACTTTATATATGTTAGAGTTTGGTCGTGTTCCATGCTCTATGAGGTTTAGGGTTATGTACTCTATCCCCCATTAGTTCACTATTACTATGCTTATGTCACTTTCATGCTAATTATTCATCAATGTTGACGGATTATGTGCCCTAATTGCTCTATATATGCCCTTGAGATATAATTTATTTTAATTCATGGCAAGTACATATTTTTGTTTTTCATCTTATTGGAAGGTTTCTTTTGATATCCATTTGATTGGTATTTTCCCCTTTGTTTGTAAATCCTTGTTATATTTAATGTCCTTTCCCCATATAATTGCTCAATCGCTATTTATGTGCGCATAGCAGCATTTTATGCTAACAACTTTCACTTTGTCTTCTCTTATGGGGGCATGCTACCAACCCCTTAGGTAGAGAGAAAGAAGGAGTTTATCAAAGTTTACCAGGACTTATCCAAGAGTGGCGGATTGAAGTACTTGGTTTACCCTATGTAGCTTATAAGCTATAATTTTCTTTTTATGTACATCATGTGTGCTAAAGAGCAATGATAGACATAAATATTGTAACACTTAGACATATGCCTTCCACTGCTACATTTTTTGTGAAAAATACAATACATACATGAATTTTAGCTTATTATCCTTTGCAAAAAAATGTTATCTAGTTTGTCATTGGATGGTTTTATATTGTTTCACATTGATTAAGTTGAGTGGCTCCCTTGTCGGGTCCCACTCCATACAAGTATAGTATCAGAGTCTATGCAGTCCATTAATCTATAAATTTCAATATTATATCCCTTAGGTTGTTTACCTTTTTCCATAGATTTCTTTTACTCTATCCCCTTGCCTTGTGTAGGAACACTTATATGGATGGTGACAAGTCATCCGTTCCTAACCTAGCTAGATTTGAAACACCCCAAAGCTAGAAGTATGGAATGTTGAGGATGGATCCTCCTTTCACTCCTCTAGCATCTCAAGCTCATGCGACAGCTGGTGGTCAACATGTAGTGAGCCAACCTACCCCAATGCCAT
The DNA here is from genome assembly GCA_963693085.1 of Alisma plantago-aquatica. Classification (NCBI taxonomy): domain Eukaryota; kingdom Viridiplantae; phylum Streptophyta; class Magnoliopsida; order Alismatales; family Alismataceae; genus Alisma; species Alisma plantago-aquatica. Next base: position 469,430,808 of record OY856410.1, read on the forward strand.
CTACGACCAGCTTAAATTCAGGCATCTCTCTTGAGCAGGAGTTGTCCTTTCTATGACAATTACTTTGCTCAGTCCTAGCTAGGAAGGCCAACTTGGGTCCCACTGTAGAAAATCCAAGTGAATACTCTTTTTTGGAGTTCATGAAGATGCACCCCAAGAATTTCAAAGGTGAGGGAAAGATCAAGATGGTGGATAAGTCTGACAAATGTGTGCTTGCAATGTAGCATACTTTTCATGGTATGTCATTTGTTGAGTACCAAAATGTTAGGTTTGCCACCTACGTACTTGATGGATGCGCTCTCCACTGGTGGAATAGTTTTGCAAGGACCTGAGACATCTCCTCTATGTCTTAGATGCAATTCTTGGTGATCGTTTGTGAGAAGTACATCTCATCTGCAACACTCAGAAGAAGGAAGCAAAGTTGTATAACCTATAGCAGCACTCCATGTCTATGGTGGAGCATGTGTTGAAGTTTACTCTTTTGGAAAGGTACAACAAAGGTGTGGTTTAAAAGAGGTGTGATAACATGTTCCTTGAAGGACTCAACTACAATATCAGTCATGCCCTACTGCCTCAACTTCCATTAATGTTTCAGCAACTGATGGACAAAGCTATAATGATTAAGGCATACCCAATTTATCAAACTCAAGATCATAACAAGAAGAGGAAGATCTGAGGTGAGAACAAAATAGGGACAAGTGTGTTAAGTGTCATGGGCATCCTTCTCCTAGGAAGTTCCCCTCTGTAGGAAATCTACCTGCTCTAAATTCAGACTTCCTGATTATACATCATCATTGTGGGGAGCTGATGCGATGATTTTGAGTCGCATTTATAGACTTGTTTTATATGTGTTTTATGCATTTATTAGTCATTTATGTGGTTAATGTTGCATAATTCATCTGCTTTGGTCTATGATACTTCTCTATGTCAAATCTCCCTTATTTCAGTATTTTGAATATAAATTATCACAAGAATATATTTTGTTTCGTCTTATGTGGTTTCGTGTTGTAATTTCAGGAAAAACAAGTATATGCTTCTGTCGATACCATCGACAGAAGTCAATACCATCGACCGGACCACAGGTTGCCAGCCGCAAGGAGCATAAGAAAGTCGATACTAGCGACAGGAGAGTCGATGGTATCGATTTACCATCAGGTTGCTGGCGAGAAGTGAGTCGATACTATCGACACATATGTCGATATTATCGACTGGTGAAGCTACAGCGACACAAAAAGACAAAACCTTCGCTACAGATTTGTCGATACCATCGACCCTTATCGATGGTATCGAGATAGCATTAGGTGCAAAGACAAAAGAAAAGAAGAATTTCCGATACCACGCGTCGATGGTATCGACACTGTCAGATACAAGTTTACTTCAGATCGATCTAAATCTGATGGCTGTGATTATTTGGCGACCTAACTCGGGAATTATACCTAATGACGGCGGCCAAGAGTAATCTATCATGTCATTAGCCGCTGCACACGTCCCGAGAAGGTGTGGAGAGAAGAACGGAGCCCAGAAGCATGCTCCAGCCGGTCCGGATGCCGAAGAAGACGATTTCCACCACCGAAAGGTGGGAGAATGCGTATTCTACGCCAAGGATCGCTTGGATCTTCTCTGTTCAGGGGTTTCACCACTCAATCATGTTTTTCTCCATGTTTCCCTTTTTCTACTCCATGTTTTGCTCTGAGATGAACATGCGGGGCTAATCCCCTTTGTCTTTAGGACCGGGAGTAGCCCGGGAATTCATTGTATGATGATTTTATCATAGTAATTCATATTTTATCTCTTAAATCCGTGGTATAATTTTGTTTTCTCAATTATATTGTTATGCTTGATCACCATAATAATAATATAATGCCCTTAATTACTTTGAAAGAAGAATTAACGGTTGAAAAGAGATGAAATTCACATTAATTGACAGATCCCTTGAACAAGGTGGTGTAAGGTTAATGGTGGATACCGAGAGACCGATTTTAATGCACCTAGTTTAGGGTATAGGTTACTAGGATGGTAGAATCGACCTAGACATAGGTAGTGAATTGTACCAAGACAGTGGGCAATTCTGATTTCAGGCCACTACCCAGATAGAGAGATAAATTTGAATGACTGCATAGAATTTAATACAATGAAAACTCGCGGTGAAACCGCACTCCTAAAGATCTCATCCTCAATTGATTAAACTAAACATTTAATCGATTATTTTGTTTTGTTTTATTTCATTTTATTTTAATTTTACAACAACTTCCAACTATTTAATCGGTCTAGCTGATTGCGAGTAGTTATTAGTAGTCTCCGACAATTCACATATCCCTGAGTTTGACTCGGGCCTCACAAAGGCCTATATTACACTGACGCGTACACTTGCGTTTCTACGCATGTAAAAAGCGTGTCAAGTTTTTGGCGCCGTTGCCGGGGATACGAAAACTTGTTGGCACTACGAGTGCTGCAAGCGGCCACTCTAGGCCACTTTTTTTTTAGTTTGAACTCATTTCAAAAATTCATAGTCTATTTTCTAATATTTGTAATCGTCAAGCACTATACTGAACTTAAATTTTTACTTTGTAGGTACTGTGTATGGTGCACACGCTTAGCAACAACTACACGCAGCATGCACCAGAGGTTCCATTGCCGGGACCGGAAGACGAGGAGGATTACGAGCAAAACCATCTGGAAGAAATAAACTCCGAATTCGAACAAGAAGAGATGGCGGAGGAACAGACAATATGGGAGAAGATCAAGGCTTCTTCTTCATCTGCGTCGAAGGGGCCAATAAAGAAGCAGGCGATCAACATTCCGACATACAAAATTGATCCTGCATTAATCAATTTGGTGAAGTCAAACGCATTCCATGGGCTCAAGAATGAAGACCCAGTCACGCATATAAGCCAATTTGTGGAAAATTGCGTCATGGTCAAAATCGATAGGTTCCTGCAGGATGTACTCTACCTAAAGTTGTTCCCAAGTTCTCTGGCGGGAGCTGCACGAGAGTGGTTGCACAATCTCGACGACGAATATGTGGAATCATGGAACCACATGGTCGAGGTGTTCTTTGAAAGATTCTTCCCGCCCGAGAAGACCAACGATCTGATCAGAAAAATTCACAATTTCACTCAGAAGGCAGGAGAGACCTACTCGAAGACGTGGGAACGTTTTTAGATTATGTTAAGAAGGTGCCCACACCATGGTCTGGATAAGGAAAAATAGGTTAAAATCTTCTATTTTGCTCTTTCCGAGCATGATAGAAGTAACCTTGATTCAGCAGGTTTAGGGTTTTTATTAAACAACACAGACACAAGGTGCTGGGAGATTCTGAAGAATATGGCCAAGAAGTAATCTTGGGGCGATAGGGATGCACCAGAACAAGTCAAAGTTGCAGGTGAGTCTAGGGACATCAAGGAGATGAATGACAAGCTAGATCTTCTAGCCAAGAAATTGCTTGCCAAGGAAGATGCATCATCTGATGAAGAAGCCCAAGTCAAATTTATGCAACAACAGGGCTATAGAAATAATGATTATGCTCGGAGGAGGGACAAGAAGTTCTCATAGAAGGATCCCAATAACTTCCTACAAGATCCTGATGCAAAGCCACAACCAATAACCAAAGATAAAAGCACCGAGTTGCTTAGTCAAATGGTGCAGCAGAATCAGGAGATGATGAGTATGTTCAGTAAACAACTGCAGTCCGAGGGTGACATCTTGACCAAGTTTAGGCAAACACTGCAAAGTCATGGAGCACAAATGAGGGCTCTACAGACGACCGTGACTCAAACTTCAAATGAAGTGGCGGTCATAAAGCATGCCAATCAGCAGAGACAGGCTGGGAATGCAGATGTTGTTCAAGCACATCATCAAGTAAAATATATGTTTGTGATTAATGAGGTAGAACCCCCATTGGTAGAGGCCCAGGATAAAGGTAAAATGATGTTTGATACGGAGGCTACACCGGCAATACCGTATCCTCGCAGTCATTATGGACTACCAGGCGGATACACTCTATTCAGAAAAGCCCGCCAAGAGCACATGAAGGTCGCGCCCACACCTAGGCAAGAAGAGCAGGTGAAGGCCATTTGTCAAGGTAAAGATACATCCGTTGCGAGAAAGATGCCACTGCAAGTTATACCTGTTGAAGATGATCCATCAAATTCTACGCCAGAGGGAGTCATTGAAACAAGCTTAGGGGAGCTTGACCTGAAAAACTCATATGTGCCACCTCATAAGCGTCTAAATGAGGAAGTTGTGTCTAGTCCGGACAGCCTTAGGCCGAAGAAAGAGCATCAGCATTACAGAAAGTTCTTGGAGATGTTCAGGAAACTTCATATCAATATTTCATTAGTGGAAATGATCAAGAAGATACCTGCCTATGTGAGGTTTATTAAAGAAATCATCAACAAGAAGAGGCGGATTAAAGATACAGATGTTTGTCGGGTGAATGAAATGGTGAGCTCGATCATCCATGGGAGTTTGCCACAGAAAAGGAAAGACCCAGGAAGCTTTTATATTCCATGTTCAATAGGCACTCAACATTTTCCATGAGCACAGTGTGATTCGGGTGCGAGCATTAATCTTATGCCACTGTCCACATTTCAAAAGCTTGGGTTGAAAGAAATGAATAGGTCAACAGCAACGATTGAGTTAGCAGATGGGTCCATTGTAAAGCCATACGGAGTGTGCGAGGATGTACTCGTCAAGGTGGACAGGTTCATCTTTCCGGTGGATTTCGTCATCATGGACATGCCACAGCTTAAAAGTTGCGAGATGCTATTGGGTAGGCCGTTTCAAGCAACGGTCGATGTTGTCACTGCCATTGGGAGAGGTACATTGACCTTGGGGATTGGTCAAGATCGAGTGGAGTTCAAGATGCCACACGATCCCTTGGGCACACTCTCCAAACTTCCAGATGCATGATGAGCTTCAAGTCATCTAGCCTAAGACGTTAAATAAGGGCGCTTGTTGGGAGGCAACCCAGCCATCGGTACTTTAGTTTAGTTTCTTTTACATTCGTAGTTTGATTTTTTTTACTTTGTTTTTAGTGTAAAAAAGATACCGTGATCGTTTGCTCATTGTGCAGGATTGAGGCAGAGTCGATACCATCGACCCTTGTGTCGATGATATTGACCATGGTATAGGTTGGCGACTGATGCGATGATTTTGAGTCGCATTTATAGACCTGTTTGATATGTGTTTTGTGCTTTTATTAGTCATTTTTATGGTTAATATTGCATAATTCACCCATTTTGGTCTTTGCCATCATTTTATGTCAAATTCTCTTAGTTTCATCATTTTGAGCATTCATTATCACATTATTATTATTTGTGTGGATTTATTTGATCTTGTCTTCAAATTTCAGGAAAAACAAGTATTTGCTTCCGTCGATACCATCGACGGAAGTCGATACCATCGACATGGTCACAGGTTGCCAGTCGAAAGGAGCAGCAAAGAGTCGATACCATCGACGCTGATGTCGATGGTATCGAGACACCTTCATGTTGCTGGCGAAGAAGCAGTCGATAGTATCGACACCAAGTCGATACCATCGACACACGGAGGCTACAGCGTCACAAAACGACAAAACCGACGCCTAAAGGAAGTCGATACCATTGACCCGAGTCGATGGTATTGAGATGATGAAGGGCGCGACAAAGGAAGGGTTTGCAGCCAGCCGCTACTGTAGTGGGTCAATACCATCGACTCGCGTCGATGGTATCGACGCCGTCAGATATGCGTTGGATTCAGATTGATCTCAATCGGACGACTGGAGTTAATTAACGACCTAATTAGGGACTTATACCTAATGACGGCCGCCCAGAGGAAGAAAGGGGTTTTTTGGGGGCCATTGCACAAGTGCCGAGGAGGGAGAGAAAGGAGAACGGAGGCCAGAAGTTCATACCTATCGATCCAGACGCTGGCAAAGATGGATTTCACCACCGAGAGGCGGGAAAGCACGTGTTCTACACAAAGGATCAATCGGTTCTTCTCCGTTCAGGGGTTTTCCCATTCAATTCACGTTTTTCATATGATTTCCCCTATTTCTACCATGTTCTTGTGTGAGATGAACATGCGGGGCTAATCCCCTCCATCTTTAGGACCGGGAGTAGCCCGGGAATTCATTGTATGACAGTTTTATGTTAGTAATTTATATTTTCTCTCTTAAATCCGTGGTATAGTTTCGTTTTCTCCATATATTGTTATGCGTGATCACCATAATAATAACCTAATGCCCTTAATCACTTCGACATAAGGATTAACGGTTGAAAAGAGACGAAACCTACATTAATCGATAAATCCCTTGACAAAGGTGGTGTAAAATTAATGGTGGAAACTGAGAGACCGTTCGTAATGCACTTAGTTTAGGGAATAGGTTACTACGACGGTGGAACCGACCTAAACCTAAGTAGTGAATTGCACCACGACAGTGGGTAATTCTGTTTTCAGGCCACTACCCGGATAGAGAGAGAAGATTGAGGCATTATATAAAATCTAATACAATGAATACCTGCGGTGAAACCGCAATCCTAAAGATATCCTTTTGAATTTATTAAATTAACCTTTAATCGATTGTTTGCTTTGTTTTATTTTTATTTTCTTTTAATTTTATTCAATAACCCCAATTTGTTATTCGGCTTAGCTGATCGCAAATAGTTAGTAGGAGTCTCCAACATTTCCGAGTATCCCTGTGTTCGACTCGGGCCTCACAAAGCCTGTACTACTCGACGCGTATACTTGCATTTTTAGCACGCAGTAAAATACACGTCAAGTTTTTGGCGCCGTTGCCGGGGATACAACGAATTGTTGGCACTTCGAGTGCTACGAGCGTCCACTCTAGGCCACATTTTTTTTATTATTTTGAAACAACTTCAAATATTTGTAAATTTCTCTGTAATTGTTTACACTCGTCTAAGCATAGTACTGAACTCGAATTTTATCATTTCAGGTACGTTGCATGGTGCATACACGTAGTACAGATTACGAAAATCGCACACCCGAGGTTCCGTTTTCGGGACCTGAGGACGAGGAGAATTTCGAGCAAGAGTACCAAGAAGAGGTAGATTCTGAATCTGAACCAGAAGAGATGGCCGAGCCACAAACCATATGGGAGAAGATCAAAGCTTCTTCCTCATCAGCTTCAAAGGGGCCTATAAAGAAGTAGGCGATCAACATACCGACATATAAGATCGATCCAGCATTGATTAATTTGGTGAAATCAAATGCGTTTCATGGGCTGAAGAATGAGGATCCTGTTGCACACATCAGCCAGTTCGTTGAAAAATGCGACATGGTAAAAATAGACAGGTTTCCACAAGATGCATTGTACCTCAAGCTGTTCCCAAGTTCCTTGGCGGGAGCAGCAAGAGAGTGGCTACATAATCTAGACGATGAGTTCGTGGAATCTTGGGACCATATGGTGGAGGTCTTCTTTGAGAGGTTCTTCCCTCCCGAGAAGACTAACGACATGATCCGGAAGATTCACAATTTCACCCAACAGGCCAGTGAAACATATTCTGAGACCTGGGAGCGATTTCAGGTTATGTTGAGGAGATGTCCGCATCACGGGCTGGACAAAGAGACACAGGTGAAAATCTTCTATTTTGCTCTCTCCGAGCATGATAGGAGTAATCTGGATTCAGTCGGGTCGGGATTTTTTCTGAACAATACTGACACTAGATGCTGGGAAATACTCAAGAACATGGCTAGAAAGCAGTCATGGGGAGAAAGAGAGAGAGGCCCAGTTGAGCAAGCACGAGTCGCCAGTGAATCAAAGGCAATGAGAGAGCTGAATGAGAAGATGGATCTTCTCGCAAAGAAGTTACTGCAAAAAGAAGAAAATGAGTCCGAGGATGAGACTCAAGTCAAGTACATGAGACAACAACAAGGGTACAGGAACAATGACTACTCATGGAGAAAGGACAAAAAGTTCTCATGGAAGGATCCGAACAATTTTCTGCAGGATCCGGAAGCCAAGCCCGTGCCAGCTGCAGAGGACAAGAGCACGGAGTTGCTCAATCAGGTCATCAAGCAAAATCAAGAGTTAATGAACACATTCGGGCAGCAAATCAAGCAACAAGGAGAATACATGAATCAATTTGGGCAGACATTGCAGAGTCATGGGGCTCAAATGAGGACCATAGAGACATCCATTGCACAGATGGTAGCCGAAATAGCTAGTTTGAAGAAACCGGCACATCCGGGTTTTCCGGGGAATACCAATGTTCCCGGGGGAAACCAGCAAGCTAAGGCAATTCTGCTGAGAAGCGGCAAGAAAGTGTTGAATCCAAGAAGGGATGAAACAAGCACACCGCAAGATGAAGTTGAAGGTAAATCCAATGAGGAGCAGCCCACACCAGTCACAGGGCAAGTTCAAGACATAGCCGTGGATGGTACTGAAGAACGGGTTGCTGAGGAGGAACCGCAGAAAAAGACGCCTTATGTGCCACCCCATCAAAGGGCACAAGCTGTTCCTGTCCCTTATCCGAATAGTGCGAAGGCAAGGAAGGTAGATGCACAGTTCAAGAAATTCTTGGACAGCTTTAGGAAGCTTTCAGTCAATATTCCGTTATTGGAAGCCATTGAGCAAATCCCTTCATACGGGAAGTTTCTAAAAGATGTCATTACCAAAAAGAGGAAAATACCAGACACAGCGGTCGTTGTGCTAAAGGAGCAAGTGAGTGCCTTCATTATGGGCACTCTACCACCAAAGAGACAGGATCCAGGGTGTTTCAACATTTCTTGCTATATCGGGAAGTTTAAATTTGGAGAAGCACTGTGTGATTCAGGGGTGAGCATCAACTTAATGCCCCTTTTGAAATTCAAAAAGTTGGGACTAAAGGAGTCACGGCCGAGCAATATGACTATTCAATTGGCCGACAGCTCTGTGGTGAAGCCTTATGGAATCTGTGAAGATGTCTTAGTAAAGGTGGATCGATTTGTCTTTCCGGCTGATTTTTTGGTTATGCAGATGCAGGATGAGCATGGCAACGAGTTGTTACTTAGACGTCCTTTCCAAGCTACAACCGACATGATCTTAGAGATGGGAAGAGGTCGCTTGACCTTGGGCATAGCAGATGATCGCTTTGAGATGGTCATGCCCTCTAGCACTGCGTCTTCTAAAGCAAAAAAACAATGTAATATGGTGAAACATATGGATCACAACATCTCACTCTGCCTTGGAAAACCATTTCTGGACATGGCTCATGTGATGAGCAAGATGGATAATGGAACCTTAGCTGTAGATATCATTGAGCAAACTAAGGTTGTTTCTTTGTGTAAAGCTGTGGGATTTCCGAATGATGAGAATGAGGACATTCCGCCTTCTTGGGAGGATGATGCGATTGCTATTTCTGTTGTTGATGCATATCCGGAATTTCCGTTAGAGGCTTGTTTGTTGAATGTTACCTATGATTGGATGCGGAGTAAATTACTCAAGGAGTGCGCTAAAATGCTTCAGATGCTTCCATGCTTCTATGCGAGGCATTATGAAGATTTAGGTGCACTTCCCCCACCGCTGCAATCATCTCTTATCAGCCCGCCAGAGTTAGAATTGAAGCCGCTGCCCCCGCATCTCAAGTATGTCTTTCTAGCTGAGAAAGACAAGTTACCGGTGATCGTATCTGTGACGACCGTCTCGTGAAAATAAGATTAACTAATGCGGAAGCATTCATCAAGCGGCGGATTAGCGAAAATCACTAAAAATTAAAACTTTTTGCAAAGGGATCCATTCATAGGAAAACTCTTTCATTCAGAACCAAAGTAAAACTTTACATCCTGGTTCATATATATACATCTCATGTACTTTTTCTTCTCGAGGAATACAAACATTAACTACTCTGTCTTAACTGTACACAGGTAGTATAAAACCCTCGAGGCACTAAACCAAAATCTCGAAATCACTAACTAATACTCCGAGGACCTGAGAGTACAGAGACGACACATAGGACTCTATATACAACTGAACATGACATGACAGTCAATGTCTCCACCTGAGACTTCACTGTTGTCCCTACTGTTGTTGTTGTTGTCCTTCACCTCCTGAAGGATTCCTGTCTCTTCGTCCGCGTCCACCTAAAAATGTGGTTCCCACGGGGGTGAGACAATTATAAAAATTGCCCCAGCGAGAGATATAACTCTCCGCCAGAAACATTGTTATTGTAACTTAAGAAGATAAATATGAACAGAGAAATCATATTTATTTGACAGTAGGTACTTTAATGTCTAACAGATTAGAACATCATTCCATATCAGAAGCATTGCAGTTAAGATAGAATCAACATATCATTTATCCTTTAAGGAATATGAAGAACATGTATAACATCTATTCAAACTACAGAATCATTACCACTGCATTAACTCTCATCAGGCTTAGATCATATAACTAAAGCCTGGCATTATCATTGTGGAGTCATGGCCCGTAGCCACACTCTTTTCACAAGGTGTAGGGATCTTAATCCCTCATTTCAACACTGGGCTTCCCATCCATTCTCAATTTCAAAACCATAACCATGAAGTCATGGGTATTCAAATCCTTAGCTCATTACCTGAGCATTGTTACCTCTTTCTCAGGTAACTAACACCTTTAGGTCATCTGACCAAGATAAGTGTGATACTTGATACCCATTAACTCTCTTGGTATTTCTTACCAGACAACAAGATATATTATGGCACACAAGGCCCAATAATCAAATTCAAAATAATAACACATCATAGCTCATACCTGGCTATGCTCATCATCTCATGATACCTGCATGGTTAGCACATATGATAGCATCACATCAATTATCCATCAATATCATGCAAAAACAATGTATTGATAATTCAAGGGTATTACCCTTAATCCTTTACCAGGATTAGGATTTCCATCACACATCTCATGTATCAATCATCCAATTATATTGGATTTATAACACAACAAGGTATACCAATTTTTGGGGTGTTGGATATGATATCTATCATATCTTGATGTATCACTTCCCTCAGCACCATTAACTTTCTTAAATTCATATACTCAGCTTGTATTAGGGTATTACCCATCCTAATACTTTATGCACCAATTTATCACATTCATCATGTAAAGTAGTGATCATTAGTCACTCACTTGGAATATACAACTATTGCCAATACTATGGATTCATCCATAAGTCATGAATTAACAAAAAGACCATGATAGGTCACTACAAAAAATAGCTGATTTAGCTACAATTTCTCTAATTACATATGCATTATATGTAGTTAAAAACACTTTTAGCTATAAATTTGAAAATGTAAACAAGATAAATGTATCCGACATATGATAATACTCCTAACTACAATTGCCTTCTCTCTGTATTAGATGTCGTCATGTAAGTGTAGTTAATTATGTATTTAATCACCGAAGAAAATCTAAAATCCAAAAAGATGTGCGTTGTTTTTCCCGCCCAACACTCCAATTTTTTTATTCTCTTCCCCCGTCCCACGGACTGTTCTCCCCCTTTCCCCCGATTCTGCCCGATCTCTCTCCCAAATATGGGTAGATGTCTATGCAATAACCACGGACCCGATCTCTCTCCTAAATCTGGGCAGATGTATGTTCCCTCTCTCCCCCAATTGCCATTGGCGGTATCTCCCCCAACCGGTCATACAGTTGGCCGTGTAGTGCTCCTCCTCACTGCCAGATTTAGTCTCTTCAACTACTCTTGAGCCTGAAACCCACACTACCGGTGTTCTCTCATCATTGCTGCTATGCTTTGCTCCTCCTTCTCAGCACAGTGTCTCAAGGACGCCGTCCAACAGGTAATTAACTCCTCTATTTGACATTTTCTCCTTCTTCTATATGTTAGTCTTCTTGCATCCATCTACTACCTCCCTCCGGTGATATTAGATTAATGGGGATAGTAGGAGTTGTCTATTTCATTTTATCAATTGAACAGTCACTGACGAGCTACGTTGTCAAATAGTCTCCCACGTATTAGCTAGTTTTAGGTCTTTCGTCCCTCTCTTGTTTAGTGGCAATTCACAGACCTTATCGGTGTAGTTGCGTATAAAGAGAGTGTGGATTATCATTTGCGGATGTTTGTTACATATCGCTGGCCATCTTCCATGATGTGTCTGTACTTGTGCCGTTCTTTGGTTGAGGGCTTCCACTGCAGGCTCTCCACATGAAATCAGAGAGCTTTGATGCCCAGGGTTGTTTCTATATGTAGCTCCATCAGTTACCTTACTAGATTTATGGGACTCGATATTTCCCAGTAGGGCAACCCAGTATGTTGTCTTTACTGTGAAGCAACCCCTTCCGTCAGGCTTCCTTGCCATAGTGTCTCTTGGTATACATAGAATGTTGATGATTTGGTAACTTGTAAACTGTGTGTTTATGATATCGTGGTTGCATTCCAGCGAACCCCTATTTATCAGTACACAAACTTTCATTGGATCGTTCCGTGCACTTCATTGATCCCTGGTTGTAAGAGTGTCTTTCATTCTAGACACTAATGTTTTTTTTTATAAAAAAATAAACCATGGTACAAAGCTCCGATATTCCCATTGAGAACGGGGAACAAAATTACTTAAACAGCTCAGATACACTAACTTACAAAATGGTTAATGGACATTTGACAAAACGGATTTTACCCAGGATGTTATATCTGAAATACAAAGAGATGAATAGATCTGATGTTAGGTACTCTGCTGACCCCATATAGTGCCCATCATGATGTAACCTCGGATGCTGCCCAACGCTGGAAAGATAAAGTTTACTTCTTTACAGCATTGGCATCAGAACGCGAACGGGGAGCCAAGGCGGCAGGTTTTCTTCTATTTTACACCACTCTCTATATAATGTAGGTTAGTAGTAGCCACTGTAGTAGGCCTGAGAAGCAGGAACCTGAGGCTGCGAATATGTGGCAGCTGTTTGTGCATAAGCTTGTTGTGGGTAAGCCTGAGCAGGATTTGCAGGGTAAGCACCATACGCCGCAGTTTGAGGTGTGGATACAGCTACCTGTGGTTGTGTATATGGATAAGCTCCATAACTACCATAACCAGCCTGTGAAGCATAAGCAGGATTCCATTGTTGTCCCTGAGCTTGAGGAGCCTGTGGCCAAGCAGGATTTTGACCATAACCAGCAGGCCACTGGCCTTGCGCATTTGGATATGCACCCATCACGGACTGCCCTGATGCATCAGCAGTGTAACTCTTCGAAGCCTTTACCTTCTCAGACCCCAAGTAATCTTCTGCATGTCTCTTTCTTGATGGAAGGCTAGTAGACCTATGACCGAAGAAAGATTGCGGCATGTGGTTTTCAGCTTTCTTGATTGACTGAGAATTTCCAAAAATATCCAGAAACTCTAAGAAGATGGAAGAGATATCTTCTCTATCTGTTGTACTAGCCTCATTAGAGTTGTCAATAGGTGTAATAAATTTCTCAACCAAGGAGTCAATATAATCAATCTTCTTTGGCAATGGAAGGATAGACTCTAAAATCTAAATGGATTGCAGCCTCAAGAAGAGGTCTTGATGGCTGCACTCGATCAAAAGCACCACTCATAATTTCTCTAGCTTTCTCGGCATTGCAATCCACCAGGAAGGCAAAGCGTGACTGCTGAATATAAAGCAGTGGAAGAATTTGAGAGAAGTCTTTTGCCTGCTCAACAACAATTGCTTCTTCAAATACTGAAAAGGTTGCTTCCTTGTTTCCCAGCCGGTACTCCATGTTGGCATGTCTGATAACAGCTTCTAGTAAAGCACTTGAAAACTCCGAGTACAATATTTGATACTCAGTACGAGCTCCTAAGATATCACCACTAAATTCCTTGAATCTTGCAGCAAAGAGGTGAATCTCTGGTTGTTTCTTGACAAAGACTTGGGTCGCACGAGCCAGGGCATTATTTGCAAGCTCCATGCTACCACTAGATTCCATGCATAAGACGTACCGTATCCAGTACTCAGGGTAATTGGCACATGCAATTAAGCACCTCTCGTACAGCTTAACAAGAAGGAGTACTCCTTTGCTGAAACAGGAAGATCCCTCCACAGCTAGGAGGGACCTCCTTTTGCCTGATAGATAGATGGTTAAGCGTGTAAGCAATAAGAGGACACCTGCATATATGAGATTTTCGATTAGTAGTATTTGGGTTTTTTCGTTGAACCTCTATTTATCATGATTTTTCATATAAAGATAGCAACGTGTCCAGTAGGTAATTGGCAATCGTTTTGCCACCATTACAGGAGGCAAAGGGCCATTTGAAGCCAAATCTTTACGAGCTCTACCTGGTAAGTAATTCCAATACACTAATTTGAATACAATAAGTTGTTCTCATGTGTTTACAATATGTGCGAATTATTTACAACAGATATAACTTTCTCAACTTCCTACAGAAATACAAAGTGTTTACTGTACCACCATCCCAGGGAGCAAAAGCAGTCGAAACAGAAAATAAGGAACCCATTTTTATGTGCTGCAAGCATACTGGCTACCTATTCTTCTCAATTCAATATCTTGTTTTATTATTGTCTATACTAACATCTGACTGACTCCCAACACTGCTACTAGAAAAACTTGAAGAAATACCAGTCATGATGAGGCTTATCTTCCGAGCAGGGAGGTGGGCTCATCAATGTTACATGGTGACAACTGAATCAGATTCTTGGGTTAGACAAAAGAAATTTGCACATCTATTAAAATGCACTTTTCGATTATATTGATATATTTTCCTCTGGTTTCATCAAGACACAACTAGATGAATAATATATATTGAATGATTCCTAGAAAGGGCTTTCTCCAATAAGCAAAATTTTGCCCCTTTAAGTTCATTTTCTTTTAGTTTAGTGACTGATCTCGTGTTTAATAATCTATTACGTTTTTTTTTTGAGTAAGGTATTACGTATTTGTAGATTTATGGGTCATTTACACTATGTAACTACTAGATCTCCATTTAAAAAGCTTTTTTGGGGTCATTGTCCACAACAAGATCTTGTCTCTCTTTATATAGGTATTAAAATAGACACCACTATGATCAATTCTTTGTCTAATATTTTTCTTCCTGGTTTGAGCTTACTGCAACTTCTTCTACCGTGGCCCTTGACAAATAAAAAATGCTCTGTCTGCCAGTGCTTCCTTGTAAAAGGCATGTAAAAGCTATAGGAAAAATGTAGACTGCAAAACCCAAAGAACGATTTCTAAACCTCAAAGAGTCTTGCATGGATTTTGAATCCTCATTTTTGCTTCAGCTGAAACAACAACTATGAACTTACTTTGATAAAGTTGCATCTTCCATAACTCTGACTTGTACTAATCAAAGATTGACATACTTTTGTTTCTGTATATTTAGACATATATATTATAAAACGTTTATAATGAGTCATGTAATTCTGGTTGTTATCACTAGGTCCCACATCGTTTACTGTGACCCCATGTGGATAGATAAGATTCATCTCTGTAAGCATGGCCAGTTTTGTTACTAAGTAGGAACATGGTAAGCCCAAGGCGTTATCACAATAGGATACATATTAAAAGACAAAATGCCTAACTAAACAAATTATAGAAGACTAATACTAGTGCTCCCAACCCTTCATATACATTAAATCTAGAAACTGAATTATACATCTAAGTTGCTGATATATAGCGTCCTTGTAACTAATAATGACAAGTTTTTGTTACTATTATTTTTCTATTTGGGATGCTTGTCATGATGCAGAATGGTATCAACTAATCATTGGTTTCTGTTTTGATGGTTATAATGTGCCATGGAGCCTTGTGATTTTGCAGGTGGCTTGTGTGCATTTTTTCTAATGCCTTAAGATACTGATGAAGGTTGTTCAACATAGAGATACTGCTATGACCTATCTTCTATCTTTGGAATAATTAGCTCAAAATCCACTATGATGCCTTATATGCTTTAATGATGTTTCTAGTGACTGCTGCATTCCATAATTAAGGTGTTATCTTTTGGATCAAATACCCCTGCTATTGATCTATCTTCTATCTTTATTTGTTATCCTTATGAACAAGGTTACAAGGGGGAAACGTAGTAGCTGCTGGCTCATTCAGAGTGATCTACTCAAAATCCTCTATGAAGATTGTTATGACTTGAAGATGTTGATGTTGACTACTACTTCCTCTCATGAAGCTTCTGTTATAGTCTTGAATCAAATATTTCAATTTTGCTGGTAGGTGTAAGCTTTTCCACGCCATTGATTATGTTTTCCAGGTCTCTTTGAGCTATCTCTACTTCCAGTTACTGAGTTGTGCAACTTGTGTGCTCCTCTCCTCTGTAATTCAGGTTATTAAGAATCACCAGATCAGGATCTGGTCAGATCATTGAAGCCATTTCAACTTATTAAGAATAACTCTGACATCTGAAATGTATAAGGAATAATATATGTTCTCTCTTTGCAATTCAGGTCTTTCGAACTACATGTCATCAACAATAACGTGTCTTGGTTCCTACAGAACATGATGATACATCCTTTGTAAAGGCAGGGTCATCATTTAATGGGTTCATGTATCATCTAAATGGCTGTGTCTTTCTAGGTTAGTGAGAAGTTTGAAGTACTATAGTATTGAGTCAAAGTCAAACAGAAACTAAACGGTAAGAGGTAGACCGAAGTTGATATGAGAAGATATATTAAAGGGGAGCTCTAGATTCATTATATTTGAACATAAAAGTGAATACATGTAGCCCAATATAAGATAACACATGTCTGTAAGAATATAACAACATATGCGTTAAAATCTGAGTTCCTGATGCGCACATAACTTAAATGTCATATGCATTAAACAACATTATATGTAAATCATATCAGAAATGAAGATGTCAAACATTTCTATAGATTTTCCAGTCAGGATAGATAGATATCCCAATCACCAATATAAGATAACACATGTCTGTGATGATATTGAGTGGTTTCCTAATCATTTTAGCAATTGCAGATCAATACTCATCAACTAAATCACTTTCTAATTTGTGATTCAGATTGCGGACTCGAGACTCAACACCTGATACATCAGGGCTTGAGTCAACAATCGGTGAAGACAATGTTCTATGATAAATAATGCTCTCTTATAGGTATCTCTTCTCTTAGTGTTGTTGTACTATGCTAAAATTTGGTTTTCTGCTAATCCTCTACAACTACTTTTCATGTGCTTGGGTTTGCTGCTATTTTATTGGTGTTTCTATTTTATGGACATGCGTAGCGTTGGTGTTGTCGATGTTGACAATAATCATGAAGACCCGCAGCTCTGTGCCTCGCTTGCAAGTGACATCTACAAGCACTTACGATTAGCTGAGGTTGGCCATTTTCATAAAATTTTAGTGTTCGCACGTTTTAATTCCTGCTGTGACCTTTTCTTTCATGGGGATGTTCTTTCTTGCTGCTATTATTCTGTTCTAGCTGCTCCCCTTTTGTGATGGCTGTTTATGGTTCTGCTTAGAGGATGCAATTGCCATCTTGATAGCCATGGTATCTGTTCGATGTTTATGGCTGGTTGATAAATTGTTGCCTCTATGCTGCTCCTGTTGCTCCCCTCTCACTCTTGGAGTGATGGTCGAGCTTCTGTGATGGTTGTAGTCTGTCCTGTGCTATGATGCTCGGCTGTTGGCCTGGTCTTCTGGTTTATGTCTTCTTCTCACTAGTGATGATTCTTTGGTTGAGTGGATGGACTCTCCCTATTCTATATCTTTATGGGTTGGCTTTGTTCTTCTGTTTCTGCTGTTGTGTTCCTTCTCATTCTTGGGGAAGCTCCTTCTTGCTGCTTTTATTTCTGTCTGAGTGCTCCCTTTTTGTGTTGGCTGTTAGTGGTTTGTTTGGACCTGGAGGATGTAGTTGTTACCTTGATAGTTATGGTCTCTATTCAATGCTCATGGCTAGGTGCTGAGTTGTTGGCTCTATGTTGCTTTGGTGTTCCCCTCTCACTCTTGGAGTGATGGTCGAGTTGGGTTTTGATGGCTGGGTTTCGGGTCATCAGTGCTCTGTTCTATTGAGGTAGCTTTTTGTTGCTGCTCCCCTCTCACTCTTGGAGTGATGGTCGAGCTTCTGTGATGGATGTAGGATGTCTTGGGCTATGATGTTTCGTTTGTTGGCCTAGTCTTCTGGTTTATGTCTTCTTCTCTCTAGTGATGATTCATTGGTTGAGTGGATGAACTCTTCCTATGCTATATGTTTGTGGGTTGGTTTTGTTCTTCTATTCTGCTGCTGTGATCCTTTTCCTTCTTGGGGATATTCCTTCTTGTTGTTGGCTGTTAATGGTTTGTTTGGACCTAGAGGATGTAGCTGTGATAGTTATGGTCTATTTTCGATGCTTATGGCTGGTTGCTGAGTTGTTTGGCTCTATGCTTCTTATGTTGCTCCCCTCTCACTCTTGGAGTGATGGTCGAGAATGGGTTTTGATGTATGGGTCTTGGGTCTTGGGTCTTCGTAGTAACTCCATAGTCTTTTTCCTATTGATTCATTCTTTTTTATAGTGGTTCTTTCATATTTTTCTGAATTTGTTTTCTGCAAGCTTTTAATTTTTTGATAGACAAAGAAGAGGCATGCTGCCGATTTCATAGAAGCAACTCAAAAAGATATAAATGCAAGCTTGCGTGCTATTCTAGTGGATTGGCTGGTTGAGGTGAATTACTTAATGTGATGGGTTTTGCATAAATTAGATTGTTTTTTATTTTCATCTAACCTATATCCTCTTTCTATTGGAAGGTTTCTGAAGAATATAGGTTGGTTCCGGACACCTTATACTTGACAGTTAATTACATTGATCGCTATCTTTCTAGCAATGAAGTGAATCAACAGCGTTTGCAATTCCTCGGACTAGCTTGTATGCTAATCGCTTCGTAAGATTGACCTTTGTCTATAATATTTCCTCCTGCCCACCATTTCTTCCATATGCTTAAAGAGATGAATTATTCTTTTGATGCAGAAAATATGAAGAAATATGTGCTCCTCAGGTGGAAGAATTCTGCTATATAACTGATAACACTTACGTTAAGGAGGAGGTGAGAATTGATGTCCTTTACCATGCTCGTCTTCACACTTCTATGTGTACCTAACAATGCCATATACAGGTTCTGCAAATGGAAGACGTTGTACTTAGACACCTCAAGTTTGAGATGATTGCTCCAACAGTGAAATGCTTTTTGAGGTATTCCACATTGCATTGATGTATATAACCCGTGAACACTGCTTTAAAATTTTCTTAACTTGACCTTGACAAACCTTTTCTTCTTCTTCTATAATTATAGGAGATTCTTCCGTGTAGCTCAACAGTCAGAAGGGGTAAGCGTCTAGTTCTCATTGTTGTCACCTTTTAAATATATTTCAGGTTTTTAAGTATTTATCCATTTTTTTGTTGCAGGTTCCTTCTCTGCAACTTGAATTCTTAGCTAGTTATATAGCAGAGTTGACACTCTTGGAGTACGATTTTCTTTCTTATGCTCCATCGTTAATAGCTGCCTAACGGTCTTCCTTACAAAATTTATACTACAGGCAATGAGGAAACCTTGGGTAAATAGTGAAAACAGGTCCAGCCGTCAGCTTGGTAGCATTCTGCAGATCAATGAGAATGACAAAATGTAATATAGAGGTCATCATGTATAGGTAGGAGCTTATTCTTAAATGCAATGGGAGAAGAAAGCTTATGGAATAGGTAAGTTATGAGTAGGAGAAACTATGTTTTCTTGTTTCTTTCGGGAGCTATATCTCAAAACTTGTATGTTTCTTTGTAGGTATCCATGGTGGTTCGCACAAAGTGGATGCTACCATCAACTTGATGGCGCTTGATCCACAAATACAAAAGTACAGAAAGTATAGATTATGAGAAGAAATGCCAATATGTTCTGATCCAGGGGATTCTCCAACCAAAAATAACCATACATGAACCTCTACATGAGTTTTCCAACAGGAAAGGCTGCCACTCGAGCTCTGGGAGTTGATGAGGACATGGCACATACCCCTATCATGTTTGGGATTGGAAGATTCACCACTAAAGCTGAAATTCATAGGGCTGATAAACTCACTGTGAATTAGGTGGAGGAACTAAGGGAGATGAGCCCTCTTTATATTGTGCTTTGTAGTCTGCAGTGGATAGATGTAGTCAGAAGAAGATATTGTATACATGTGTCTTTTTTCCATACATATTGTAAAACAGGGGCCAGGTTAATGTCCTCCCCATGTGTACTCATTGTTCAAATATAAATAAAAGTATCATTGTTGACATTGTAAGCACAACTCGATCTTGAATAACATTCATCTGTTTTCTTATTGAAGACCACTCTATATTGGCTAGCGACTGACTGGATACATAATGTCTCTCACTACATATGTATGTATAGTACATGGCGTCTTTCACTACACACTAGATATAATTACATGTGTAGCAAGTGCTAATTTTTGCTATACATGAACTACAAATACAAATTGTAACCAATGCCATCTCTCCCTACATATCATAGGTACAAATTGAATTGTAGTCATACATTTGGCTACAATTGAAACTACATGTTTATGTGTAAGGACATTTTTACCTACAATTAGGGTTACATATGAATTTGTAGCGAGAGGAATAACTAACTACAACTTTAAAAAATGTAGCCTAAACAATTAGCTACACGGGTATTAGCTATATATTATAAATGTAGGGATAAATTTAGCCAAAGCTTTTAGCTACAAATTTTGGGGTTTTCGCTACAATTTTTTTTGTAGTTAAAGACCATATTTTTCGTAGTGGGTCCTTCTTTCAGAATAGGGATTGCATATAGAATCACCCATCATTAGGGGTTCATATCACATTGCCCATAATTAGGGTTTCATATGTATGACTCCTCAACTAGTGTCTCACATGAATGCACCCTCAACTAGGGTTTCACATGGATGCACCCTCAACTAGGGTTTAAGTTCAATGACCCTGTCAATTAGGGTTTATGTTCATATTTAGGGTTTCATGATCTCTTTGCTTAAGGATCATAACCCTTAATCACCACATGAATCATATTCATGTATGAATTCATGCTATCAACTTCTTAACTTGATTAGGTCATATCAACTCTTCAGTCAAGTACATACAACTATGATTAACATAGTGTATCAAGTCATTGATCCTATAAGCAATTAGGGATTCATCCCTTAATTGGCACTTAATCACTTAGGTACTATTAGGGTTTCAACCTTTGTACCTTCATTGATTACCATTACTAATCATCATTGGATCAATAGAACATTCATCATCTTAATTCCCAAAAATTCAATCACATTGGACCTCCATTACATAATGTATCCAATTGAATTAGGGTTTCCAATGTTGATTCCTTCAATCATTGGATTCATGAAATCAATCATCAGTTGGACCTACCATCATACTTCAATTGAGTTTAATAGGTCAACCTTCAACTGATTTGACCCTCAATTGACCCTCAATTGATCATCAATTAGGGTTTGATTCAATTGGATTAGGGATTGAAATCAATGAACCTTCAATATTCATCAATGTGTAACTAGTTACTTCATAACTATTGAATCACCATTCAAATGGGGTATGACCTGACCCCAAACGATCTTGAGGTCGTTTGGATGACCTCCAAACGGTCTTGAGACTGTTTGCCCATCATATCACTCAAATCCAAGCAATCCAATTAGGGTTTGGTTCATTGAAGTGCTCACCAAATCAGCAATCTATTGCAGATCAACTTGATATCTTTAGACCTTCAACCACTGAACTATACTTAACCCTAGACCTCCAAACGGTCTTGGGTGACCACCAAACGGTCTTGAGGTCGTTTGGATGACCTCCAAACGGTCTTGAGACCGTTTGCCCATCATATCACTCAAATCTAAGCAATCCAATTGGGGTTTGGTTCATTGGATTGATCACCAAATCAACATTGCATTGTATATCAGCTTAGTACCTTTAGACCTTCAAACACCTAACCATACTCAACCCTAGACCTCCAAACGGTCTTGGGTGACCACCAAACGGTCTTGAGGTCGTTTGGATGACCTCCAAACAGTCTTGAGACCGTTTTCCCATCCAACCTTTGGATTTTAGTGTAAAATCATCATGGATTGGTCTATCGAGTTGATCAACAAATCAGCATTTAGTTGCAGTATGATTTGGTACCTTTGGACCTTCAATTGGTCAACTATACTTGACCCCAGACCTCCAAACGGTCTTGGGGTGATCCCCAAACGGTCTTGAGACCGTTTGGGTGATCCCCAAACGGTCTTGAGACCGTTTGGGCTAATCAACCCAAAATCTCAACTTAACTCATTGGAATTTCAGCACTGATTTCAATTAGGGTTTGCCTAATTGATTAGCCTTCAACTCACGATTCCTTGGGAGTTAACCCCTCAAATTTGGAGGGTTACTAACCAACATCATTAGAAACAGTAATCCCAAACGGTCAACGCTTGGTCAACGCACTCAAACGGTCTTGAGACCGTTTTCCCAAAACGTTCAATTAAATCAGATTGAAAATCAGCACTTAATCCAATTAGGTTTCCCTAATTGATTAGGCTTCAACTCACGAATCCTTTGGAGTTAATCCCTAAAATTTGGAGGGTTATATACCAACATCATTAGGAACAGTAATCCCAAACGGTCAATGCTTGGTCAACCATCTCAAACGGTCTTGAAACCGTTTTCGCAACCAGGTCAAGTTAATCAGGTTGAAAATCAGCACATAATTCAATTCGATTGCCTAATTGATTGGCCTTCAACTCTCGATTCCTTTGTAGTTAATCCCTCAAATTTGGAGGGTTATCAGCCTACATAATTAGGAACAACATTCCCAAACGGCCAATGCTTGGTCAACCATCTCAAACGGTCTTGAGACCGTTTTCTCCCAAACGGTCTCAAACCGTTTTCCCTTAAACGGTTTGCTGAAACCGCATAGCCAATCAAATTAAAACGATTTGGAGTAGCTATCAAAACGGTTTTGCTTGGTAATTTTCTTTGGATAAGCATCTAGGATGATTTCATCATCCCCTTCCTTCGAACAACCAAGAACAGAAACCGTTCTTGATGGAAATTGCAGCAAAGAAACAAGAGTGTATCAAATTGAAGAAATCAATCAACAAAGCATAGGGAATTGATGCAATAGCAATGTTTAAGGGTTTGAGTTATAAAACCCGCCTCCAATTGAGCTCCAAATCTCCAAGCTCCGTGGCTTTAATGGTGGATGAAGCTCCAGAAGCTATCCAAGGTTCGTTCTTGAGCTTTTGGATGAAATGAATGGCTAGAAATGGAAATCAAGTGAAGAAAACCTAGAATCAAGCATTGATTTAGGGTTTTCACCACGAATCCAAGGTAGAAGATGATCTAACCTTACCAACAGGTGGTGTTCGTCCTTCTCCTGCTCCTGGACTCTCCCTAGGTCGGCCAAAGCAAGAATGAGGAGGAAAAGACTAAGGGTTCGTTCCTTATGTGTTATTGAAATAAGGTATATATAAAAAACATGTATATGTGTCTTTTATGAAAGAGAAAATGAAATCATTTTCTTTTAATTCCATACTAATTTCCCCCTAATCCTCCTTCATTACTTGATCACGAAACCACCTTCAAACTTTCGTAAAAGCTCTTCATTATCCAAGAATTAATGGAAAAGAAATTAAGCACCTTAATCCATTATAATAATAATATATCTTTTTGAGTGGGAATTCTTTTCCTTATAATAAGGTGAGTGGAATTTCACCTACTTAGGATATTTTCGTTCCTTATCTTGGAAAAGGAACGTTCATACTTATTCAAAATCAACCCAAAACATTTTGGTTGAAAGCCCTTCAATTATTTTTATTCATTTTTGCCCTAAATCAAATTAGGGTTTTCAATTAGGCATTAATCTTGATTATTTTAATATCAAGATTCTCTCTCCTCCTACTTAATTCAAAAGAGGCACCCCTCTCACTTTCTTTGCTCTACATGATTCCAAGAAACATTAGGGACCTTATTGAAGTGGTAATTTGCATATTGAACCCTAGGTTTTTGGGTAAATTGCACTTTTCACCAAAACTAGGTTTTAATGCACAACATTGTCCAACTAGCCCTATCTTGGTGTCCAGACTTGTAGAAACCTTACCACTACATCATATTCATTCTCATGGGGTCTCAACATCATAGGAACATCTTACCATGCAACATTTGCAATTTAACCCCTCAACTTGGGTAATTTGCACTTTGGTCCAAAATAAGCAAACATTGCTTCAACATTGTTCAAACATGACCAAAATTGAAACATATGTTTCTCATAAGCCCTAATTACTTTTCCCAAGATAAGATTAAGAATCTACTCAACCTTATTAGGCAAAACATCTAGGGTTAAATCATAACCCAGGTCAGGGATGTTACAGTATCTGCTTATTTGAGTGCGGACGAGGAGGAGCAATTGCTGATAGTGCTGAAGAACCACAGTGGAGCTTTTGGGTGGTCTGTTGCAGACATCAATGGGATTTCCCCTACTCTATGTCAGCATAAGATTCGGCTCGATGAGGGAGCCAAGCCTGCTATTCAGCCTCAAAGATGTTTAAATCCGAGCATGATGGAGTTTGTGAAGAAGGAGGTCATCAAACTTCTTGCTGCAGGGATTATCTATGCCATATCAGACTCGACGTGGGTGAGTCCCACACAGGTAGTCCCTAAGAAGGGGGGAATTACGGTCACTAAAAATTTGTTGAATGCACCTGTCACCACCTGAATGGTAACTGGGTGGCGAGTTTGTATTGACTACCGTCGTCTGAATGCCGCCACACTTGAGGATCATTTTCCTTTACCGTTTATTGATCAAATTTTAGAACGCCTTGCCCGTCGGTCGCATTTTTGTTTTCTATAGGGATATTTGGGGTACAACCAGATCTCGATTGATCCTTTGGATCAAGAGAATTCTATGTTCACCTGTCCCTATGGGACTTTTGCTTACCGTCGAATGCCGTTTGGTTTATGCAATGCACCGACGACGTTTCAACGCTGTATGCTCGCCATATTTTCTGACATGGTAGAGCGTTGTCTTGAGGTTTTTATGGATGACTTCTCGGTTTATGGTGCATCGTTTGATGAATGTCTCTATAACCTAGACAAAGTGTTGCAGCGTTGTGAGGACACACACTTGGTCCTTAACTGGGAGAAATGTCACATGATGGTGACAGAGGGAATAGTGCTAGGAAACAAGGTGTCTAGCAAAGGTCTTGAGGTAGACCCGGTGAAAATAGAGGTGATTTCCAAGTTGCCCCCACCAAATTCTGTAAAAGGGGTGAGAAGCTTTCTGGGACACGCTGGGTTCTATCGGCAATTCATAAAGGATTTTTCTAAAATTGCAAAACCCTTATCCGAACTTTTGGAGAAAGATGCAGTTTTCGATTTCAACGATAAGTGTCTTCATGCATTCGATGTTTTGAAAGAAAAATTGATTTCTGCCCCAGTTGTTCAAACGCCGGATTGGACAAAACCCTTCTAATTGATGTGTGATGCTTCGGATTTTGCAGTAGGAGCCGTATTGGGGCAACGGGTGGATAATAAGCCCGCTGTGATTTTCTATGCTTCCAAAACTCTGAATGATGCTCAATTGAATTATACAACTACTGAGAAAGAATTACTTGCCGTCGTGTTTGCTTTCAAAAAATTTCGGCAGTATTTAGTTGGATCTAAAGTAGTTGTATGGACTGACCATGCTGCAATAAAATACTTGATGGAGAAAAAAGACGCAAAGCCCAGACTCATTAGGTGGATTTTGCTTTTACAGGAATTTGATATTGAAATCAAGGATAAGTCTGGAATTGAGAATGTAGTGGCTGACCATTTGTCTAGGTTAGATAGGGTGGATGAAAAAAATTTGCATATACCCATAACCGAGACGTTTCCCGATGAACATCTTTTAAAAATTAATTCTAAAGAGCCTTGGTTCAGTGAAATTGTTAATTATTTGGCTTGCGGGATCATCCTGGAAGATTGGTTATATCAGGAGAAAAAGAGATTCTTTCATTCTTTAAGATACTATTTTTGGGATGATCCAATTCTTTTGAAGCAATGCAGGGATGATATCTTATGCAGGTGTGTGCCTGAAGTGGAGTACGAGAGTGTTCTCCATCATTGCCATGCATCACCTACGGGAGGACACCATGCCAGTTCACGAACCGCAGCTAAGGTGTTGGAAAGCGGCCTTTATTGGCCAACTTTATTTCGGGATGCCTACGATTTTATGAGGCAATGTGATCCTTGTCAGCGAGCAGGTAATATATCGAAGCGACAGGAGATGCCCCTGAATGTATTTCAAGAAGTTGAGGTATTTGATTTGTGGGGCATAGACTTCATGGGACCCTTTGTGTCCTCGAACTCCAATTTATATATCTTGTTAGCCGTTGATTATGTGTCGAAGTGGGTGGAAGCAATCCCCACAAGGACTAATGATTCTACTATAGTGTGCAGGTTTGTGAAAGAGAATATTTTTTGCAGGTTTGGGATACCCCGAATGATAATAAGCGATGGGGGTACACACTTTAGGAATCAGAAGTTCTCGACATTATTGAAGAAATATGGGGTCAAGCACAACATTGGCACCCCATATCATCTGCAGACTCAAGGCCAAGTGGAGGTCTCAAACCGTGAAATCAAGAAGATTCTAGAGCGGACAGTGGCATCCACAAGGAAGAATTGGAGTGCCCTACTACCGGATGCACTGTGGGCATATAGAACGGCTTACAAAACACCTATAGGCACTACGCCTTTTAGGTTGGCGTATGGCCGGGCTTGTCACCTACCAGCGGAGTTGGAGCACAAGGCCCATTGGGCGCTTAGAAGGCTAAATCTAAGTTATGATGAAGCAGGAAGAAAGAGAATGTTTGAGTTGAATGAGCTGGATGAGTTACGGATGACGGCATATGAGAATGTCCAGATATACAAGGAGCGCACAAAACTAATCTACGGTCGCCACATTGAGTTGCGCACATTCAAGAAGGGAGATAATGTTTTGTTGTTCAACTGCCGACTCAAGTTACACTCCGGGAAGCTGAAGTCCCGGTGGAGTGGACCGTTCGTGGTGGAAGAGGTAAAACCACATGGCGCGATTTTAGTGCGTGATGGTGATGCCACGTTCTTGGTGAATGGACAGAGGTTAAAGCTGTATTTTGGTGAGAATTACAAGAGAAAAGTGAATGAGGTTAAACTCATTACACTTTCGGATGAATGAGATGCCTGAAAGCCGTCTAGCCTAAGACGTTAAATAAGGGCGCTTGTTGGGAGGCAACCCAACCATCGGTACATTAGGATAGTTTAATTATAATCATAGGTTGCTTTATTTTCATTCAATTTTTAGTGTAAAGAAGATACCTTGATCCATTTGTTCATTGTGCAGGCTGAGGCAGAGTCGATACCATCGACACTCAGGTCGATGGTATCGACATAGGTTCAGGTTGACAACTGCAAAGTTCGTTCTGAGTCAATACTACCAACGGACTCGTCGATGGTATCGACACACATCCAGGCAGGTCGCTCAACAACAGTCGATAGTATCGACACAGGCGTCGATACCATCGAGATCTCTAGAGAAGTTCAGATCGATTTGTCTCAGTCAACTCGATACCATCGACGGCCTCGTCGATGGTATTGACATCGTTACAAGTTGAAGTGCAAAGTGGCGGTGTCGCAATGAAGCCAAGTCGATACTATCGACACCTGTCGATGGTATCGACCATCCATGTCACCAATCCGCGCAAAGAAATCGACGGCGATCGCGGCGTCCACGTCATCGATCCGGGTGCCGCGTCGATACCATCGACCCGCGTCGATGGTATCGACACAAGAGCCATCTGGGTTACAAGATCAAGCAATCGACAACCGTCGATACTCGTGAGGGGGGCGGATAGCATCGAGACGTGTCGATACCATCGACTCGCGTCGATGGTATCGACGGGTCAACAGTGGCGCCGACCAAGTCTATATAAAGAGAGTCATTACGTCATTTGACGTCACACCTTCAGAGTGATCTTCCTCCTTTGCGCCGAGCACTCCCCCGAGCCATCCAAGATCGAAGAGCAGCAACACCGAGCGAAGATCTTCACCGAGTGGAGAGTCAATTCTCCAGCTTCCCCGAGCTCTTCTTCTAATCCCGTTTCTCTCGCAAAAAAATGGTGCACGTCGCCGGAGCATCATCCTCCCGCGTGAATCCTATGGATATCATGGAGTTCGTGCCACCCCCTACTGCGTTAGTATCACGTCCGTGCCTGGTTCACCCATCCACGGAAGTGAAGAAGATCTATGAAGAGATCTTGAAGCGGAATATCGAGCCTACCCGGCATGTGGACCGAGATATGATCTGCAATCTTGGATTCGAGGCCAACTTGGCCTATGTGCTGAAGGGTCAAGCACGCCACACCAGCAGAAGGCCAGACGAGCTGGAGTACCATGCGGATGGTCAACCATTCTTCGGCGAGTGGCCCACCTACAAAGAGTTGGTGGCGGAATTCACGGCGTCCCTTGATGTCTGCGTCGTGCCCAACTACGTAGTTTCTACTGATCGTGAGTGGATCAAGGGCCGGGTGTCGTTCCGGCTGTTCAACATCGACTACAACATCACTCTTAGACAGTTTAACAACATCTTCAACTGGAACCACTCACAACACGATCACCGGCGACCGGACTCCCACACCGATTATGATAAAATCTTCGCCGAGCTAGTGACAGTGCCGGCAGGAAAGACAGTGAGCTACCACAATGCTGCAGTAGCGGATTTCGAGCACCCATTTGTCCGGGTCCTACACCGGATGTTGAGTTTCACATTCTTTGCTCGTAGCGATCTGGCGCTGAGCAAATTTCAGGAGACCGACCTCTTCTTTCTCTACATGCTCCTGAAGTGACAAGAATGCAACTGGGGTGCGTTTTTCCTGCAGCGAGTTCTGGTGGTAAAGAGGAGTACGAGGAAGGCCCCGATTCATTTCGGCGGGCTCATCACCAAGTTGGCGCACTACCTCGGGCTCAACTTCTCCACCATGACTTCGCTTTCCATGAGGAGTAAGGTGAACGTGCAACATCTGCACCGTTCCAACCTTATTCTTCTATGGGATGGTTTGGCGTACATGCACTGCCACGTCAACCACGCTTACCAAGAGCGTGCGCTGCCGGATCCCATCTTCCACATCGAGGGCGCACAACATTTCAGATGGCCAATCATAGCCATCGACTCCGATGAGGAAGAAGGCGGCAATGACGGTGGTGACGATGGACAGGACAACGAGGCTGAGGAGGAAGAGGAGGCATTCACACCTCTTCGAGCACGCGTAGCACCCCGGAAGCATCCTCGGATGCATCCAGGTGCTTCATCATCTTCTCCGCATCCGCCTCCACCGATGCAGTCCTCGCAACAGAGCGACGATGTTTACTCTATGCAGGGCATGTACAGCATGCTCCAAGACATTCAGCAGACGCAGCACAGCCACACCGCTGCATATGCCGGGATTCAAGACACCACCAACCGGCTTTTCGTAAACCAGCAGGCGATCTTCGAGAATGAACGCCTTCTTTTTTCCAACAAAGAAATCATCCATGATCGGCTGCATAGGATGGAGCAGCAGCAAAAGCCATTCTACGACCACTACTGGAGTCAGGGCTATTTTGGTGGGTATCCACAGCCTCCACCAATGCCCCAGTATGAGCCGAACTTCCAAGGGCAGTTCCCGTCTTGGGACCCCACTTCTCCGCAGCCACCTCCACCTCCACAAGAGTGATCGGGTATCTCTATTCCAATCTTTAAGTTTGTTTTTGACTATGAGGCCATAGTCGGATTCAAGCTTAGGGGGGTAATTGGAACAACTCTATCTTTTATTGTTTTTAGTTTTTGGCATTGTTATTTGTTTCTTGCATCTTTACTTTTTGTAGGATCCACGCGCTATTTAGTGTAAATTGTGGATGTCATAAAAGTGTGTCATCTTGTTTGTTAGTGCATGGGAATTTAAGGGAAATGTCTTTGGATAGCTTGTTTTGTTTTGACCTTGGGAACACATCCTATGAAAATGATTGATTATGTCAACTTTAAAACAACATTTCATACATGTACTCCTAGTGATTCATGAAAGTGGCCGGAAATGGTTGTTTGAGCCTAACCTAACCAAAGGGTAATGAGACTTTAATTGGATGTAAGAGAGAGAACCCTCTAAACTACTACACAGGTCAGTAAGGAGGGACACATAATATCTTTCTAAGGTTCAGTCATCTAGTCTTGTGATCGTTCCACTTCATTTTTCCTTAATCCACCTAAGAATTGGAAGTAAAGTGTAGTTTTAATTTTTTTTTGTGTGCATAACATTTAGATAGGATTTGCATTGGTATTTTCCATACTTTTGCATAAAAAGAAAAAAAATACAATGATTCATGCACATTACCTTTAGGTGCATGCCATGTAGTTGCATTCATGATCTTCATGCATAAAGTAATTCATGTATCTCAATTTTTCCCTAATGGTGAATTAATTGTTCCATACCTTCTAAATAGTGCAAAAAAAAATTTAAGTATGAAGAAAAAGCCCAATAAACTTATCTTTAAGAAATTATGGATATGTGGGCTAAAAAAAATCTGAAAATCTGCAATATATAAAGAAAAAAAAGAATTTAGAAGAAAGTGAAATAAGAAGGAGAAAGGAACATGATATCACCTACATTTCAGGATAATTGAGTATATGATGTAGCTTGACTAGATATCCATCTCATTTTGAGGTGGATGGTTAGTGCATGCATCATTCCACCCAATTTTAAGCATTAGGGCATTTCTAATGTGCATTTGCATCACTTAGGACATTTTTGTATTATGCATGTTGAAACTGTACAATACTTCCACTTTCTTCCATGAGCCACCCATTTTCATCCACCCGTTGCTCGGATTGGTAGGCCACCGTGAATTTCTCCTCACTAATGAATATAAGGAGAACTGCTTCCATGTAGATGGTAGTTAGGGCGAGCAACGTAGTATAGGCGATCACGAGATGCACCAATGCTGAACCGGCGAATTTTATTATGTTAACTGCCTTATGTGATAGTGTTCAGCGGTTTGGAGTTTAATTTCTTTTATTGATGATTATTGTCGCCTTTAGGGTAATTACCGTTCTGTGGTTAGGAAAGGCCGGTTTGAGAATGTTCAGTGGGAGTCATATGGGATGTTGGGTTGGTGTGTTGTTTTCCAGTTGACATTTTCTAAGGATTAGTTGCTCGAGGGCGAGCAATGTTCAAGCTTAGGGGAGTTTGATGTGATGATTTTGAGTCACATTTATAAACCTGTTTGATATGTGTTTTGTGCTTTTATTAGTCATTTTTATGGTTAATATTGCATAATTCACCCATTTTGGTCTTTGCCATCATTTTATGTCAAATTCTCTTAGTTTCATCATTTTGAGCATTCATTATCACATTATTATTATTTGTGTGGATTTATTTGATCTTGTCTTCAAATTTCAGGAAAAACAAGTATTTGCTTCTGTCGATACCATCGACGGAAGTCGATACCATCGACATGGTCGCAGGTTGCCAGCCGAAAGGAGCAACAAAGAGTCGATACCATCGACGCTGATGTCGATGGTATCGAGACACCTTCAGGTTGCTGGCGAAGAAGCAGTCGATAGTATCGACACCAAGTCGATACCATCGACACACGGAGGCTACAACGTCGCAAAATGACAAAACCGACGCCTAAAGGAAGTCGATACCATCGACCCGAGTCGATGGTATCGAGATGATGAAGGGCGCAACAAAGGAAGGGTTTGCAGCCAGCCGCTACTGTAGTGGGTCGATACCATCGACTCGCGTCGATGGTATCGACGCCGTCAGATATGCGCTGGATTCAGATTGATCTCAATCGGATGGCTGGAGTTAATTAAAGACATAATTAGGGACTTATACCTAATGACGGCCGCTTAGAGGAAGAAAGGGGTTTTTTGGGGGCCATTGCACAAGTGTCGAGGAGGGAGAGAAAGGAGAACGGAGGCCAGAAGTTCATACCTATCGATCCAGACGCTGCCAAAGATGGATTTCACCACCGAGAGGCGGGAAAGCACGTGTTCTACACAAAGGATCAATCGGTTCTTCTCCGTTCAGGGGTTTTCCCATTCAATTCACATTTTTCATATGATTTCTCCTATTTCTACCATGTACTTGTGTGAGATGAACATGCGGGGCTAATCCCCTCCATCTTTAGGACCGGGAGTAGCCCGGGAATTCATTGTATGACAGTTTTATGTTAGTAATTCATATTTTCTCTCTTAAATCCGTGGTATAGTTTTGTTTTCTCCATATATTGTTATGTGTGATCACCATAATAATAACCTAATGCCCTTAATCACTTCGACAGAAGGATTAACGGTTGAAAAGAGACAAAACCTACATTAATCGATAAATCCCTTGACAAAGGTGGTGTAAAATTAATGGTGGAAACTGAGAGACCGTTCGTAATGCACTTAGTTTAGGGAATAAGTTACTACGACGGTGGAACCGACCTAAACCTAAGTAGTGAATTGCACCACGACAGTGGGTAATTCTGTTTTCAGGCCACTACCCGGATAGAGAGAGAAGATTGAGGCATTATATAAAATCTAATACAATGAATACCTGCGGTGAAACCGCAATCCTAAAGATATCCTTTTGAATTTATTAAATTAACCTTTAATCGATTGTTTGCTTTGTTTTATTTTTATTTTCTTTTAATTTTATTCAACAACCCCAATTTGTTATTCGGCTTAGCTGATCGCAAATAGTTAGTAGGAGTCTCCAACATTTCCGAGTATCCCTGTGTTCGAATCGGGCCTCACAAAGCCTGTACTACTCGACGCGTATACTTGCGTTTTTAGCGTGTAGTAAAATACACGTCAGCGACTGTAGAAATCACACTGCATCGATACCATCGACGGCCTTGTCGCTGGTATCGACATACCAATAGGCAGATCGCAAGCAGAGGTCGATAGTATCGACATGGGTGTCGATACTCGCGAGATCTCTGGAGATATTCAGAAGAAATCATCTCAGAGAAGTCAGTACCATCGACAGGCCTGTCGATGGTATTGACCCAGTTTCAAAAAGAAGGCGGCGGATGGCCTCGCGAGGGAGTTGCCTTAATCAAAAGTCGATACTATCAACTTGCGTCGATAGTATCGACGCACCACGTCACCGATCTGCGAGAGGAGATCAACGGCGATCGCTGCAACCAGAAATTCGATCTGTGGGACGGGTCGATACCATCGACACCTGTCGATAGTATCAACACGTCAACAATCTGGGCCCCACAGATCCAGCCATCGATGACCATCGATACTAGCGATAGTACGGATTGTGCTACGCGTGTCGATACCATCGACCCGCGTCAATGGTATCGACGGGCACACAGCAGCGCCGACGTCAGCTATATATGAGAAGGATTGTCGTCATATGACGTCACAACCCCAGAGCAATTCTTCTCCACTTGCGCCGAGCATCCTCCAAAGCAATCCGAGCCCAGAGACGAGCATCCAGGAGCACGTTCTTCATCAAGCGGAGATTTTCTTCTCCGATCTTCACCGAGCTATTTCTCTACTCCTCCTTCTTCCGCAACCATGGTTCATGTGGCTGGTGCATCTTCTGCACGTGCCAACCCGATGGACATCTCGGAGTTCGTGCCGCCACCGCCTGCGTCGATTCTGCGCCCACGAATTGTTCATCCGTCCACGGAGATCAAGAAGATCTATGAGGAGATTCTGAAGAGGAAAATCGAGCCGACCCGTTATGTTGAACGGGAAACGATCCACAACTTGGGATTCGAGGCCAATTTGGCCTATGTTCTGAAGGGGAAGGCCCACCACACGGGCAGAATGCCCGACGAGCTGGGTTCCATGCCGATGGCCAGCCGTTCTTCAATGAATGGACTACATACAAGGAGCTGGTGGCGGAATTCATGCCATCGCTGGACGTCTGCGTTGTGTCCCAATGACATCATTGCCACAGACCACGAGTGGATCAAGGGACGGGTGTCTTTCCAGCTGTACAACAATGACTACAATCTCACACTCCGGCAGTTCAACAAGATCTACAACTGGAACCATTCGCGCAGTGACTACCGGCGGCCAGACAACCGGACCGACTACGACACGATCTTCGTCGAGCTTGTTATGGTGCCGCCGGGCAAATCGGTGAGCTACCACAATGTAGCGGTAGCTGACTTCGAGCATCCGTTCGTACGGATTCTCCACCGGATGTTGAGTTCTACTTTATTTGCTAGGGGTGATCTATCCCTTAGCAAATTCCAAGAGTCGGACCTATTCTTCTTACACAAGCTACTCAAGCGTCAAGAGTGAAACTGGGAAGCTTTCTTTCTGCAGCGAGTGTTGGCGGTCAAGTAGAGTACGCGGAAGGCTCCAATTCATTTTGGAGGACTCATCACCCCGTTGGCCCAATATCTTGGGCTGAACTTCTCGACCTTGACTCCTCTCTCCAGCCGAAGCAAGGTTAATATGCAGCATCTTCACCGATCCAACTTGATCTTGTTGCGAGATGGTTTACCATATGCTCATTGCCATGTAAACCATGCATACCAAGAATGCTCGCTTCCCGATCTTGTCTTCCATATCGAAGGGGCGCAACATTTTCGATGGCCTATCATAGCCATTGCTGACTCCAATGAAGACAGCAGCAACGATGATGACAACAATGACGACGAGGCTGAAGAGGAAGAGGAGGCCTACACTCCTCTTCGGGCATGAGTGGCACCTAGGAAGCGTCCTCGCATGCATCTGGGTGCATCTTCATCTTCGCAGCCTCCACCACCAACACCGCCCTCGCAGCTAAGTGAGGATGTCTATTCGATGCAAGGCATGTATGCTATGCTGCATGACATACAACAGACGCATCATCATCATACTGCGGTTTATATTGGTATTCAAGAGTCTACACACCGGTTACTCGACAATCAGAGGGCGATCTTCGAGAATGAGCGTCTCCTCCTCGACAACCAACAACAGATTCATGATAGGTTGCATAGGATGGAGATGCAACAACAGCCCTTTTATGATCACTACTGGAGCCAGAACTACTTTGGGGGGTATCCACAACCTCCACCTAGATCCCAGTTTGATCTGAGCTTTCAAGGGGAGTACCCATCCTGGGACCCTACGGCTCCACAGTACCCACCTCCGCCAGAAGAGTAAATCAGTATCTCTGTTCCAACCTTTAAGATTGTTTTTGACTATGAGGCCATAGTCGAATTCAAGCTTAGGGGGGGAGTTGGAACAACTCTATCTTTTATTTTCTCAGTTTTTAGTTTTATTTTGTTTGTTCTTGTCATTTATTTCTTGCAATTTTAGTTTGTTTGTAGGATCCACATTCTATCTAGTGTAATTGTGGATGTCTTAAGTCATGTGTCATCTCATTTGCTTGTACATGGGAATTAAGGGAAAAATATAAAAAAAAATGAGTGTTCACAAGCTTGAGTGTTGTTCAACTTTGAGCACATAACTTAAGAAAATGATTGGTTTTGTCAACTTTAAAACAGACAATCACAACTGTACATTCCTAATGATTCATGAAAAGTGGACATAATTGGTTGCTTGAGCCTAAACTGACCAAATGATAATGAGACTCTAATTTGAAGTAAGAGAGAGAAACCTCTTAACTTCTACACGGGTCAGTAAGGAGGGACACATAATACTTTTCAAAGGTTCAGTCAATTAGTCTTGTGATCTTTCCACCTCATTGTTTTTCACAATCCACCATAAGAATTGGAAGTACTTTACGGTTTTAACTTTTCATTTTGATTGCATATCATGTAGATAGGTCTTGCATTACAATCACTTGCACATGTTTTGCATCAAAAACAAAAAAATATAGAATAGTGATACATGCACATTATCTTTAGGTGCATGTTATTTAGTTGCATTCATAATTTTTATGCATAGAGTACATCATGTACATCATTCCTTCTTTAATGGTGAATTAAAATTGTTCCATACCTTCAAAATAGTTCAAATATTTGAGTAATGTAGAAAAAGTAAGCCCATTAAATTATTCATGATCATTTGTGGATATAAGGGCCTGAAAAAAAAAATTAAATGAAAAAGACAAAAAAAGTTATTAAGAAGTAAGTAGAATAAGAGGGAGAAAGGAACATAATCTCACCTGCATCTTAAGATGAGTAAGTACATGATGTAGCTCAGATATCCGTCTCATTTTGAGACGGGATGTTAGTGCATGCATCATTCCACCCAATCTTAGGCATTAGGGCATTTTTCATGTGCAAATGCATCATTTAGGGCATTCTTGTTTTATGCATGTTGAAACCGTATATTGCTTCCATTTCTTCCATTAGCCACCCATTCCATCCACCCGTTGCTCGAATTGGTAGGACACTGTGATTTTCTCCTCACTTGTGAATATCAGGAGAGCTGCTTCCATTTAGATGGTAGTTAGGGCGAGCAACGTAGTATAGGAGATCACAAGATGCACCGAGTCTGGACTAACGAATTTTATTATGTTAACTGCCTTATGTGATAGTGTTCATTAGTTTTGAGGTAGATATCTTTTATGGATGATTACTGTCACCTTTAGGGTAATTATCATTCTGTGGTTAGTGAGGGCCGGAATGTGAATGTCCGGTGGGGATCATATGGGATATTTGTTGTGATGATTTGTTCTTTAGTTGACTCTGGCAATTCTATTATAAGGTTTAGTTGCTCGAGGGCGAGCAATTTTTAAGCTTAGGGGAGTTTGATGTGATGATTTTGAGTCGCATTTATAGACTTGTTTTATATGTGTTTTATACATTTATTAGTCATTTCTGTGGTTAATGTTGCATAATTCATCTACTTTGGCCTATGATACTTCTCTATGTCAAATCTCCCTTATTTCAGTATTTTGAATATAAATTATCACAAGAATATATTTTGTTTCGGCTTATGTGGTTTTGTGTTGTAATTTCAGGAAAAACAAGTATTTGCTTCTGTCGATACCATCGACAGAAGTCGATACCATCGACCGGACCACAGGTTGCCAGCCGCAAGGAGCAAAAGAAAGTCGATACTAGCGACAGGAGATTCGATGGTATCGATTTACCATCAGGTTGCTGGCGAGAAGTGAGTCGATACTATTGACACAAATGTCGATACTATCGACTGGTGGAGCTATAGTGACACAAAAAAGACAAAACCGTCGCTACAGGTTTGTCGATACCATCGACCCTCGTCGATGGTATCGAGATAGCATCAGGCGCAAAGACAAAAGAAAAGAAGAATTGCCGATACCACGCAAGGTCGATACCATCGACCAGCGTCGATGGTATCGACACCGTCAGATACAAGTTTGCTTCAGATCGATCTAAATCCAACGGTTGTGATTATTTGGCGACCTAACTCAAGCATTATACCTAATGACGGCAGCCAAGAGTAATATATCACGTCATTATCCATTGCACACGTCCCGAGAAGGTGTGGAGAGAAGAATGGAGCCCAGAAGCACATCCCAGCCGATCCGGACGCCGAAGAAGACGATTTCCACCACCGAAAGGTGGGAGAACACATATTCTATGCCAAGGATCGCTTGCATCTTCTCCGTTCAGGGGTTTCACCACTCAATCACATTTTTCTCCATGTTTCCCTTTTTCTACTCCACGTTTTGCTCTGAGATGAACATGCGGGGCTAATCCCCTTTGTCTTTAGGACCGGGAGTAGCCCGAGAATTCATTGTATGACGATTTCATCATAGTAATTCATATTTTATCTCTTAAATCCGTGGTATAATTTCATTTTCTCAATTATATTGTTATGCTTGATCACCATAATAATAATCTAATGCCCTTAATTACTTTGAAAGAAGAATTAACGGTTGAAAAGAGACAAAATTCATGTTAATTGACAAATCCCTTAAACAAGGTGGTGTAAGGTTAATGGTGGATACCGAGAGATCGATTTTAATGCATCTAGTTTAGGGTATAGGTTACTACGACGGTGGAACTGACCTAGACATAGGTAGTGAATTGTACCACGACAGTGGGCAATTCTGATTTCAGGCCACTACCCGGATAGAGAGATAAATTTGAATGACTGCATAGAATTTAATACAATGAAAACCCGTGGTGAAACCGCACTCCTAATGATCTCATCCTGAATTGATTAAACTAAACATTTAATCGATTGTTTTGTTTTGTTTTATTTCATTTTCTTTTAATTTTACAACAACTTCCAACTATTTAATCGGTCTAGCTGATTGTGAGTAGTTAGTAGTAGTCTCCGACAATTCACGTATCCCTGAGTTCGACTCGGGCCTCACAAAGGCCTATATTACACTGACACGTACACTTGCATTTCTATGCACGTAAAAAGCGTTTTAGGAGCGTAGACATATCTGATCGAGATGCCCTAAGCTTCATAATTGACATGCATCAACTCAACAACGAAAACCTCAAGCTCCTCCAAGAAACAATGGCCACAACAATAATGGAAGAAAGCTTGTTGAGAGGTGTGCAGGTTCAGTCTTTGTTGTAGATGGACATGAAGTACATGAGGAAGAACACATTGAAGGTAACCCTTATTCTATAGGTTATCTTGCCAATATAGTTATGCCTTTACCTCCACATGATATCTCTTAGATATACTATTCTTTGTGCCTCGGTCTTGTATGACTTATTAGGTTGCACTTTTTAAGGGGTGGAGTGTAGCAGATTGATAGAACACATATATGCTAATTTTGAGGATGACATCTTTTTAAGGGGTGGACTACTTGGCTTTTCTGAGTCTAAATACCCTAATTCCTTGAATAGGATATTAGTATGCTTAGTTCTTTAGATTTTACCAAACAAGGTTAAATTTATACCCTGTCACGCTTGGTCATTCCCTAATAAACGTATAATGTGCAAATAATGAGCAGTTCACATTCTTGTACCCCATTGCATAGTTAATGACTAACCCTTATATATGCATCCTTGATGATATTCATGATACATTAAGTGACTTTATGTTCACATCATATATCATCAAACACTCATATCTACCTACTAACCTAACCATGACTTAATATGTGAATGAGTTCATTAAATACATGCCACATTTTTCACTAATACACATATAATGACTTAAATGTTACTAATAAGGATTGCATGTGTATAAACATGCATAAATGGTTGGGAAGGTATCTAATGTGCTTAATATGTTTATGGGATAAGAAATAGACCTTTCATGTAAATGGAAATTTTTAGGTGCCATTATTTATGTTAATGATGAAATTAATGGACTTAATGAGAAATTGAATAAAATAACCTTTTTTGTGTGAGATAATCTGATATGGTATGATGGTGATAATATGAGGGCATTAGAACTCTAAATTCTAAATATTGACGGTAATATATGATAATAAATATAGGGATAATTGGTTTAAACCCTAATTGTATTAAAACTCAATGAACATAATCCCAAAACCTAAATCTAATTCCAAATTCAAATTGTTTGGGTCCTAATTGGTCTAGATGTCGAATTTCAACTTAATGGATGCCCTAGATATCTCAATTTAATTAGAGAAGAAAAGACCTAAGTAGCAATCCCAATGTGATCTGGACTATGATTTATTTGATTTGTACAGTTGATTTGGATGTCACACGTCTGTTAACCCAATTTCAATTTCTCATCTACGGTCTCTAGGTCACGCTCCCAATTTTGAGTCACACTTAGACCTTACTTGATATGACTACCTCTCTGCAACATTAGATGGAATCCGTGAGAGTCAGGGTCATCTTCCAGGTTGAGTCTGAAGCCCCATGGACTCTCAACAATAACCATTATTCCTCTCCCTCACTTTCTCTCTATACTACCCTATCTACCTCAAAGTTTCTTTCCTTCACCTTCCTTGAGAAGAACCGACCCAAAAGAGCCCTAGTTTTTTGGAGTTTTTCCCCTCTACATCCCAGTCAATATAGGGTTGTCTCCTCGCCTCTATTTTTTCAACCAAATTGGTTTCTCACCACATCTAGCCATCATACCTATAAGTATACCTACCATAACGGCCTTACTTTTCAACATCCCCATATTAATGAAAGACTTATAAATTGAGATCCATTGCCTAAAATTCTCAAGATCCATATTCATCCAAATAACAAATAATAGAAAATAATTTCCATTAATACACAAATATCATTTACATGAACTATGATGAAGTCTACTAAGGGGTTACATTAATTTCTAACATGCGAACTATTACATATGAGAAGAAGTATATAAGTAATCCTCCTTTACTTAGCTTTTATGTCTTTCGATGATTTCATCTACTTCATCATGTCTTGATATCTTCATATTTTGCATTTACCTAAAATTACGTAAAACAAAATGTGGATCGTTATATTGCTAAACTATGTACATGGCGTGCATGAAAAAGTGTGCAAGTTATATAACAACATATAATCAACCAATTATTTGCAAATAAGAATTGGAATTTTCCTTGCATATTTTAACCCATGTTTTATATGATATCTTGGGCATGATCAATGTCCCTTCCAAGTCTCATATGGATCACCCCTAGATACATGTTAGCCTAGGGTTCAGAATATGTATTTTAATTTATTTGATACTCATAGTGGCATTATAACTGAATAAAATGTAAATAAACATCCAATCGTTTATTTTAACAATCCTTAAGAAATCCTTGACAAACAAAGACAACCGATATTGCTATTAGTTGTAATCATAACCATGTACCTTTTGTAGGACCACGCAGATCATGAAATCATACTTCCAATACTTTAAGCATATCATCCAACCACACAAGCAAAGACGAATCCAACCAATCATCATCTAATCTGCATGTATGTGTATACGAAAGTGTCACCATCATATTATTCATAATAAACTCTGCTCGGGCCCTAATCTAGGGTTTAGGGTTGACTTGGGTTTAGATAAGAAATAGGGGTAAAAACTCTAGTTCAATCACATATTAAACATTAGGTAAAACTCATATTATTAGATCAATCATATCATTTCGTTATGAACACTTAGATCAGATTAAGTTCATTAACAACATAGAAAGTTATTCTTTTTGGTTTCAAAACCCTAATTCTACACATGTAAGTTATCCACTTTGGAAACCCTAATTGTGCAACATCATTTTGATTTCTCATCTTAGTCAACAATGAAAATAAATATGAAAAAGTAAGCATTTTTAACATCTCAAAAATCTAATCTAGGATTTCCATGTATTAGTCACCACTTAAACATGTTTTGTCCTACTTTTAGAAATATGATGATAATTAAATCTCAATATTATTTTATTCTAATTTCCTCTAATTTTCTTGATCAATTTTCATATATAATTTATCTTAATCCAATGGTCCTAAAAATTACTACGATATTTACAAGATAAACATAAATTAGCCAATGGAATGCTACCACGTCAGCAATTTAAATATTAACATTTGGGTTGGGAGACTGACTGGGGAAACAGGAAATGACTCGCATTCCTTGAATTTTATGTATACACACCAGGGGCATATAAGCCATTTTACACTAACTCATTCATTTCCTCATGAAGGGTTCTTCTCTCAGCTCGACCCTAGCTATGCATTTGTACACTGCCCTGATGGCCCAGTTGTAGGACACTACATCCTGGAACAACCATGATGGTCAGTTTTGGGTCTCTTCCTAGTCTCTAGGGAGTACCAACCAAAGGAAGTATTATCCTCTAGGAATGGAGTGTTGTGCATACAGTGGAGGAGGAGTCTTAGTAGATTGTGGTAGGGTTTTAGAGCTCTATAGGACGATGACAACAGTTTGGTGGGGGGGAGCTAGAGAGGGATATGCCACATCCTCAGACTAGAGCTTCAACATTACCGTTACTGCTACTAAAGGGTTTAGGAAGAAGGAGAACAGAGGGGTGCAGCTGAGAGGGAGTTTGTGACAACTCCAAGGCTTCCCATAGTTGCGTAGGCTAGGGACCAAGCAATCTGTGAAGGTGAGGGGATCATTCGACCCCTTATATAGGTTGTAGACAAAACCCTAATGGCATGAAGTAGGGAGATGATGTAGAAAGAAGGGGAGGGTGTATTCAATGAGAAGGATGAAAACCAACAACTTTATATACTATGCTCACGGAATCCTTCCACCGGTCTTTTCCTCTTTTATACTTGTTTCTTATTCTAGAAAATAATAATTTTTCGATTCCATTATTCTTTTCTTTACCACAAAATAAACATAGAAGTTGACTTGTTGATTAA
Source organism: Alisma plantago-aquatica (assembly GCA_963693085.1). Taxonomy (NCBI): domain Eukaryota; kingdom Viridiplantae; phylum Streptophyta; class Magnoliopsida; order Alismatales; family Alismataceae; genus Alisma; species Alisma plantago-aquatica. The sequence continues at coordinate 469,472,936 of OY856410.1, forward strand.
TTAAGGAGAAGGACAAATCATAATTCCCATGATATACAACTAAAACTCCTTATCTTTATCTTTCTTCTAGTACATTTCCTGAATCAATCTTCCATATTACTTGATTGACACACCAAAAGCCATTAAAGAATGTATATAAATATATGGTACATTAATGGATAATTTGATCATTAAACTATTAGCAAACTCTTATGACTTCAAGTCTAGATTATTCTTTAACTCTCTCTTTGATATATTCCTCAAATCAATTATCTTTATTTTATGGAAAGACATTGATGCCTTTTCCAATTGATATTTAGTTTTTAGGATTTATTGGGATATCTTTTATTTACAAAACTTGTTCTTGAAGTTTTGCTTAAACAATTACTCACATCACATGGAAAGTGTTTTTCCTCTCAAATACTAGAATAATCTTAACTTCCATATTATATTTAAGTATTCTAAAAGTTAGGATGAGATAACACTATTTGATGCCTCAAGTCTTGTGCTATATTTCATAGTTAGATAATTACTCCATAAATCATCTACAATACCACATATCTTATTATCTTATACTACAGTTATCCAATAATTCACAAATGCACAAAGTCTTTTATTTCTTAATTTTGTACCCAAAGTACCTATTTGCAAAGCAAATAGTCTCATGGGTCATGGGTTGCACCATGCCAAAAAATGGAAGGTAATTTGTTTATCAAATTGAGTCTTATATTTATATATTTCAAATTCACCACAATTTTAGGGTATTACACCTACCAACGCCTTCACCCTATCACCAAGAACCAAAATCGCCCATCAGTTTGCAATCTTTTTTGTCGAGTTTTTCTCAACCTATTGGTTATTGGTAAGGTATGACCATAGAGGCAATCATGTGATGATTGATATGCCATATATCATAAAGTGTTTGATTAATACTTATAAAGGCAAGCTTTCAATTCATTTTGTTTCACTCAGTTATGAGATAATGAGGAAATATTATGAATGTCTAGAAAATAATATTACTCAATGATGTATGTATTCAAGTATTAGTGTGGGGAAATGAGATCATACCGATGTTAAGCATACATATACATATTCTCATTATGTCCATGATCGGATGTTATTGTGGAAGGTTGATAGACAATAATAACGCATAAGATCAGAGTGTGGGTTGGTTGATGATAGAATCTCATTAGCCATGATACAACAATATCAAACCAAGAATATGAGTACATGTTAGGGAACAGTGTATCAGACAGACGTACCTTGAGAATGACACACGAAAACCATCATTGGTGGTCATAGTCATCTCTCATAGGGAAGGTGGTGATTGTGATTCTTAGGCCTAAAATCACTACACTCATCACATGTCATTGGGTATAGATTGACATCATCAAACATAGTCTTGAAACATGGGTTGTTATATCAATGATGATTGGGTGACTTTGACACATGGGGATCAAGTATGAGTGATAGATATAGGATTTGTACCTCCTACTAGAGATTGATATTGTCTACTTGATAAACGAGACTGAGAAACACATGCACATGCTCATATGAATAAATATATGATATTGAGGTAACATTATCTTAGATAGTCTGCTCTTGGATCAAGGAACATGGATTGAATGTTAACATGATGACCATCCATGGTTCAAGTTCATTCTGGATATCAGTGACAAAAGAATTATACAATCAATGCAACACCTTACATAGATTGTAGGTTAAAGTTGTTCTCCAACTTTCCATTCACTTGGATAGCACTGATGTGCGACTAGGCACCGCTCCTTTCTTGGGATGTCATAAGCTAGTTATGGACATTCACTACCAACATGATATGGGACCTATAGGGTTACACACATAGGAACTCATCTAGAAGAGGATTTTAATCTTGAATGATGATTGGATTGATTAATAAAGCATTTAGGTATTCAATTTACACAATTTACACAAGTGTTGAGATGGTCATTTGGATAGACCATACGGGTGTCTCAAGTGTTGAGATGGCTATTTCAATTGTCAGGCTAATCAGAGATCGAATTGACTAAAGTCCTGTCCAAATTGATGAGTGAACCAACCGATTCAAGCTGTTGAGCCGAATGGCTTGACTCGGCTCACCAGACGGTCATCTGGGTGAGTGAGATGGGAGTCTTTCATGGGTGAGATGGATCAGTTAGGGTAAAACAAAGGTTTTGGATGGTTCTTGAACTTGTTTGATTGCACAATACTTATGGTGTAAGAAATTAATATGTAAGATTAATTGGAATTGAATTGCCAAATTCGTATGTGATTGGGAAACTACCAAATTACCATTTTGCAGTATGAGACCACCGTCTTGTGTGGCCAGACATTCATTTCAGTCACCATACGGTCATTTTGGAGTTCATAGGTTGTGAAAATTAAATATCTTATGGTCCCTTCCACTCCTGTGCAATCTCATACATATTGGGAACACTGACCCTAACCCCACATATAAATAGAGGGGTATTGTTGGGCTTCTCAGAAGACAACACTGACAAATAAGAATTAGTTCCTCTGATAATTGTTGTCCTCTTTGGTTGTGGTAACCAAGAGATCCCAAGCAAGTCCTATCCGACTAGAAAGGGATAGCGACGAGAGAGAACAATTGAGAATCATTGTTGTGGGAGAGAAAGTTAGTGACTAGTACACCTACGGGAGAGACAACTCCTACCTGTCTGAATGACATGAGTTCTAATTGATCCTTGTGGACTACTCTAGAGGTAGGAGTCCTTTTACTACTGCTAGGAGAGCAAAGTCAGACTGTAGTCTATAGCGAGACCACATGATTCATTGTAGAAGTTGTTTTGTTCGTTGTTCGTGGTGAAGACCCGAAGCTGCATAGCCACCGTCTAAGAGAAACTAGTAGATAGTTGCATTGAAGCGAGTTGTTGTCGTTGGACTTGCTTCATGAGAATGTATAACTTGCTAAACCATCCTTCCTATTTCATAGTAGTTGACGTGATCTTGTTGGTATGGGAATACGGATAGATAATTTTTTTTGTTTCTACTTTTATACTATGTGCTTGTATTTCCCAACAGTGGTATCAGATCCATGTCAATTTTTTATGTTTTAGGATAATTGATATGATCAGATTTTGGTTTAATCATTTATATTTTGCATACAATGTGAATATTTAAACTGTCTCATGTGTGTATCTGATCAAAGACCACATAATCCCAAACTAATATATATATATATATATATATATATATGCAATTTATATGTGATTTTGATTGTGGATGTGTAGCGTACTTATGGTAAATACTCAATATATGTCTCTAGTTGGATAGTTTGGTTTTATTCCTATTTATCTTGGTCTAGTTATCGATCCTCTACCTCTGTCTTGCCAGTGTATAGTTAATTCTTTCCTACCTTTTCTCAGCTCAAATGTAACTCATATACAATGTAATATTTTAATAGAAATAAGATAGTTTCTTTTCTTGCAATGAAGTGGAAGACGACAGTTTGTGAGATGAATTGAATGTCTATAGAATGATGGAGGACATAATGATGGAGTCAGATGACCTCTTGGTGGACCCAACTGACTATTTAGAAGGAGTCTAAACATCGGTTGGACTAGAGACTAGACGACCATCCATGATGACCAACCAACCAACCAAAAGGTAAGACGACCAGTTCAAAGGTTGAACTGATAAACCCAGATTGGCAAGCGCAGGTCTACACCAACAAAAAGTTCATACATATGATGTGATGATTGACCTAGGTGGTACTAATTTCTTGTTTCTCCAAGAAATTACAAGTAGACATGGACCATCACCTTTTGTTTTATATTCCATATTTATGTTTTGGAATATAGCATGTATATGATACACACAATATATGTGGTGATTGGATACAAAATATGTATATATATGATATATGTATATATCTCAATCAAATGTATTAAGTCTAAGATGCTTTCCAATAGAAATACATGTGAAAACTTGTTCGACTAAATGTAGTTTATGCCTCTGTGTGGTTCACCATCTACCTTGTGGAAGTGTGATGGTAATAATGTAGGTTCTACCTCTGCAGGGTGCATTATTATTGTATTGGCTATTGGGTTAGGCTTAACTGGTGATTCTCAGAGTGTTTGGACCCAGAAGCATAAAGATGATTATGACAAAGAGTTGCAGATATCGTCTATCAATAATTGCATATGATGCAATTGGAAAAAGTTGCATGCCTTGGTAATTAATTGTGTTTTGCGACGTTGGTCGAGCCATAGTTGAATTGTCTTGGATCTTGCTCATTAGAAAATTGTTCACTAAAATTGTCCAAATTGATACATGAGGGTTTTCCATTTGATCAAAATGATGAGAATGATAATGAATTAACGATGTAATTAATATCGCCCAAATTCTAACCAAATCAAATCAAAAATGAGTTTTTGAAAAAATTACAAATTCATTTGCAGAATCAAATGGCAACGAAAAAAATCACTTTTCTCTATGGTTGGTCCTTGAGAAGGACAAACTTAATGGCAACAACTTCCATGACTATTTCAGGATGCTAAGAATTGTTCTCACACATGAGTAAAAGCTCTATGTCAATGAAACACCATAACCAAAGGAACCACCTCAAAATGCACTAAGGGCTGACAGGGATGCCTACAAGAAGCATACTGATGATGTCGGGGATGTCAAGCGTCTGATGCTATGCTCCATGAACTATGAGTTGCAGAGGCAGCATGAGAATATGTGTGTGATTGAGATGGTCACACATCTTAAGAACATGTGCCAAGATCATGCTAGACAAGAGAGATATGATGTCTCCAAGGAATTGTTCAAATATAGTATGGCAGAAGGAGATCTAGTAGATCTTCCTGTACTCAAGATCATTGGGCATGTGGAGAACCTATCTAGAGTTGGATTCCCCTTGGGTCAAGAGTTGGCCACTGACGTGATTCTGTAGTCTCTTCCAGAGTCATATAGTTAGTTTGTCATGCACTACAACATGAACAACTTTGACAAACCATTGATAGAGTTGTTTAGCATGTTGAGAACAGTTGAGACATAGATGAAGAAATACAATCCCATGTATGTGATGATGATCAACACGATAAAGGGGAAGTGTAAAAGAAAAGGTAAAGCTAAAAAGAGTTCTAAAGCTAGCCAGAAGCCCAACTTTTCATATCTCAAGGTAAAGGGAGGTCAGCAGAAAATAAGAGGCAATTGTCACCATTATCACCAGCCTATACATTGGAAAAGAAATTTCCCTCTCTAGTTAGAGGAATTAAAGAAGAAGAAGGAAGGCACTAAGGCCTCCATTTTAGGTATAAATGTTATACGATAAATTTTGTTACTTCTTCATTTGGGTATGTGATACCAAACATATATCTGACACGCTGATGTGCAAGATATAACAATAAGTAAAAGCCTTCATGGAAGGAAAAAGATGGACAAGGTGGAGCAAGAGTTACGAAAGCTTTAGTCTACATTCAAATTTATCTTAGCCCAATTGGCATGAAATAGAGTCATTAGAACTGCTATTTCATTATGCCATCAAATAGAAACATTTACTTCAAAGCATCTTGTATGACAAGGATATATCAATAATGTGAGAAATTGATGTTTGGTTTCAAAAAGATATGATCTTACATGGCAATGACCAAACATCTATATGGTCTTTGTATGAAAGGTTTTGAGATGAATGTTTTTAACGATAATACAAAAGGATCATAATTGATATCTCAAGATTATCATTAACATTAGTCACCTTACACGTACATATAAGAAATGCTTGTATCGAATACATATTGATATTTATCTAGATTCCTTTTTGGTTAATGAACCTAAGGAAACATACAAAGTCTTATTTACGCACAAAGTGACATAACATCCTTCATGAAATGTAGTTGTAGGATAACTCTTCCATTAGACTTCATACATGTGATGCATGAAGATCTTATGGAATGAATGCTATAGATGATTACTTACACCTCATATTCATTTAATGGTAATATGATGATACGTACTCAATAAAATAGAAATCTCTTGAAATGTTCAAGGAGATTATAAATGAAGTATGACTTTAATGAAAGTATTAAGAAACTTTGATGAAATCAAATGTTGAAATATTTTACATCAATAACTTGAGAACCTTCAAAGAAAGGATTGTGATAATGTATCATAAGTCAAATCCATCTAAACATGATGATGTTTCAGAAAGAAGGAATGATACCATGATGAGTCATGATATGATTATTAGTTAATCTAATCTTCTTATCCTCATACATATAAAGATATCACTAAATGATGTACCGTCTGATTGGTTTACTAAACATCATATATGATATGAATTGGTAATGCCCCAATATGTCTAAAGGATTAAAACCTACATTGAGAAAGTATTTTCTTGAAAACGTTTATCCATAAACCATAACTGTTGAATATTACTATTATTTCCAATCTAATAACAAAAGCATTTTGTTGATAGGATAACTAAGTTTGTAAAGAATCAGTGGGAGTAAAACTATAACTCAAAATGTTTGAGGTCAATGAAGAGGTACAATGAGAACTAAGAAAATCACAAGTTGTTGTGGAATCTCAAGTTTTTCATATAATACAGAATAACATAATTCTAGTAGAACACATCTAAGATTGAGGGATTGTGAATTCAATGATTTAGATGGATTGGTCATAATAGGATGAGCCAACTATTTAACTAGAAGCTATTGAGCACCATAATCTGAGTAGTGCCTTAAGGCCACTATGGGATCCATATAGGCTAACAAGGTAGGACCTTGATAGCACCACCTAAAGGGGTAATACCTAAAGGGTGCAATAGGGTCTTACGGCGAATACTTACATGGATAACATAAAAGGATAGATTGGTTGAATACAGCTTTCAGATCAGTTCAAGTTGTTGAATATGACATAATTTCCTTTACCAATTGTCAAGCTTGTTGTTGGCACATGAAGATAGAAACTGGATTCCTTAAAGGAATTTATCAGAGGATGTGTACGTGACACGACCTAAAAGGTTTCATGACTTCAAGGATTGCATATAAAGTCTATAAAATACAAAGTTCAATCTGGGATTGAAACAAGAATCTCAAAGATGGGATCTTTTGACTTGATAAGATAGCTAAAGAGTTTGACTTGAATCAAGGAAAAATATGATGTCTATGACTACATAGATTTAGTGGGAACATATATGAATATTCCACATATTATGAGGAATGCCCTCTCAACATTGTGAATATTGAGAGCTGGCATGAAAACCCATTTAGAAATAAAGGATAAGATGAAACATCTTAATAGATAAGGATCAAGACCTATGATATAGTTCTTGAATCTTTCACATTGGAAGTTTGAGCATATACAATAGCAATGTATTGAAGGAGTCAATATAGAAGGATTCAATGAGAGAGAATCTGGATTGGTCTCTAATGAATCATAAGTTCTAATTCTTGTGAAGAATGGAATGTCACGATTAAGATGCCAAAGTCTATAGCATTGGATCTATCAAGAACGTTACTATCCCATATAATCTTGTATGTATTGGACATGACAAGATGACAATTCAACAAGGATTATTGGAAAGTCATTAAAGATATTCATTCATGCTTGAGAAGCATCAAAGGATAGATTGCTAATAATTAAGGATAGCAATAAAGGAAGAGTTGGATGTAAGGGATTACATTGGTGCAAGCTTCTATAATGACAAAAGTGATCACAAATTAAAATATGTTTGATTTAAAAGGATATGTGTTGTTAGTTGGAAGAGTTCTGAACTAATAGCCATTAATTCTATTCTAGAATAGAGGCCAAGTATACTTGTTTTATGAACATAGAGTGATACTATATGTTCATAGTTGTTCCAACCTTTGATGACACAATAGTGATATTGTGATAACCATGGAGCCAATTGTTAGGCAATATCAAGATACCATATTACGACAATTTTGTCTCATATGAGAAATCATACAACTAAGAGATAAGGAAACATGCAATATACTGACTAATAACAAAGTGTTGCTTAACCCGCTAAATTAGCACTAGCACAACATAAGCATGGATGACATGTTTAGATCATGAAGAATGTGATTCATGTATGATTGGATCTAAGTGCAAGTGGGAGTCTGTTGGTAAGGCATGTACATAGAGCCAATCATGTGATGCTTGATATGGCATATACCATAAAGGATTTGATTAATACTTATAAAGGAAAAGCTTCTAATTCATTCTGTTTCACTCAGTTATGAGATAATGAGGAAATATTATGAATGTCTAGAGAATAATATTACCCAATGACGTATGTCTTCAAGTATTAGCCTTGGGGAAATGAGATCATATGGATGTTAAGAGTGCATATACATATTCTCATTATGTCCCTGATTGGTTGTTATTATGGAAGGTTGATAGACATCAATAACACATAAGATCAGAGTGTGGGTTGGTAGATGAAAAAATCTCATTAGTCATGATATGAAGATATCAAACCAAGCACTCAGATACATGTCAGGGAATAGTGTATCGGATAGACCCACCTTGAAAATGACACATGGAAACCATCATTGGTGGTCATAGTCATCTCTCACAGTGAAGGTGATGGTTGTGATTCTTGGACCTGAAATCACTACACTCGTCACATGTCATTGGGTACGCTTTTGACATCATCAAACACAGTCCTGAAACATGGGTTTTAATAACGGTGATGATTGGGTGACTTTGACACCTAGGGATAGATTGTGAGTGATAGATAGTGGATTTGTCCCTCCTACTGGAGATTGATATTCTGGCCACTTGATAAGCAAGACTAAGAAATGCATGTGCGTGCACATGTGAATCAATATATGATATTGAAGTCACATTATATCAGACAATCTTCTCTTGGTTCAAGGAACATGGATTGAACATTGAGAGGATGACCATCCATGCCTCAAATTCATCCTAGATATTAGTGAAAAAGGAATAATACAATCACTGCAACACCTTACACATATTGTAGGTTGAAGTTGTTCTCCAACTTTCCATTCACTTGGGTAGAACTGATGTGCGACTAGGCACCACTCCTTGCTTGTAATGCCATAAGTTAGTTATGGACATTCAGTGCCAACGTGATATGGGACCTACAGGATCACACACATAGGAACTCATCTAGAAGAGGATTTTAATCTTGAATGATGATTGGATTGATTACTAAAGCATTTATGTATTCAATTCATGCAATAGATTGGCTGACTAAACTACCAAACGACCATCTCAAGTGTTGAGATAGTAGTTTGGTAGTTTAATCAGCCAATCTATTGCATGAATTGAATACCTAAATGCTTTATTAATCAATCCAATATGAGATAGCCATGTGGGTTATCAGGCTAATCAGATATGGAATTGGATAAAGTTCTGCCCAAATTGATGAGTGAACCGAGTGATTCAAGTTGTTGAACTGACCTGCTTGAATTAGCTCACCATGCGGTCGTCTGAGTGAGCAAGACGGGCATCTTGCATGGGTGAGATGACTTGGTTGGGGATCAACGAAGGTTCTGGATGTTTCCCACACTTGTTCGATTGTAAAATACTTGTGGTGTAAGAAATTAATATGTAATATTAACTGAAATCGAATTGTCAAATTCATATGCGATCAGGAAACTGCCAAGCATCAGTCTGGAAGTATGAGATGACCGTATCGTGTTACCAGGTGACCGTATGGGTCACCAGATGCCTATTTTGGAGTTATATGTTCTGAAAATTCAAGATCCTATGCTCCCTTCCACTCCCATGCAATCTTGTACAGATTAGGAGCCCTAACCCTAACCCCACCTATAAATAATGGGGTACTAGGGGTAGGGGCGAGCAGAATTTGGTTAATAATTGATTAATTGAATGGTTAATTCTATTGGGTTAATTTGATTAATTTGGTTAATTTATTTCAGTTAATCAGTTAAATGGTTAATTTGACGGTTAAGGATATTTTTGGTTTAGTTAACCGAAATAATCGAATAGTCAGAATTTATTCTTTACTAATATCCTACACATGCATATATACATATATAGTTGTACTTTAATTTCAAAATACTTCCCCATATATACAGTAATCAAGTTTTTACAAGCCATACAAAATTAAATTTACAACAATAATACTATAATATAACAATATTGTCCCAAATTCTATGACTATTTCAAATAATATTATTACACGAGTGTTATTTGGTTAACCAAATTAACCGGCCGAATTAACCATTAACTGATAGGACAATAACGGAATTAACTAACTCAATTTGGTTAGGTTAATAGTTAAAATCTCAAACGACAAATTAATCGTTCAACCGAACCGAATTAACCGTAACCGACCGAATTAACCGAATGCTCACCCCTAACTGGGGGCTTTCCAAAACATAACACAGAAAACTGAGGATCAATTCCTCTAACAATTGTTGTCCTCTCTAGTTGTGGTAACTGAGAGAGTCCAAGAAAATCCTATCCGACTAGGGAGGGATAGCGGTGGGAGAGAACAATTGAGAATCATTGTTGTGGGAGAGTAAGTTGGTGACTAGTATGCCAACAGGAGGGACTTGTCTATTCTAGTTGAATGACAGGAGTTCCCGTGTGGACTACTCTAGAGGCATGATTCCTTTGGCTGCTTCAAGGAGAGTAAAATCATCCTACAGTATATGGAAAGACCACAGGATTGTGAAATATGTTATGTTTGTTGTTCGTGGTGAAGACCAAGAGATGCATAGCCACCGTCTAAGAGCAACTAGTAGAAAGTTGCATCGAAGAGAGTTTTTGTTGCTGAACTTTCTCCAGGATCAGGTATAACTCACTAAACCATCTTTCCTAGTTATAGTACTTGACATGATATTGTTGGTATGAGAATACAGATAGATAATTTTTTTTGTTTACGCTTCTATAGTTTGTGCCTGTGTTTCCCAACATTGGTGTACTCTATGGTGATATCCTAAACAATGGAGATCACATAGAAACTATTAGAGTCACTAAAAACCACCATTTTACACTCAAGGGGATCCTTGAATTTTCTCACAACTAGAGGATGTTCATAGGTGCTCTTCTCGTTTCCCCCTTTATGGATTCTATTCGGTTGTTCTTGAATATGATGCACAAAATCATGTACTTCGATCATGGTTTTGTTGGATTTGCACCGTAGTTGACTCCAATAAGGCCAGTCGAACTCATTGAATGTGTTTCCATCAGCTGATTCTGGTCTTTTATGATCCCCAAAGATTTCTCTCATTCTAGTTGTGGAGCAGAGCATCAATTGAGGTCTGAGAACTTGAGGACCTTGTTTTGGATCTGTGAGTCCACGAGAGTCTTGAGGATGCAAAAATATTTATCTAGTGTGTTTAGGGTGATCAGAGATTGGGATTTCAGTTCACTTCCAGTCAAGAATTGGTTTGATATTTTTGTTTGCAAATGAAACATGTGAAGAAGATGATGATCAGCTATTTTTTCCTCATGTCCTCGAATTTATTTGGCTATATGTCACGCTAGCATGGGTATTTCTATATTTTGGTCTCTAATAGTATATCATTTCGCAAGTTTCATTTGAGTGAGTGATTTTGAAGTATGCCCTATCACTCATCAACATATTGATGTGTGATGTGAGGGCATCACAATCCTTTGATTTTATTTATTCTTTGGAATTTCAATAGGTAGTTTTATCTTAGATAATTCATAACTAATGCTATGGTTATAAAAAAATTATGTAAAAATATGTTCTAAAATTAGGAAAATAAGATCTATCCAATGGTGTTGTTTTCATCACCTAAAACAACTAGTAGTAACATTCGATATTTTAGGATGTATAATACACACCTTAATCAATGATTTATATACCTAATGTGTTAATATGTGAAAGTGCATAATCCGAATCTAGGGTTTGGAGCCAGACCTTGTACAAGCATCTCCAAGGTAAGTTGCATCACCATAATCATATTGAGCAATGGTTCTACTTTCTCTCTCTTTTTACCTAATTGAAGGATATATGTAAAATCTCTCCTTTGAAATCTATTTAAATTCTTTTGAGTCTCTAATATTGAAATCAACTATATTTTGATACTACTTCGTTGATATTTCACTTTGGCATCTATGATTTGTACTCTTGTTTGTGCTATCTCCAGTTGAACCCTAATTCGTGGATTGATCTATATTGTACTATTTATTCACTGAAACCATAATTTTCACATGATGGATTTTATGATATGATGTTCCACTTATAGTTAAGAAATGGCTAGGATTGAAGATTGAATGGAGAAAAGAAGAAATCAAGCATTGAATTTCGATTTCCACCATGAAATCAAGGTTGAAGATGACTATGGAGCTTACCTACAGGTTGGGGCATGTCCTCCTATTGCTCCAAAGCTCCCTTGTGTTCAACCAAAGCAAGGAAATAAATAAGGGTCGAAAAAGCCTTTCATTTGAGTTGGAAATGGGATGCTTGTAAGGAAATTCCAATGAGAGAGAAAATGTTAATTAATTCCTTCAACTTCCAAAATTGGTGCCACTTAACCCCCTCACTTTCTTGCATACGAATCTATCAACTCCACCTTCGAATTCCTCTTCATTATCCATGAATTAAAGGAAAGCAAATTAAGCACCTTAACCATTATAATAATAATATCCAAAATTGAGTGGATATTACTTTTCCTTTTACTAATGTGAGTAGGCTCTCCACTCACTTTAGATATTTCGTGGTCTAAGCAAGGCACAAAGACGTTCACACTTATGCAAATTCAACCATCTCATTTTTGGTTGAAGGTCACTTCAATTAATATATTTATTTTTGCATTAAATTGAATTAGGGTTTCAATTACGCTTAAATCTTGATTATTTTAATATCAAGATTCTCTCTCCTCCAAAGTGATTCAAATGAGACGCCCCTCTCATTTTCTTTTCTCTACATGATGCCAAGAAACATGAGGGACTCTCTAGAGGTGGTATTTTGCATATTGAACCCTAGGTTTTGGGTAAATTGCACATTACAACAAAACTAGGTTTAAATGCACAAACATTGCTCAACAAGCTCTGCCTTGGTGCTCAGGCTTGTGGTAGCCATACCTCTGCATCATTTTCATTCTTATGATGCTTCAACATTTGAGGAACATTTTATCATGTAACATTTGCAATTTAACCCCTCAACTCGGGTAATTTGCACTTTAGTCCAAAACAAGAAAAACATTCATGTTGATTATTCATCAATGTTGATGGGTCATGTGACCTAATTTGTCTATGTATGCCCTTGAGGTATAATCTATTTTATTTCATGGCAAGTAAATCTATCTATGTTCATCTTGCTGGAATGTTTTCTTTTGATATCCACTTGGATGATACTTCCATCTTTGTCTGTGAATCCTTATTATATGGGTAGGGAAATATGGTATAGAGTACGCAGTAGAATTTTAAATTTTATCTACCATATTACCCATAATCAGTAGGTCATGACAATAACTATAATATAGGAAGGATGGTTTATGGATATACTTGGTCTTGAAGTAAATGCAGCAACAATCCTTGTCGTTGTATATGTGCAACTATAAATCCTAGTTGCACTGGGACACATCTGACAAGTGTGCCTCCTGGTCGGCACCATGGACTATAGCCACGAACATCGTCTTCTTCAGCAGCTCCTCTTATCACAGATTGCTAGTTGGTGTTGTCCTCCAAGCGGCAAACAACAGACTCCCGCCTCTATGGTAGTTCACAAGGACCACCAAGAACTCCTGTCGTCTTGCTAGACCAGACAGGAAGGAGTTGTCCCTCACACTGGTGTACTAGTCACCAGCTTGCTCTCCCACCACAAAAACTCTCAGTCGTTCTCTCCCTTGGATATCCCTCCCTAGTCGGATAGGACTTGCTTGAGCTCTTATGGTTACCACAATCAAAGAGGACAATAGTTATCAAAGGAACTGATTCTAAGTTGTGTATGTTGTACAATGAGAAGCTCCCAGTACCCCTCTATTTATAGTAGAGGCCAGGGTCAAGGTTCCCAATTGCTATCTAATGTGGGATTAATGTGCGGGAGTGGAAAGGACTGAAAGAAATCAAATTATTGAAACAATTCTAAAATTTTCACAACCTATGACAGCTGAAACGGCCCTTTGGCTCAGCTAGACGATCGTCTTGCACTATGAGATAATCATTTCGTGGTTCCCAGTTGTACATGAATTTGGCAAATCAATTTCTATCAATGTTATACATTGATTTCCTTATTCAACAAGTATTTCTCAAGCAAAACAAATACGGAAACAACTAGAACCTTCCCCGATCAAGCTGGACCATCTCTCCCATGCAAGATAATTATCACAATTCTCCCAGACGGTCATTTGGTGACTCGAGCCATGCCTATTCGGATGGGTCGGTTTGATCCTTAGACAAATTCAACTCACAATTGGTCAGACACCCAACAACCCGACTCAACTCTTGAGACGTCCGTTTGGCACTTCAGACGATCGTCTCAACATTTGATATGGGCATTTGGTAGTGTTGTCAGCTTGTTTGTTGTGTGAATCAAATGCCTAAACACTTTAGCACTTAATTAAACTGTCATTCGAAATCTGAATTCCTATTTTAGGTCAAGAACTATGTGTGTGACCCTATAGGTCCCATATTACGTTGGCAGTGAATGTCAACAACAACTTATGATATCACACACAAAGAGTGGTGCCTAGTCATACATCATTGCTACCCAAGTAAATGGAAAGGTTGAGGAACAACTTCAACCTACAATATGTGTATGGTGCAATGTTTGTATAGTTCCTTTGTCACTGATGTCCAGATTGAATAAGTGGCATGGAGCAGTCACCTTCATTAGTGTAAAGTTCCTTTGTATAGTTCAATCTTTGTCAACGTTTGTATAGTTCCTTTGTCACTGACTGTCTGATATATATGTAAGCTCAATATCACAAATTGACTCACATGTGCATGGCCATGCTTTTCTCAGTCTCGCTAATCAAGAGGCCTTGGACATCACACTCCAGTAGGAGGGACAAATCCCATGTCTATCACTCACAATCAATCCCCATGTGTCAAAGTCACCCAATCATCACCATTATAACAACCCATGTTTTAGGACTGCATTTGATGATGTCAAAGTGTGCCCAACGACATGTGTTGAGTGCAGTGATTGCAGGTCTAAGAACCACAACCACCACCATCACTGTAAGAGCAGACAATGACTTCCATAAAGATGGCTTCCATGTGTCAGTCTCACTATGGGTGTGTCTGATACACTATTCTCTAACATGTACATACGTGCTTGGTTTTGATATAGCCATATAATGACTCATAAGATTGCATCATCAACCAACCCACACTCCAATCTTATGTATTATTGTTGTTTGTCAACCTTGCATAATAATAATCGATTAGGGACGTAATGAGAATATAATTGTGTACTCTTAATAGCTGTATGATCTTGTTTTGACAAGGCTAATACTTGAAGACATATTTCATTGAGTAATACTATTATCTAGACATTTATAAGGTTACATCATTATATCATAACTGAATTAAATAGAATAAATTGGAAACTTGCCTTTATTTATAATAAAATTATTTTTACAAGTAATGCCATCACAATCATCACATGATTATCTCTTGGGCATACCTAACCAATAGGCTCCCACTTGCACTTAGAGCCAATTTTCTGTGAATCTTATTTCAAGAGACCTAACATGACCATCATGCTTTTGTTGTGAAAGTGCCTTTGTCAAGGGATCAACAACATTGCTCTTAGTTAGAACTTTGCAAATCTTCACATCTCCATGTTGCACGATCTCTCATATGAGATGGAACCACATTTATATATGCTTTGATCCCTGATTCAATTTAGGTTCCTTAGCTTGTGCAATAGCTCCATTGTTGCCAAAATATAGATCAATTGCATCATTGATGCTTGGAACAACCCCAAGTTCTATGATGAACTTCTTGATCCATACAACCTCCTTTGTTGCACTTGATGCAACAATATACTTGGCCTCTCTTGTAGAATCAGTAATTGTTTCTTGCTTGGAACTTTTCCATCTCACAACTCCATTGTTGAGGCAAAAAATGAATCCTGATTGTGATTTGTAATCATCTTGATCAGTCTGGAAGCTTGCATGGTGTAACCTTTTATCACCAACTATTCCTCTATGTCGTAGACCAAGAACTAATCCTTAGTCCTTCTCAATTACTTGATGATGTTCTTCACGGCTATCCAGTGAGCATCACCTAGATCTGTCTGATATCTGCTTATCATGCTCAAGGAATAAAAGACATCTGGACTAATATATGACATTTCATACATGATTGATCCAATTGTCGAGGCATATAGAATCACACTCATGTGTTCCCTTTATTCACAAGAACTGGGACATTGAGATCTAGAGATGGGGACACCATGACGTGCTGGTAGGTTTCCTCTCTTTGAGTTCTCCATGTTGAACTGCTTCAACACCTCCTCTGACTTAGTCAGAGAAGTCTTATGGATCTATCTCTATAGATCTTTATCCCCATAATGTAGGATGCTTCTCCCAAGTCTTTCATAGAGAATGTATTTCCTAATCATGTCTTTACCTTTTGTAAAGTAGAAATGTCATTCCCCATCAATAGTATGTCATCTACATACAATATGAGGAATGTCACTATGCTCCCACTCATCTTCTTGTACACACAAGGTTCATCTACATTTTGAGAAAAAGCCAAACCCGTTGAATGTCTCATCAAAATGAAGATTCCAACTCTAAGATGTTCGCTTCAATCCATAGATTAACCTTTGTATCTTATAGACTTTATTGGCAAACTATGGATCTATAAACCCCTCAGATTGTGTCATATACACATTCTCAGTAAGGTTCCCATTAAGGAACGTGGTTTTAACTTCCATTTGCCAAATCTCATAGTCATGATAAGCTGCAATAGCAAGCATGATCCAGATTGATTTGACCATGGCTAGTGGAGAATTTTTTTGTCATAGTCACCACCTTGAACTTAACTAAAACCCTTTGCAACCAATCTTCCCTTATAGGTTTGAACTTTTCCATCCATGTCAGTTTATTCTTGAAGACCCACTTGCACCCTATGGGTTTTACCCCTTTAGGTGGATCCACCAAAATCCATACTTTGTTGGTATACATGGATCCCATCTCAGATTACATGGCCTTAAGCCATTTCTCAAGCTCTGGTCCCTCTATAGTTTCTTTATACCTTCCCGAAGCATAAGATATCCAAGCCTTTCAGGTTCAAGGCATGTCCTATTAGATCTATGAGGTTCTTATGTTACTTGAATAATTTGAGAATTCACAACACTTTGTGAATCTTTAGGTTCCTCTTGTTCATCTACTGGTTCAATTTTTTCTTGTTGGTCTCAAACCTCTTCAAGTTTTACTTGCCTCTAGTAATAAACACTTTGTTGGAAATAAATTCCATTTTTAGGAATACAACATCTCTAGTAATAAACACTTTGTTGTCAGATATGGGGTAAAAGTAATATCCTTTAGTTTCCTTAGGATATCCAACAAAGTAACATTTATTAGATTTAGGACCAAGCTCCTCATGAAGCATCTTTCTAACATAAGCTTCACATCCCCAAATCCATATAAAAGACATATTGGGATGCTACCCAATCCATATCTCATATGGTGTAAACTGATTTAGATGGTACTCGGTTTAGTGTAAATATAGTGGTATGTAGTGCATACCCCTAGAAGGTAGTTGGAAGCTCGGCTAAACTCATCATCGATTGCACCATATCCAGTAATGTGCAATTCCTTCTTTCCGATACACCATTATGTTGTGGTGTTCTAGGTGGAGTTCACTGGGATACAATCCCATGGGATTTCAGAAGGTCCTCAATCTCTTAGTTTAAGTATTTTCCACCTCAGTCAAAATGAAGTGCCTTAATACTTTTACCAAGTTGGTTCTGTACTTCATTTATAAACTCCTTGAACTTTTCAAGAGCTTCTGACTTATGCTTCATTAAATAAATATAGACATACCTGCTGAAGTCATCAGTGAAGGTAATGAAGTACTTGAACCCACCTCAAGATTCTATTTAAAAGGTCCACATACATCAGTATGTATGAGTCCTAATAGATCACTAGCCCTATCATTGTTGCCGATGAAAGGGTCTTCGCCATCTTGCCCAAAAAACAACATTCATAAGTCTCTAATGATTCAAAATCAAAAGAGTCCAGATAACCATCTTTATGGATTCTAGATATGTGATTCTCGTTTATGTGTCCTAGATGGCAATGCCAAAGGTACATTTTATTGCAGTTGTTTAGTTTTAGTCTTTTGGTATTAATGTTATATACATCTATCTTGATATCTAATAAGTAAAGACCATAAGACATAGGGGCGTTGCCATAAAAGATCCCATCTTTTGAAATAGAACATCAACCACTATTAATATGGAATGCAAATGAATCATTGTCCAAACAAGATACAGAAATGATGTTTCTATTTATAGCAGGTACATAATAGCAGTTCTTTAACTTTTTTACAAGCCATGTAGGTAGAGATATACCATAGGTTCCAACTACGCTGGCCACAACTCTTGAACCATTAGCAACTCACAGTTCCACCTCGCCTTTTCCCAAAGGCCAACTTCCTTTTAGATCCTGCATATGAGCATATGTGAGATCCACATCTAGTATCTAATACCCAAGATGATGAAGTAGATAGATTTATCTCAATAACATATATACCTAAAGTGGAGATCACCATCCCCATCTTATGCTTCTTGAAAGCCTTTTAGTACAAAGGATGAGTTTCTTTTATACTTTTATTTCTCCTTATCTTAAGTGTTGAAGAATTGGACTTAGGCTTAACCACATAATTCTCCTTGGTCTTGCTTTGATCCTTGGACTCAGACCCACTAATCACCATCACGGGCTTGTCCTTCTTCAATTTTTGCTTCCGCATGAATCAACATGGCAAGCAGTTTTGACATCTGTCCAGCAAAATTACTCACATACTGGCATGCAATAAAATAGCTAAATGATTCTGGCATAGTCTTTAGAACCATACCACTATCCAACTCTTGGCTCAAGGTGAATCCCAACCCTTCAAGATGATACATTGTCCAATCATATTGAGAACATGTTCTTCTACTGAGGTTCCCTCTGTCATCTTTGACTCAAGTAGCACCTTTAAGACAATGTTCCTTTCTTTCATGTCAAGACCAAGTATTACCTTTCTAAGATGTGTCACCATATCAAGAACACTCATGTCCTCATATTTCTCATGTAACTCATAGTTCATGCAACTTAGCATGAAGTACTTGATCTCTAAGGAATCATTGGCATGCTTCCTGTAAGCATCCACTTATGCCCTAGGTGCATCAGGAGGAGGTATTTCAGGCACTGATTTGTCAAGGACGTAGAGATTACACTCTCTATTGAGAAACCTTCTCAAAGTCCAAAACTAGTCATGAAGATTTCTCCCATCAAGTTTGTCCTTCTTAAGGACCAATCGGAAATCGGATTTGTTCGTCATTGATTTTACAAGAAAAAATTGGCATTTGTCAAATACCATTTTTGATTTGATTTGATTTGAAAATTTTGATGATATTAGTTAGGTCTTTAATTATTATTACTCCCACTATTTTATTCGAATTGATAGCCCTCAATAGCAATTTGAAAAATAGCTATTTCATCAACTCATGAGTAAGCTTTTCCTGATCTCCCACAACTTGACTATTTAGGTAGGCCATCATGTCAATTGCATCATATGCAACTCTTGGATAGATGATATGTGCAACTCTTTTCCATAATCATCTACATGCTTATGGGCTTAGACACTCTAAGAATCACCAATTAAGCCTAACCCAAAAAGTTGACATGATAACAATGTACCCCACTTTGGCGACATCTACATCATTACCATCACAGTTCCACGAGATAGACGACAACCACACTTTTACGACATCTACGCTTGGTCAATCAAGCTTTTCATTTGTGCCATTTTTGGAAAGCATCTAAGACTTAATATTTTAAATTAATGGTGTTTTGTTTTACAAGTATATAGATATACTTTATCCAATCACCACATATACAGTATGTATCATATATACATGATATATCCCATAAAGTGATGGTTATGGTCAGTCCTATTGTAATCCCTTGGAGCCACAAGAAATTACAGTCATATAGGTCTACATTACATGTAGAAATCTTTTGTTGACGAAGATATGTGCTTGCCAATCTGGGTTGATCGGTTCAACCCTTGAACTGATCGGCTCACCTCCTGACCGGTTGTTAGATCATCTCACCAGTTGTCTGGTCCTTCTATCTACCATTTTGTGGCTCCTCCAGCTGATTGGACGGGTCCACCAGTCGAACAGTCATGCTTGTTCACCATGCCCTCCAATGTCCTTTAGTTAGTCGAATCGTCTTTCGAATGCATTCATCTTCATCATAACATGAAAGTAAACTATCCTATATTTACAAGATTATAAGAAAACCTCAAGTTACATTTCAGGGGAGCAAAGGTAGAAGAGAGTTAACTTTACATTGGGAAGATGAGATAGAGGCTCGATACGTAGACTGAGATAAATGGATAAACCAACCACATACAACCATGCACAGGAGGGGTTATTGGTCATAACCAAGCTACACATCCACCATCAAAACCGATTTTAGGGAGACAGGTGTAAATTGCATATATATATATATATATATATATATATATATATATATATATATATATATATCATGTATATTAGTTCAAGATTATCAGGTGCTTGGATTTGACACCATATTATTTACATTGCATGCAATAATAGAATGATAAAACCAAAATCCGATCATATCGATTATTCCATAATAGAGTAAATTGACGTTGGCTTTGATACCAGTGAAAGGAAAAATGGTACAGAGCAGGAAACAAAATTTAAAATTTTATCTATCATATTCCCCATAATCACTAGATCTCGTCAATAACCATAATGCAAGAAGGATGATTTATGGATATACCTGGTCCTGGAGAAAGTCCACAACAATCATCGTCATTGTAGATGCACAACTATGAATCCTAGTTGCATTGGGACACATCTGGTTGGTGCGCCTCTTGGTCTGCACCACGGATTGCAGCCACGAATGTCTTCTTCTTTAGCAGCTCCTCTTGTCATGAAACGTCGGTTGACGTTGTCCTCAAAACGCCAAAAAATGGCTTCCCGCCTCTATGGTAGTCCACACGAACCGCCTAGAACTCTTTTCGTCATGTTAGACCGGACAGGAAGGAGTTGTTCCTCTCACTGACGTACTAGTCAGCAGCTTCCTCTCCCACCATGATAATTCTCAATCATTCTCTCCCTTAGATATCCTTGCCTAGTCAGGTAGGACTTGCCCAGACTCTCGTAGTTACCACAACCAGAGTAGACAACAGTTGTTCCTCAGTTTTCTGTGTTGTACTCTAGGAAGCACCAGTACTCCTCTATTTATAGTAGAGGCAAGGGTCAAGGTTCCCATTTTCTATCCAATGTAGATTAATATGAGGGAGTATAAAGGATAGGAAGAACTCAAATTTTTGCAAAAATTATGATATTTGCACAACCTGCGACAGCTGAAACGGTCGTTTGGCTCATTCAGATGGTCATCTCGCATGTGAGATGATCGTTTCACGGTTCCCAGTTGTACACAAATTTGGCAAATCAATTCCCATCAATGTCAGACATTGATTTTCATGCAACAAGTATTGCTTAAGCACAACAAATAAGGAAACATCTGGAACCTTAACTGACAAAGTTGGACCATCTCGAGCATGTGAGACGACCATCTCAGTTCACCCAGACAGTCATCTGGTGATCCGAGTCATGCCCATTTTTTTGGGTTGCTTCGATCCTTAGCCAAATTTAACTCACAATCGGCTAGACACCCAGACGCCCGTCTCAACTCTTGAGACAGCTGTTTGGCACTTCAGACTGCCATATCAACATTAAAGATGGGTATTTGGCAATGTTGTCAGCCTGTTTGTTGCGTGAATTAAATGCCTAAACACTTTAGCACTTAATTCAACTGTCATTTGAGATCAAACTCCTCTTCTAGGTCAAGATCTATGTGTATGACCCTATAGGTCCCATATTACGTTGGCAGTGAATGTCCATAACAACTTATGACATCACAAGCAAAGAGTGATGCCTAGTTGCACATCATTGCTAACCAGGTAAATCAAAAAGTTGGGAAACAACTTCAACCTACAATTTGTGTATGGTGTTGTAGTGTTTGTATAGTTCCTTTGTCAATGATGCCTAGATTGAACTAGAGGCATGGATCAGTCACCCTCATTATTATTCAATCTTATTTCTTGAACTAAAAGCAAACTATCTGAGATATATGTAAGCTCAATATCACATATTGACTCACATGTGCATGGCCATGTTTTGTGTCGGTACAACATAGGTTGGCGCTCATGTGTTGCAGTCACAACCCTTAGTGGTCCAATCTTGCTAATCAAGAGGCCTAGGACATCACACTCCAGTAGGAGGGACAAATCCCATGGCTATCACTCACAGTCAATCCCCATGTGTCAAAGCCACCCAATCATCACTGTTATAATGACCCATGTTTCAAGACTGTGTTTGATGATGTCAAAGTGTACCCAACGACATATGTTGAGTGTAGTGATTTTAGGTTGAAGAACCACAACAACCACCATCACTGTGAGATCTAACTATGACTTCCATAGAGATGGCTTCCATGTGTCAGTCTCATGGTGAGTCTGTCTAATACACTATTCTCTAACATGTATCTATGTGCTTGATTTGTTATAGCCATATCAGGACTCACAAGATTGCTTCATCAACCAACCACACTCTGATCTTATGCATTATTGTTGTCTATAAGCCTTCCACAATAATAACCAATCAGGGACATAATGAGAATATATATGTGTACTCTTAACATTCGTATGATCTTGTTTCGACAAGGCTAATACTTAAAGTCATACGTCATTGAGTAATAATATTCTCTAGACATTCATAATGTTACATAATTATGAATTCTAAAAACTTCCATGTGGACACATTGCTTGATATGTACATGGGGTAAACAACATGGAGTGTGTCAAATATTCCTTTGACTTCAGTCAAGTTAGGGATGTACACAATGTTTTCATACACAGCAAGTAACCAAATTTATCAACTTGGGGTAGAATTCCTTCTTGATACATCACATAGTTATGTCACATGCCATCTAATCCTATAAATATGCGCTCTATTCATGAATGTCATGTTACACAATGTGCAGTTTCTCTACACATTCTACACATCTTTCTTAGACACAAACTTGCTCCAATTTGTCATGCAAATTGATGTGACTTTTGCCAAATTGAATTTTACATTTTCAAGTGTTGGATATCATAAATCTAGAATACATGAAATTCAAATCCGCATATAAAATCAAAATAACACAAAATAAAATAGTTTGACAATACAAGATGTCAAACATGAAATCAAACAACAAGCACTTAAATATATTTACAATAATTAATATAGAAAATTTCTTATCAAATCCTCTTAATTTTGAACTATTGCTTGTCATCGGGCAATCAAAATCATCAGGCAATCAAAATCATTAATCCAAATGGAAGTTAATCAATATAGCTAATCCAAATCCCTAATATCAAACTAATTCTTATCCCCATAAATTTCCAATGTAATAGAGGGGTGAACCTAGTCAATGCCAAAATGCAATCAGATTCCAAGATGCTAACAAGCCCATATCAAAAGTTCCATATTATGGAAATTATGATTCAATTTTGATTGATCCAATCCAAGTGGACATATCAAACATATAGAACTACAGAGAAAATCTAATATCCATGTCAACTACAAAGCTAAATAATAGTGCACTCACCTCAAATATTACAAATTAACCATATATTTGAAAATGGGATTAGCAAAAATGATTCTTATACTTGATCAATGCATTAAACACAATTTGATTATGAAAAGCACATTCTCCAACAATGGGATGCTATTATAGAGTTGACCTACATGTTGTGCTAGTTGGGGACAATAAACCCTCTTTATGATATTGTGACGCCCAATGCCACACCAAATGAGATTACTCAAAACAAAACATGCGTCAACTACTAATATCACCAGAAAATAAGGTAAATTTAAAACTGATTTCAACATTACTACCAAATCTAGAAACATTACATAAAGGTCCAACATCTTACATGGAAACACATACCATATCAGATATTACTAACATATATGTCCAATGGCCTCAACCACAACATGTACACAAAATATATCGTCCCACATATACATGTCATATTCAAAACTTAGGTACACCGTGAAAACCACGTGTCTATGTACATATCATCTACAAAACATCCTCTGCCCAGACCTGAGAGTACAATCACAACTCTAGGACTCTACAACTACTATCCAACCTTCTACTTCTACTCCTCTCCAAGCTATTCTTCCTCATCACCATGGTCCTGAGCACACCACTAACGACCACCTAAAAAGATATGGTGACACACAAGATGAGATCCACGTCCCAATAAGAGATATAACTCTCAACCAATGGTTATCGATTGCAGCAAGATAACCCTTATTAGTCAGGATGAGAAGATTTAGCTAAATGTGTTAAGGTTAAGCAGATTAAGAAAATTAAATAGTTTAAGCAGGTAAATTTGGCTAAGAAAGTAAAACAGATAAAACATGACTAGTACATTATGTAAGGAAACATGTAAGGGTACCAATTTCTATACAATTGATTTCCCTTAACACATTATATAACAACTAAACATTATAAGAAACAAGATAAGGGTTAACATCCAAACTGAAGCATGTTTAACACTAAACAAATATGCTACATGACTGGATTACGTCTTTTATTAATCCCTAAGGAATTGGGATATACCATTCAATTCCGATTGACCACTGCTTAGTCAAAATCAATACCATACAAGGTCTATAAGAGAGTCAGAATCCTAAGATCTCATCTCCCCTCGATCAGTACAAATTAGCCACAACGATCACATTATGTCAAGCTGCAAAATAGTCTAGTCCACCTTGGTATATAGGTCACGACACTAGTGAACAACCTAGTTTGTCTTTAAAAGGTCATGATACTAGTGAAACTAGGATATGCAAACCCAAACATCTGAGGTACAAACACATTTTTCCTCAATCACACCATATGTACTAAATCTCAATCATCTATGATACAGCCTCAACCATTCTCCCGCCAAGGTATGACTGTGACCATCCTTTTGAATATGCATATATTCAATACTATACAACTTCAAGCATCCATAAGAGGAGTACTCATTTCACCATCTAGAAAATCTTGACATTCGAATGGATCTATTGCACATGGAAACTGCATGATTAGGGTTCCATTGGATTAGTTAATGTCAAATGGGTGATTTAAGGCTACATCAATCAAGTTACAAATAAACCCTAAAATAATTCTACAAAACATGGGTGGATTGCAACTTCATAAAATATAAAATGTATGAGATATAACTTTGATCACAAAACCACACAGTATTATTTCATCTCCAAACACAATTCCATGCTCATCATCGTATCATCACATATTATGATTTCCTATCACATCATGAAGTAGATAACACCTTAAATTAGGGTACAAAGCCATGTCCAAGGTCATGAAACCATTATATCATTCCCTACAAGACACATCATTATCTTTCATGCCTCATTAAGGCTCAACAACCATCACCATATGTGTGACATCCACATTCAGCTTATCATTGTAAATAAGAGGTATGATGTTCACATAATAGTTAATTAGGGTTACAACAACATAGAGAGAGAAAGTACTCCATCACCATGCTAACTGTTCAATAAAGCTAAGCATTATCATTGCTCACTTGCATTAGGGTTAGATTTAGTAAGGTGACTAGAGTAAGTTTTCAAAATAGAAATAAGAGGTAAACCCTAATTCTTACCATGTTCTTCAGTTATGAAGCAACTAGGTCAACCATCATCATCATAGAGTCAACATAACATGAAAACTGTGTAAATCAAAAAACTTCATTGGCCACTTAGGGTTAGTGGTGTCATCGACAACTAAAGACCAACAAGGTTGGAACTAAAGAGACTAAGGTCCACCACCTTCATCAACTGCTAGGACTGACCATCTCTCAACCACTAATTGTTAACCACTTTAGTGACTGAAGAGAACATCAAATCTTGGCGATTGAAGAGAAAATATAGCATTAATGATCGATGAGAAAGTAGGGCATTAGTGACCGATGAGAATCATATATCTTGGTGACCATACATGAAGTCAAACTTAGTGCCACTTAACATCATGATCCTTAGATACCATCAAGGAGATACCAATCTCATCAACTACATGAAATCAGACTTGGCGACCACATAAGACCAAAACACATCAAGTCTTAGCAATCTCATAAGTACTCAACCTTCACAACTTCATGAAGAGAGAGAAAAACTTGGTGACCACATAGAATCCAAAATAGGTTGGACATCCTCATGAAACCAAAAAGACATCAAGGTGTAAATCACAAGAATAAAATCAACTCTAAACCCCAATTAGCAACCATCACAAGAGAGAACAAAACAATCAATCATGAGAGAGAAAACAAATGTTTCCACAACATGCATGGACTAAAACCTTCATCACCAAGGGTAGATTATGTTCATGCAAGGTAGAAGTAAACTATAATCAAGGAGAAAGTTATATAGCTCACCTTAGAATTGATTTAGAAACTCCAAAAAGAAAAGAAGCTCCAAGGAAAGAGAAGAAAAACCCTAGCTTGAATACACTCCTCGGCCAAGATATCCCCACCTCCAAGAAAGAAGAAAACTCTAGGTCAAGAAAGCAAGAAAG
Organism: Alisma plantago-aquatica; assembly: GCA_963693085.1. Classification (NCBI taxonomy): domain Eukaryota; kingdom Viridiplantae; phylum Streptophyta; class Magnoliopsida; order Alismatales; family Alismataceae; genus Alisma; species Alisma plantago-aquatica. Next base: position 469,499,719 of record OY856410.1, read on the forward strand.
AGAGCATAACCCTAGGTACAAAGGCAAAGAAGAGATGTTCTTCAAGCTCAACTCAAGCACTAACATGGAACACCATGGGCTCGACCAATAAGAAAATAAGAAGAGGGTAGAGCAGTAAGGAAAGCATGCAGAATAGATAGGGATCTCACTTACCAAGACTAAGAAGAAGTGCAAACTAGCATCAAACAATCACAAGATGGGTAGTTCTAAATCCTTTCTCAACATGCAAGGTGGATCATCCGCCTTATCCTTCTTTTTCACCTCCTTATCCACTAAGCACTAAGGTGACGAGCTCCAAGTTCAACCAAGGTAGAAGAGAGAGGAAACTAAGGGTGTAAAGAGGTGATTACAAGCAAGGAGGGGTTTATATAACATAGGGCTGGAGAGAGGGAAAGAAGGTTAGGTGTCAAGCTAAACATACCATGTGTCCACAAAATCTCTCCCATGCAAGAACTACACTCATACATGCAACAAAGGTGACAAAACCATGAAAATCCATCGAACTCACTTGTCTAGGAAAACTTAGCGACGAATGAGAACTTAGATCAGAAAAGTAATCGACCGTAGATAAACTCATCGACCCTCAACTCATGTAAAATTTGGACACCGAAGAGAGATACCAAATCTCATTGACTACCGAACTAGGGTAGATCAAGTAAAACATCATCGACCACTAAAACAAGGTGACTCTACACCAAGGTCAACGATCCACTTAGGGCATCCATGCAAATCCTAATTCTCAACATGAGGTGTCATCACTCAAACCAAGGTATATCAAGGCAACCCAAAGACCACTCTATCAATAATGATGTGTAAACATGTGAGGTAAAACAAGAATGTGATGAATTGCAAGAAAAATCCTGGAAGATGGCACTGCAATTAGGTCCAAAATAAGCACATAAAAGCATAACTAGCTCAAATGACATGCAAATTGGATCAAACTTGAAACATAAACTTGTCACATGATATCTAAGCATATCACAAGGTTAGATTAAGGTTTTAAGCATCAAATTATCCTAAGAAAGAGTGTTCAACCAAAAAGCTAGGTTAGGGGTCTTACAGATATAGCACCCCTCATAAACACTAGATCATAATTTCATGCTATATTGGCATACTATGCAGGTGGCTTAGACTTTGCTGTAGGATTTTGTCTAATACATGAAAGAAGCTCAAAGATTACAATTATATACATTTAATATATACTTTAGAACGAATCATTCATGTCATAGATTTATATCCCCACCTCCATAATCTTATATGTTTTGGAACGTATAAAGAAGTTCCCAACATATTACAATTTTTATTGAGATGGAGGCAACAAAATTCATTAAAGGAATTTATATATATCCAATTGACAACAACTTGATATTTGTTTGCAAAACCCAGAAAGATGACTCCTCAGGTACATTGACTTGATCAAGAATAGTTGCAATCTTTAGACTAGCTTTCAATTCAAAATAGTCTCAATTTTTTTAGAAAATTAGATAGGCTAAGAAAAAAAATGACAATCGATACACAATGAAACAATTCCATATGAATTTTTAGATGAGGATGCATAAGCAATGCCATGCAAAGGAAAATTTATAAAAATAAGTGAAACATCTATCAAGGCAATCATTGTAAAAACACAAAAGATAACCTAGCAATTAGGATATAAATGAAAGAAATAATATAAAAAGGACTAAACTAAAACTAAAATTGTGAGTAGTTGTCCCCCTAAACTTGAAATATGTAGTGTCCTCATTGTAGGTGAAAAAATTAGAAGGTGGAACTTGATAACTCACAGTGACGATACCTGATAGAATGTGGACTCAAACATCCAACCCTCATCCTTGTAAAAGGAGTAGTGAGGGAAGGCCTACCCATCTTCATATGTCCTCTGAGAGGGTGCATCAACATATGATAGTGGTTGTAGAACAAAGTAGTGGTGTTGGTCAATGTGCCATTGTTCCATGCAAGATATCACCATGGACACCTCTAAGTGTGTATGTTTTATTTTGGCAGTCTATGCATTTTGGCGATCAAGTTCTCATCTATGTAGTCGAACATGCATTCCATGTCAGGGGTTTCCCAATTATGCTCATTTCATTTGGCCATGGTTAGCAGTAGCTAAAGAGGTGAAGGCCCACTAGATGGTGCAATAGGGTCCATTTTCCTGTGGATGACTCAATTTGATGTCTCTCCATCTAATTTTTATCATCATTCTTGAACCTTTTATGTCTCACTTGAGCTTCCCTTGTTCTCCCGATAGTTGTCCTGCTTGTGTCCAAAATGCATTTCATCATAAATTCTTTTAATGCCTTGAATTATAGAAGGTCTCATCCATTTTCTTTCTCCCACACCAGTTCAACACACTAGTGATCTACATGATCACCCATATAAAGCTTCATATGATTCCATTCCAAGGATTGTGTGGTAGGTGTTATTATATGAAAATTCCACCAGAGTTATACATTTCTCCCAATTTTATAGGATGTTGACATCATTGTCAATTGTGTTCTTCCATTTCTCCTTATTAGTTAATGTAGTGATACTTTCTGATAAAAGTTCTATGAACATATTATCATTTTCATGGAAGTGTCGATGGAACTTCTCATTATCATACATGTTTGGCACAATTAGCCTAAATGAAATGTGTAGTTTTCTTTCAACCTTAATTGACCAAGAAGCATCTTGACCTCTCAAAGATAAATATTTAGCTTCTTGGCAAGTTGAGTGATCAATCATTCCTTTGTAGTGTCTCCCTTATATCTTCCTATATCTTAACAAACCTTTATATAAAAAATAACATATGGATTACCGACATTTCCAAGGAAGCCCTAATAATTATGTAGAGATGGTTCAAATATTAGATGTGTCCCACTCAACCTATAATATTCAATATTAATAATATTTAACCTAAATCATAGGAGTTTACAGATTCTTAACAAATAAGGGGAAACCAAGACCAAAACATATTGTGAAACATGACAAAATGTTCCTTGTAGTCTTAGATTTTCAAAGGTGATTTTTAATAAATTTCCAAACAATATATGCTATTTAATGAATTTGAGAACTATGATTCTAGGCTTATTAAATATGTGGGTGGGATGGGTCGTTATGGGTTTGGGTCTCGAGCATGCATGCTAAAAAGACACAATCCTAAATGGGTGACAAACCCAAACCCGAACCAACGGGTTGCCTATGGGTGTCCACATATTTTTTATTTCAATATGTTTTTTTAATCATAAGTAAATAGTCTTATTTGATAATATAAAAGACCAAATCAAATGTGAATTGAATCATTCTCTTTGCAGGAGTTCAACTCAATAAAGCCTTATACTCAAGAATTTATAAGAAGAGTGGTATGTGTCCTTCATTAAAGAAGTCAACTCTATATTTGATTGGGATCAAATATGATGTTTTAAAAATTGATGCCATGAAATTTTTATGTGTATGATGATAATGTATATGTACGACTTTAAATTTGATGTAAGTAAATTTTTGGTGCATATGTGGTTGACGTGTGTATATGTGGATATGTGTGTGAATGGATGCAAAGAGAAATAAATATGATGAGAATTGCATTGTTGTGTTGTATGTGTCTAAATGAATTGTGTATATGTATGTGTGCATATGTGCATGAGAATGGAATGAAGTGTGGATGTGGAGTGCTGGTTATTGTAGGTTTTACAAGTGTTGATGGCATGTGTTTAAGATGAATGTGTGTAGTGCATGTTGTTATAATGAAATACAAAATCCATCTTGGTGAACAGGTAGACAGTAGGTCTGTAGACTTGCCATAAAAAACAAAAAAATGTGACATTGGTTGTGTTAAAAGAACCAGCAATGTACATATGTGTCTTTGGTTTACCCATGGAAACTGATGAGATAGCTATCTTTGTAAGTTAAATTTTAACTGATAAGGAAATAATATGTCAGTTTCCTTGAGAGGAATGCTGATGCAGACAGCTCTTCGTCATCGGTTTTCTTTGTAAACCAATGACAAAGTCATCCTTATCAGTTAAATTTAACTAACATTAAATTACAATGTCAGTTTGCTTCAGACACCACCAACCTCACAGATCGACGTCATCAGTTGCACTAAGAAAAGTTGAGGACTATAACCGAACAACTATGTTATATTTATTGTTGATAGCTATTTACATCATCAGTTTCTCTATGTTAAATTAATGACACATAGCTACTTTTGTGTTTTTTGATCCATTTACAACAACTGACATTGGGTTTGTATTGTCTCTTTCCTCTTACACTAGAAACCACCATGCAATCGATGCAAATGTGGTGTCACCCACTTATGTTTCAGTAGGTGATCGACGACGTAGGCCTAAATTAATGGACATTACAGAGTATATATGTGTTGGTAGGTATGCCTAGAGAGCCAATCATGTGATGATTTTAATGGAATAACTTGTAAATGATTTGATTATTAATAATGGCAAGCTTTTAATTTATTCTATTTAATTCATTTACGAGATAATGATGTAACATTATAAATGTCTAGAGAATAATATTACTCAATGACATATGTCTACAAGCATTAGCCTGGGGGAAATGATATCATATGGACGTTAAGAGTACATATACATTATCTTATTATATCCTTGATCAATTGTTATTTTGGAAGGTGGATAGACAGCAACAATGATGTAGCCCTATTTTAGGGCTCCATCTTGTGCCATTTTGTACTTTTATCACATCTAAACAAGTTAGATTGCAAGTTAATTCCCCCAATATGTGTTTTACTGTCAAATGTACTTATGGACGTTCTTTACACTATTTTCAGGTTCTTGGACCATGCTTTGGATGGATGAGAGAGAAGTAAGGAGTCCTAGGGTTCCTCCACCCACGGAGGGGTCCAAAGAAGGCCCCAAAGCTCCCTCAACCTACCCCAATGGCCAAGATTCGACATCAAGCAAAGAAGTCCTTTGATAATGAAGTTTGAAGACATTTTTCCCTTGAAGACCCCAGCACGACCGTCGTGCCAAAGAACGGTCGTGCTGGCAATTGCACAAAGTTACAGGTTGATTGCCAAATCTCACAAGTTTCAGCAACTAAGCCACCACGATCGTGCTACCCAGCACGACCGCGCCATGAAGCCCCAAAATGGTGTGCTACCTAGCACGGCCGTTCTAGATGAAGAATGGAATGGGCATGCTCTTGGGAACGACCTCCTCTCAAACCCCACCACCACGGTCATGCTACCCATCATGGCCGTTCTACCTAGCCCCCACCACGGTCGTGCTACCCAATATGGTCGTGCTACCAACCTCCATTTCACCTCATCAACCTGTGATTTTGCCACTTTCTTAGAATGGTCGTCCCCCACCACCACGGTTATTCCCACTACTCCCCACCACAATCGTGCTACCACCTAAACCCTACCACTTTTGGCATTGATTTTCCCACCATACCCCTATTTACCCTAGTGCTTCCACCACCTATATATACATGGGTGGCGGCCACAACACTAAGTTAGCTTCTCTTAGCCACCATTACTCCTCTCCACCCACTCCTTGCATTTAGTACATTCCCCTTGCATTTATGCTCTCCACCCACCATTTCCATCTCCATTTCACCTTGGAAACCTAGTTTTCTAGGTTTTCCTCCATAATCCCCATATCTCCATGCCATCTGTACCTTTGGAGGAGAGAGGACGTCCCCAAGTAGCTAGGAGGTGAAGAAGAAGGCTTCTTACATGAGCTCCATGGAGTTTCTTCCCCTTCTTCCCCATTATTTTACTATATTCTTGATCATGTCTAGCTAAGCACCTAGTGGTGGGCTATTTGGGGATAAAACGTGACTTTGATACCATGTTGGGGGAATTTTGACTTGTAATGAACTTATTTTTATCTATGATGATTGCTCCATGCTTTTGTCTCTTATACCATTGCCATGCTTGTGATTTATGCTTTTTTCTATGAATTGCTTGTTTGATAGTGCTTGATGATGCCATGTTTCTAGGAGAATTGGGATGCATGTGGAAATCTTAGGTATGACTCCTAGGTCCCAATAGGGGGTCCCTAGCTAGTCCCTTTTGTTCCTGCATGCCTACCCCCTCTCCTACTACTTGGTACGAGACCTAAGTTACTAGTATAAGTGGGATTGATGTGATTGCCTAGGGTTTTCTAAAGGCTAGAATGGCTAGTGGCATGGGGTCAAATACCCTCATCTCTACCCTTGTCCCTCAATTTCTCAACACCACTTATCCTAGAAATCTAGATTTGGCTAATCCTATTAGAATTACACCTAACCCTAGTCTTCCACTAGTAGTATAGGGTACATTCTAATAGCATTTGCGTTATTGTTTGGTTTGATAATCCAGATGAAAGATGAGAACCATGCTTGTCCAATAACCTACCCCAACTAATATAAAAGTTACATCCCCAAACATCTCACCTACCTTAATCATCTTGTTTAAAACTCAACTTGCTATGTTTTCTTGCTTATGCTAGTATAGTCTCGTTGTTCTTTCTTAACCTAGTCAATTGCTCAGTTTTAATAGTTAGGGTTAATTTAGATCTTTTCTTTCTTTAGTGGTTAACTTAGTTTCTAAATTTCTTCTTGCTCCTCTAGTGTAGTGTAACTTTCCTTTGCTCTTGCTTAATTAGTTGGTTAACCTAGATTGTTAAACTTGCTTATTTAAGATAACTTAGGCTCATTTCTGCCTTTCTTTCTCATTCACATAGTTTAACAACCAAACAAACCCTTTTAAACCCTTCAACCCTAATCTCTGCACTAGGAACATAGCCAACGCTAACATAGCTCTAGTTCCCCTCTATCCCTGAGGATCGACCCCTACTCTTACCAATCACCTATACTATAACAGTATCCCATGCGCTTGCGGGTGAGCTATTTGGTTTTGTGATTGACTTTTGTTAGTGTTAATATAAATTTTGAAAGATCCACATGTGTGTTCGAGTCTCATGGTGTGCATCTAGCCACTCCTTGTTGGCTAGTGTGTACGCCTCTGACTCAGACACACCAAGCTTTCTAGCGTCGCTGCTGGGGATAGAGGCACTCGGCCTAGCTAGTTAGTGTAGCTTAGCCTTTCCTTATGCTCTCATCATTGTTATTCTTTATTCTTTGTTCACTTTTGCATATTGCCATTCTAACTTGGTTTCTTATTGCTTATTTGTGTATTGTGTAGGTGACCGTTGTGCATGAACCACATGCGTTCCACTTGTACTGACTTGGTGTTCTACGACCCCGAGATAGGTAGAAGGAGATGCCAAAGTCACCGCAACCAACACCGAGAAGCTGAGATAGCAGAAAACAACCCTCATGAAGATGCTCAACCACCTCCACCACAGCCCCACTGCCCACTCCACGAGTTTCACCCCGGGGAACTACAATTCCCCCATTGCCACCCTAGTTGACCAAATGTCGGGTCAACAGTTCTCCATTCCACCCGCACTCCTTGGACTCCTCCCCACTTACTATGGGATGGAGAATGAGAATCTCTACCATCACATTGATGCATTCCTTGAGACATGCTCCACTTTCAGTACCCCCGCCGCCACCGATGACTCCATCCTGAGAACCCTATTTTCATTCTCCCTAAAAGAAAATGCTAAAGAGTGGTATGTTTTGAAGCCAAAGCTGGTAACCTGGAATGAAGTCAAGAATGAATTCCTCAAGAAGTTCTTCTCGGTTGCTAAGCTAACCTATATGAGAAGATGCATCACTTCCTTTGCCCAGAAAGAGAATGAACCCTTCCATGAGGCATGGGAGAGGTTCCAAAAACTTCTCCATGATTGCCTTCACCATAAAGTTCCATTGTGGCAACTAGTTCAAGCCTTCTACACCGGGCTTGAAGAAGCCAAAACAACATCGACTCCTACTGTAGAGGTACTTTCATGGAAAAGCCACCTGAAGAATCGTGGCCTTTGTTCGAGCATCTTATTGAAAACTCATGCCATCATGTTTCTACAAAAGGGGAGCATTGTGAATGAAGCTACATCCCTCCACCTTCTTCCGTAGCTCCAGCCCGCAACGTTTCCGACCCTGATATGATGAGGATGATAGCGGATATGATGAAAAACCAAGCTGGTGGTTCTACTAGGCAAGCCACCATGGTGGTCGATTCTATTGATGAAGAAGTGCATGCCTTGCACTCTTTTGGTGGTTGAAACAATCAAGGCCCCATATCCATCACCTTTACTCCCGAATGGAGGAACCATCCAAATTTCTCTTGGAAGCAACAAAATGAGGATGGGCAAGGACAAGGGCAGCCAAGGCCAAGGTATAACTCCAAATTTGAAGATGAAATGCTTGGGATGTTGAGAAATTTGGATGAGGTAACATCCCAAGGGCAAAATATTAGCCATCTTGAACAAAGGTTTGATCAAATCTCAATCTCACTTGCTCGCTGTGAAGAAGGAAGACTCTTGTCTCAACCCATGTCAAATATAAACAATGATGGTGGTTATGTGAACACTACTCAAGGTGCATACATCCCACCATGAGGCCAAGCACCCCTACTCCTCCAATGCCAAGGACCACCACATCCATATGCTCTTCCACCTCACCAACCCCCGTTTAACTATCAATATCCCCCACCTCCTTCACATACCTATCAACCCCCACCTCCACAACAACCAACTTACATACTCTAAAATCCTAACCCACCTCATCAAAGACTGCCACCACCTTCGTCCTCACAAACCCATCCTTCCCATGAACAAGTGAATATGGTGTCTGTAATATGGGGGAGAGAAGTTGCTCAAAAGCTTGAAAAAAGGAAAAGAAAGCGATTGAAATTGATGACAAAGGCTTGATGCTAAAGGGGTCTAGTAAAGATCGCAAAAGCTCCAAAGAGTTTGCTGATCAAGTACTGTTAGAGAATGCCAAGTGCAACCAAGTTTCTATTTCTCACGGTGTGAATGTAGAAGCACCCTCACTTGTATCACCCAGTCTTAGAAGCAATGAAAGTGCAAGAGATTTAACTCTTTCGTCTGTTGGTGACAAGATCAAGTTTGCTGCCCCACATGCCATTGACATAGCAACACTTGAGGCAATACCTCGTTGGGAGCCAAAACCTCCTCATGAGATGAGAATCACCATCATACCTGCTAAAGGCTCACTAAGTGTTGCGGAAATGTTTGATGCAATTGGGGGGCAAACCCATGAGACTTTAGATGGTCCATCTCCCCAAGAAAAGGGCAGTAGTATCATGAATCTCTTGTGATCCTTGAAGCAAGGAACGGTAGGCATCAAATCATTCTTTTCGTTGGTGAAAGATGTTTGTATGGGGAAGAGAAAACTAGTTCTATTACCGCCCAAGGAATTTGTTGCCAAAAAATCAGTGAATTTCATCTTCGACCTTGTCTTTATAGAAAAAAGGGATGATCTGAGAGTTCCTCTCATTACATGCTACATCGGTACACAACATGTTGAGCATGCTCTCTGTGATTTAGGTGCAGGGACAAGTATCATGCCATGGAGCATGTATCTACGACTTGCCCATAATAAAATGGAACTGGTAGATTGTGTCCTTGTCTTGGGTGAACTAAGAGGAATCCCTTGGGAATATTCCAAAAAAAATAGTAGCAATGGATCAAAGGATAGACATTGCATATGTGACCGATTTTCTGATTATGGATTTTGGACCTATTGATGGAAAAGAGTACATCATATTGGGGAGACCCTTCTTGTCCACTGTGGCTGCATAAATCAATTTGTGTACATACACTCTAACGGTCACTTATAAAAGGAGAAAGCTTGATTTCATTATATTCATTGAAGAGGAAAGGTACAAGCTGGGTAATGAAGACTTCGGCGATAGTCTATGCTACTATGATCCCTTAGTGATGTGGAAATCAAATCCATACTTTCGTTCGATGTACACCCCTTGGGATGAAGCACATGTCGTCAAAACTCTAGAAAGTATCACTATGGAAGACAAGGAAGACATCGTGGGTGTCAACACCTAGTGAAGAGAGCAACAAGCCTGGATGAATAAATTTAGCGCTAGTTGGAGGCAACCCTCGTGGTTTGAGATTCTCAAACCTGGTTTTATCATACTTCATTTTGGTTTTCAAGAAACTCACACACACACTATACTTGATAGTTTTTATATTTGTGAATCATGTTAGCACGGGAACAAGGAAGAAAAGATGATGCTAAAGGGTTTAGCCAAGGAGGATGTCAAAGTGGAAGAGAAGATTGCAAATTAATAGAGGAGCTACAGGAAGAAGTCCAGAACGGTTGTGCCACACAACACGGCTGTGTGGATGGCAAGCCAGAATGGCTGTGTTGCTCAGCACAGCCGTGGTGGTCCTGTCTTGGTCACCTAGTATTACATTAACCACTCCAGCCCTTGGAAGTTGTCTTCTGCAACCCCATACCCTTTACCCTACTATTCTAAACTTTGATTCCATACTGAGGACAGCATGATTTAAAATTTTGGGGTGGTAGGGTGGTAAGCCCTTCTTTCACCGCATTTTTGCTCTATGTGCCTTGTGCTAAATTTTTGCAAGATGATCAAATAGTTTGAATGACATTCATACTTGTCTATTCTGACCTTGTGTGCCTGCTTGCATTCATGCATACATGTAGTTCAATTTCATGTATTTTTGCGTAATTTTTCAAAAATTTTACTTTTTCATCACTCCATAGCATGCATTGCATTCTCATGTAGTTTTTGTAATTTCTTGTGTATTTTAACTAGGATTTGCTACTTTATGCTTTAATTTCCCTAAAAGTTAGGTTTAATTGTGATTAAAGGCAAATTGGCACCAAGAAGTGCTCAGCGTGAACCACTTGCGGACTCTTATTGATAAAGAAGTGCTTATCAACACAAAGGCTTGGACGTCAGATTAGCCAAGTCAGTTGCACGAGATGCATCACGTTGGATGGACTAAACTGAAGCAATGTACTCTGAAGATTAATATCGATGCAGCCTTTAACCTAACTTCCAAGAAAGATGCTATTGCAGCAGTGTGCCGCGATGAAAGGGGCCGCTGGCGGGGAGGCTGGGGCAGGATTGTCAAAGCTGACAGTGCTCTTGAAGCCAAAACTCGGGCTATAGATCTTGCTGTGGAGGTCAGTCAGGGTCTAAGTTGTGATAGTATATGCATCGAAACTGACTCTGTGAATGCCAAGAAGGTTGTTGAGGACAAAGGCATAAATTTCCCAAGGCTAACCAGATGGATTACTTCTGTGAGGAGAGGGCTTAAACCGGGTTGGTACTGTGTGCATACCAAACGGGAGGGGAATAAAGCCGTCGACCAACTAGCCAAGTTTCACTTCAAAAACAACCGTGGCTCTTATTACTATAGGAGTCCACCTAGTCATATTGTTGTTAGTAGTTTGGAATGTAATAGTTTATTGAATCATCTTGTAAGAGAGGGGCGAGATGAATAAAAAATACCCTCTGACTTCCCAAAAAAAAGGCAAATTGGCACCATTTTGGCCAATTTTGCCCAAACTTGAATGTTCTTGCCCAAAAAACATGTTGTGACTTAATCTCCACTGTTTGAAATGAGATTTTAAATCCTTTGACAAATGAATGCCATTCTCTTAGATTTTATTACTATATGGTCTTGTTTGTTGACATTTTACATGTGCATGACTTCTCTAAAAGTTTTTGAATGTTTTGGTTGAATCATGAAGTGAGCAAGCTACAAACGCTTAGAGCCTATGGAATCACTTGATATAAATATGAATGTCATGTTGTTCTATCATGTGGTGTGATATCATTTGATGAAGTGTTGGATTAGCTTTCATGTAGGGACTCTTATGTTGAAGATTACACTAATGACCCATCTTTGATCCGACTATTCTTCCACCATATTCATACCTCTTTGCCTCATGAAAGGATGCCTTAGAGCACATATTCAGCCTTGGCCACCTCCAAAAGTTTGGGGTGGCCATATCTTTATCACCTCACTTCACTCTATCCACCATACGCCCTATCTACACCAAGGGAAAAGAAAAGAAAATAAAAAGAAATCAAAACGAAAATAAAAGGATGCTCCTATTTAAGAGCATTCAAATAAATAAAAGATGAGTGCCTATGTAATAGCACTCTAAAACATTTCTGCAACCCTTTCCTCTATTTTCACACCCATTGAGCTAGAAAACATCAAATCTAGCTCACTTTACCCTTTTCTACATCCAAGTGGGTCATCTAGTGTGGTTTGAGGCATAAGAGTGAAAGCATGAAAGAGAAACAATACTCCTAGTCATCTTTGATTAACACCAACATGAAACGGTTTACCCAAAATGGCATGAAGGAAATATGGACAACTTGTGTTTTCTATGCTTTATATTTGAAGTTTGTCTCAGTCCTCATTTCACAATTGGTTTGCGAAAGAGGAGAGGAGAGAGGTGAATCACATTCACTTAGTCACTTCCAAGACCATGTACTCAATAACTTTCTATTCCTATGCATTTGTCTGTTGAAAGGAAACTAAAAAGAGAGATTGAGTTGGAGCATACTTGAGGACAAGTATGTTTTAAGTTTGGGGTGGTGATGTAGCCCTATTTTAGGGCTCCATCTTGTGCCATTTTGTACTTTTATCACATCTAAACAAGTTAGATTACAAGTAGATTCCATCAATATATGTTTTACTATCAAATGCACTTATGGACGTTCTTTGCATTATTTTCAGGTACTTGGACCATGCTTTGGATGGATGAGAGAGAAGGAAGGAGTCATAGGGTTCCTCCACCCATGGAGAGGTCCAAAAAAGGCCCCAAAGCTCCCTCAACCTACCCCAATGGCCAAGATTTGACATCAAGCAATCCTTTGATAATGAAGTTTGAAGCCATTTTTGCCCTTGAAGACCTCAGCACGGTCGTGGTGTCAAAGAAAGGTTGAGTTGGTAATTGCACAAAGTTATAGGTTGATTGCCAAATCTTGCAAGTTTCATCAACTCAGCCACCACGGCCATGTTACCCAGCACGGCCGTTCTAGATGAAGAATGGAACGGGAATGCTCCTGGGAATGACCTCCTCTCAAACTCCACCACCATGGTTTTGCTACCCCGCACGGCCGTTCTACCTAGCCCTCACCATGGTTGTGTTGCCCAACATGGCTGTTCTACCAGCCTCCATTTCACCTCATCAACCTGTTATTTTTCCACTTTCTTAGAACGGCCGTTCTCCATCACCACAACCATTCCCACTACTCCCCACCACGGCCGTGCTACCACCTAAACCCTACCACTTTCTACACTGATTTTCCCACAATACCCCTACTTACCCTAGTGCTTCCACCACCACCTATATATACATGGGTGGCAGCCACAACACTAGGTTAGCTGCTCCTAGCCACCATTACTCCTCTCCACCCACTCCTTGAGCATTTAGTGCATTCCCCTTGCATTTATGCTCCCCACCCACCATTTCCATCTTCATTTCACCTTGGAAACCTAGTTTTCTAGTTTTCCTCCATAATCCCCCATATCGTCATGCCCATCTGCATCTTTGGAGGAGAGAGGACGTCCCCAAGAAGTTATGAGGTGAAGAAGAAGGCTTCTTTCATGAGCTCCATGGAGTTTCTTCCCCTTCTTCCCCATTCTTTTGCTATTTTCTTGATCATGTCTAGCTAAGCCCCTAGTGGTGGATTGTTTGGGGGAAAATGTGACTTTGATACCATGTTGGGGAAATTTTGGTTTGTAATGAACTTATTTTTATCAGTGATGATTGCTCCATGCTTTTATCTCTTATCCCATTGTCATGCTTGTGATTTATGCTTTTTGCTATGAATTGCTTGTTTGATAGTGCTTGATGATATCATGTTTCTAGGAGAATTGGGATGCATGTGGCAATCTTAGGTATGACTCCTAGGTCCCAATAGGGGGTCCCTAGCTAGTCCCCTTTGTTCCTACATGCCTACCCCCTCTCCTACTACTTGGTATGAGACCTAAGTTACTAGTATAAGTGGTATTGATGTGATTGCCTAGGTTTTCTAAAGGCTAGAATGGCTAGTGGCATGAGGTCAAATACCCTCATCTCTACTCCAATCTCTACCCTTGGCCCTCAATTACTCAATACCACTTATCCTAGAAACCTAGATTTGGCTAATCCTATTAGAATTACACCTAACCCTAGTCTTCCACTAGTAGTATAGGGTACATTGTAATACCATTTGCCTTATTGTTTGGTTTGGTAAACTAGATGAAAGATGAGAACTATGCCTGTCCAATAACCTCTCCCAACTAATATTAAAATTACATCCTCAAACGGCCCACCTACCTTAATCATCTTGTTTAAAACTCAACTTGCTTTGTTTGCTTGCTTATGCTTGTATACTCTAGTAGTTCTTGCTTAACCTAGTCAATTGCTCAGTTTTGATAGTTAGGGTTAATTTAGATCTTTTCTTGCTTTAGTGGTTAATTTAGTTTCTAAATTGCTTCTTTCTCCTCTAGTGTAGTGTAACTTACCTTTGTTCTTGCTTAGTTAGTTGGTTAACCTAGATTGTTAAACTTGTTTGTTTAAGATAACTTAGGTTCATTTTTGCCTTTCTTGCTCATTAACATAGTTTAACAACCAAACAAACCCTTTTAAACCCTTCAACCCTAATCTCCACACTAGGAATGTAGACAACACTAGCATAGCTCTAGTGCCCCCTCTGTCCCTAAGGATCGACCCCTGCTCTTGCCAATCACCTATACTACAATAGTACCTCGTGCGCTTGCGGGTGAGCTATTTGGTTTTGTGATTGACTTTTGTTTGGGTTAATATAAATTTTGAAAGATCCACACATGTATTTGAGTCCCATGGAGTGCATCTAGCCACCCCTTGTTGGCTAGTGTGTACGCCTCTGGCTCGGACGCACCAAATAACTTATAAGATCAGAGTGTGAGTTAGTTGATGATAGAATATCACTAGTCATGATATGGCAATATCAAATCAATCACATAGATACATGTTAGAGAATAGTGTATCAAACAGAGCCACTGTGAGACTGACACATGGAAGGAATCAACATGGAAGTCATAGTCTATTCCCACAGTGATGGTGGTGGTTGTGGTTCTTAGACCTGAAATCATTGCACTCATCACATGTTGTTGTGTGTTCTTTGACATCATCAAACGCAGTCTTGAAACATGGGTTGTTATAAAGGTGATGATTGGGTGACTTTGACACATGGGGATAGATTGTGAATGATAGAAATGGGATTTGTCCCTTGGACATGAGTTTGATGTTCTAGTCCTCTTGATTAGTGAGATTGAGAAATGCATGGCAATGGACATGTGAGTCAATATGTGATATTGAGCTTACATATATCTCAGATAGTCTACTCTTAGTTCAAGAAATAAGACTGAATGATGAAGAGGATGACTGCTCCATGCCTCAAGTTCAATCTAGACATCAGTGACAACGGAACTATGCAAACATTGCAACACCCAACATAGATTGTAGGTTGAAGTTGTTCTCCAACTTTCCATTTACTTGGATAGCATTGATGTGTGACTAGGAACCACTCATTTCTTGTGATGTCATAAGTTGTTATGGACATTCATTTCCAATGTAATATGGGACCTATAGGTTAAACACTTAAGTCTCGACCTAGAAAAGGAGTTTGATCTTGAATGACAGATGAATTAATTGCTAAAGCATTTGGGTAATTGATTCATGCAACAAGCACTCTGACTGCACTGCCAAACATCTGTCTCATGTTATGAGACGGCCGTCTGGAGTCAAATCAGTCTGACACCCCAAACACCCATCTCAACCTTTGAGAAAGTCGTCTGGAGTGCCAAATGGTCGTCTCAAAGGTTGAGATGGGTGTTTGGGGTGTCAAACTGATTTGAGTTGAAATTGGCTTTGGATTGAACTGGCCGACTTGGCTCAGATTACCAGATGGATGTCTGGCTCAGTGAGATAGCCATCTCACATGGGTGAGATGGCCCAGTTTGACTGTGGGAAGGTTCTATATATTTTCAAGTTCATTTTGGTTGTACATTACTTGTTTTGCAAGGAATAAATATGTAATATTAATTGAAAACAAATTGACAATTTTGTATGCAATTAGGAAACTGTGAAACGGCCCTCTCACAGTATGATATGACCATCTCGCATGCCAGATGATTGTATTGTGTACCAAATGGCCATTTTGGTGGTCACATGTTGCAAAAATTCAAGATCTTTCAGTCCCATCCACTCCTGCATGGACTGGTAACCCTAGCCCAAACTCAGCCTATAAATAGAGGGGTATTGGGGCTTTCTAGAACACAACACAGACAATTAAGAATCAATTTTTCTAACAAATGTTATCCTCTCTGGTTGTGGTAACCACGAGAGCCCAAGCAAGTCTTACCCGACTATGGAGGGACAGGAAGGGAGAGAGCAATTGAGATCATTGTTGTGGGAGAGCAAGTTGGTGACTAGTACGTCAATGAAAGGGACGACTCCTTCTTGTCCATTCTAGTAGGATGATAGAAATTCTAGGCAGACGATGTGGACTTCTCCAGAGGTGGGCGGCTATTGCCTGACGCTAAGGAGGACTGACGTGGTATTTGAATGCACTAACAAATTCACCCGGGGCTGAAATCCCCAAGCTTTTACCAAAACCAAGTGCAATAATACCACCCGCAAGCGGACGAGTCTTATCGCAGTATAGTTGAGGATCGAACCCAAAGGACAACGTTTTTAAGAATCCTTGTCAGTTAGATCTAGCTCAAGTAAAACTAATATTTAGAACAATAGCTTGATTTGGGTTCTTTAAACTAATTCTAGGAAAGTAAAAGCCGAATTAAAGATAGGTTTGGATCAATGATATGGGATCGTTGGGATGGTACCGAGTTTGACCACTGCTACACACACAAACATACACCTTTGCAAACAATCTAGGCAAGATATAACACTTCAAGTAGAGCTGCTGCAGAACCCCCCATACGGGCATCAGGTCTGCGTAAGCATCACCATAGGCATTAGATGTCTCGTCGCCATCCAGATCACATGTCTTACGGCTCTGAAGATACAACATCCAACTAAGGCTGTGAACCCCCCATACGGGCGTCAGGCGCATAGAAGCGTCACCGAAGGCTAGATGGCTCGTCCCCTCGTGGATCATACACCTACGACCTCTAGGAATCCCATCGGAAGTTCTCGTCAAGGAGTCAACCGCGTCAACCGATAAGCACGTAAGCGATTATAGTACGAGTAAACATCGACGATTAACAAGAAGATACAACATCCAACTAAGGCTGTGAACCCCCCATACAGGCGTCAGGCGCACAGAAGCATCACCGAAGGCTAGATGGCTTGTCCCCTCGCGGATCATACACTTATGACCTCAAGGAATCCCATCGGAAGTTCTCGTCAAGGAGTCTAACTTTCCAAACGATGTTCATACCCATGCATTAAAGTTCTCGCAACATAGGGAGCACAAAGATGAAAACAAGCACATAACCAACCTACGAGCTTAACGATAAATGACAAAATGAAGAGTTATATACATTGCCATGGAAAGTTTAACAAAAGAACATGGTTTGCATGGGCAGCGAGGCTAGTCCCCACACCCCAGCGAAAGTGGACTACTCACTCATGATGCGAGATACAAGGAAGATGAGAGAGAAAGAGAGATCCGCCATGAGCTCAGTGCAGAGGGTGGACGCAGCCCGGTGAAGTAGATGTGCTTCTTGCTCCGTCTTCCTTCTCTTCTTGGCCTCCTTGGATGCAACACCAGCAGTAGGTGGAGTGGAACTTGATCGGAGTGGTGCTCTGGCAGCCTATCGGCTTCCGGATCCGATGCCTCGAAATGAGGACCATGGGGGTCTATTTATAGGTTCTGATCTGATCCCAAATGGTTTGGGTAAGTTGCTGGAAATGTCTTCTCCAAACGGTTTGGAGACTGTTTGGGCGCCAAACAGTTTGGGGACCGTTTAGGCACCAAACGATTTGGAGACCGTTTGGGCACCAAACGGTTTGGAGACCGTTTGGGCGCCAAACGGTTTGGGGACCGTTTGGGCACCAAACGGTTTGCTTCGATCGGTCTTGGCCTTGGCGTGGACGCGCGGCTTCAGTTCTTCAATCGGTCCTTACGCTTGCGTCAAACGGTCTTGGTACCGAATGGGACCAAACGGTCTTGAGACCGCATGGACCCAAAAGGTCTTGAGACCGCATGGACCCAAACGGTCTTGAGACCGCTTGCGTGGAGTTGCTTGATTTTCTTGCATTAAATGAAAGATATTTAGTTAAAACCTTGATTATTGAATCAACTAAGTAGTTTAGTACATTATGATTCATATTAGGATGACAAGATGTGGAATAGAGATGAAATTGTTCCAAAAGCGCAATTGAATTTCATGATAAGTATGCACTCATCAAAACACCCCGAACTTAAACGTTGCTCATCCTCGAGTAACATAAAATCTGAAACTGTTGCCTAATAAACTACTTTCAATCCGTGTGATTGCTTCATCTTCACATCAAGAATGTTTTCTTTTTGCTCAGTATGAATCAGTACCTAAACCTCCTGGGACCACTAAACACGTCTTACCATAGCTTCGTTCCTGAGTTCGTTTTCCAACATCACTTCCTCCTCACTTTTTCCAACAACAAGCATGTCAAAGAGTTTTGTAAGAGTCCAGAGATACCCGTAGAATCAACAAATGTGCATTCGATCTGACACTGGTGTATTTTGGGAAGGAGGGGCATGTATTGTGCCCTTAGGTAGAAAAAGGAGTGAAAGGTGGTAAGGAAGGAAGAAGTAAATCTCTCCTCTATTTGACTCGAGATTTTTATTTGTTTTGCAATTTCATCTATTGCATATGTGTGCACTATGGCATCTTTTATTGCAGATCTCTCCTCTATTCGACTCGAGATTGCATTTCTTTTTGTGTGCACTTTGGCATCTTTTATTGCAGATCTCTCCTCTATTCGACTCGAGATTGCATTTTTGGTGGTACGCCCCTATTTATTGGAAGGGGTATGGAAGAAGTGGATAAGGGGGAAGTGGCGTGCCACCCCGAACTTAGGGTTTGGCACAAATTCAGCTATTTCGGTGGTATTGATGGATGGAGGGGTATGAAGATGATAGAAGAAGTGTAGAAGAGAGTTCATATCAGAATGCAACTTGATTTACAATTCGAAACTGGGTTGTTCTCTTTGTCATACTCTGCTCAAATAATGACTTGATGCGGATCCGGTGGGGATTCCGAGCCATTGTTCCACTAGTCAGTTAGGAAGCGCGACGTGTTTGATCCCTATCGGTTTGACAGATACTTATCATTTTGTAAAAAAGTATTATGATGTTAGGAATCATAAGCTTCACAGGATGATTTCAGGCAAAAGGCAAGTTTCAAAAATCAGTCCTGTTGAGGATTTACTTCGAATAAGGAGGATATTATGATTGAAGATGCATAGCAAGATAGTTAGATACATTTTATCGACAAGAGTCAAAATTTCATCAGGTATCTGTTCAAAAATTTTGAAAATTTTGAAAAGTTTTATGATAAAGACAACTTGGGTATGAAAAGAGGGTGTATGTAGAAGTGAAGTACGTACCACCCACCCTCCACCCCAAACTTAGAGATTTGCTCGTCCCGAGCAAACCCTAAATCCAAGATGGAGGGGAAAGGTTACACCAGGTATGACTGCCGAGAATGATTTCGTTCTGATCAGCGCCACTCCGATCTCGTGTTCTGAAAGAAAACTATCTCATGAGGAAAATTTTATTTAAGGAAACGTTAACTATAAGGTAAAAACAAAATTTAGAAAGGAGAAGTAAAACAGATTTATTGATCGGGTTGCCTCCCGACAAGCGCCTTTGTTTTATGTCGATGGCTCGACTGAGTCCTTCAGATTCATGGTGGGTCTTTTGGATTTGCCAGTTCTATCATTGTGTCAGTGCCAATGTCAATCGAGGTAAAATATCTCTTCAAGCGGTGGCCATTCGCTACGAATTCGCCTGTCGTTTCGCTCCATAGAGAGAAAACACCGTGTGGCGAGATGTTTTTGACGATGAAGGGTCCAGACCAGCGGGAACGGAGTTTTCCTGGGAATAGTCGTAATCTTGAGTTTAATACTAGAACTTGATCTCCCACTTGTATGTCTTTTCTTTTCAGGTGTCCATCGTGCCAGAGTTTTGTACGTTCTTTGTAGATTTGTGCATTCTCGTAAGTTGTCATTCTGAGTTCATCTAGCTCGTGGAGTTGCAGAATCCTAGCTTGGCCAGCTTCTTTCATATCGAAGTTCAATTATTTAATTGCCCACCATGCCTTATGTTCTACCTCGACCGACAGGTGGCAAGCTTTTCCATATATTAGTCGAAAAGGGGTTGTCCCAAGGGGAGTTTTATAAGGAGTACAATAGGCCCATAAGGCATCGTTGATTTTTGTTGACCAGTCTTTTCGATTGCGTCCGACGGTTTTCTCAAGAATAGCCTTAAGTTGACGGTTGGATACTTCTACCTGTCCACTTGTTTGTGGATGGTAAGGTGAAGCTACCCTGTGTGAGACACTGTATTTTCTTAATAAAGCTTCAAAGCTTCTTTCAACGAAGTGTGAACCTCCATCAGATATTATGGTTCGCGGCACTCCAAACCGTGGGAAGATGATATCTTTGAATAATTTAATGACGGGTTTTGAATTACTAGTGACGGTTGGAATAGCTTCAACCCATTTTGAAATGTAGTCTGCCACCACTAAGATGTAAGAGAATCCATTGGAAGATGGGAATGGACCCATATAGTCCACTCCTGAAACGTCAAATATCTCGACTTCTTGCCATAAGTTTAGTGGCATCTCATCTCTTTTGGTTATATTTCCAGATCTTTGACATTTATCACAGGATAGGACAAAATCGTAAAAATCTTTGGATAAGTTCGGCCAGAAGAAACCACATTGCAAAACTTTTAAAGTGGTCTTCTTTGAGCTCATATGCCCACCTACAGGTCCTGAGTGGCATTGTTCCAAAATAGATTGGGCTTCTTCTTCGGCGATACAACGTCTATACAACCCGTCGGCACAAAGTTTAAAGAGATATGGTTCATCCCAGTAATAATGCTTTACATCATGCATAAATTTCTTTCGTGCATTTTCGGTGCATTGGGGATGGATGACTCCAGCAGCTAGATAGTTGACGAAATCAGAGTACCATGCTATAGCTTCTGAGACCTTCATTAGCTGATCATCCGGTAGGGAATCATTTATCGGAATCTCGTCAGCATCCAGAGTGTGGATGCGACTGAGGTGATCTGCTACAACATTCTCTGTCCCTTTTTATCTCTTATCTCCAGGTCAAATTCTTGTAGAAGGAGTATCCATCTAATCAGCCTTGGCTTAGCATCCTTCTTTGCCATAAGGTAACGGATAGCAGCATGGTTTGTGTAAACGATGA
This sequence comes from Alisma plantago-aquatica, assembly GCA_963693085.1. Lineage (NCBI taxonomy): Eukaryota > Viridiplantae > Streptophyta > Magnoliopsida > Alismatales > Alismataceae > Alisma > Alisma plantago-aquatica. Next base: position 469,521,016 of record OY856410.1, read on the forward strand.
CCTTCGAACCAATAAGGTAGGATCTGAATTTATCGAAGGCATAGATGACTTCCAGAAGTTCTTTCTCAGTAGTAGCGTAATTCCTTTGAGTTTCGTTGAGGGTTTTCGACGCATTATAGATCACATAATGTTTCCTTTCTATGTATTGTCCTAAGACAGCACCCACCGCGTAATCACTGGCATCACGCATAATTTCAAAGGGGTGGTCCCAGTCGGGAGCTCTAATGATGGGGGTAGTTGTAAGAGCTTTCTTCAGCGTATCAAAGCTTTTGACGCATTCTTCATTGAAATTGAAATCAACATCTTTTAGAAGTAGGTTGGTCATTGGCTTGGTTATCTTGGAGAAATCCCGTATAAATCTTCTATAGAATCCAGCGTGACCAAGGAAGGCGTGAACTTCTTTCACATTTGTGGGAATAGCCAATTTGGATATAACTTCTATCTTGGCTTTATCAACTTCAATTCCTCTGTTGCTAACCCTATGGCCTAGGACAATGCCTTCCTTTACCATAAAGTGGCATTTCTCCCAATTTAGCACCAGATGTGCTTCTTCACAACGTTTGAGAACCATGGAGAGGTGTTTTAGACAAGAATCAAATGAATTTCCGTACACAGAAAAATCATCCATGAAGACTTCCATAACAGTTTCAGTAAGCCCCGCGAAAATTGCAGACATGCAACGTTGAAAAGTTGTGGGTGCGTTACAGAGACCAAACGGCATTCTTTTAAAAGCATATGTCCCGAAAGGGCAAGTGAAAGTCATTTTCTCTTGGTCATCAGGATGTAAGGGAATCTGATAGAATCCAGAGTAGCCGTCCAGATAACAAAAATATTCTTGATGGGCCAATCTTTCTAAAACTTGATCTAGGAAGGGCATGGGGAAATGGTCTTTCCGAGTGGCTTTGTTTAATTTTCTATAATCAATACACATCTGCCATCCAGTGACTGTTCGAGTGGGGATGAGCTCATTGTTTTGTTTCTCATAATAGTTGTCCCTCCTTTCTTTGGCACCACATGAACTGGGCTCACCCACGGCGAATCCGATATCGGGTATATTATTCCAGCTGTGATAAGTTTGATGATCTCGCGACGGACCACTTCCTTCATATTCGGGTTCAACTTTCATTGATGCTCGATGGTTGGCTTATGATCTTCCATCATGGGGATCTTGTGCATGCACAAGGCTTGACTGACCCCTGTGAGGTCGCTCATCTTATAGCCTATGGCTTTCTTTCTTTCCTTTAATTCCTCTAGAAGTTTTTCTTCTTGTTCTGTGGTTAAATAAGAATTTATGATCACTGGGCAAGCCTTGAGATTGTCTAAAAACATGTACTTCAGTCCTTTAGGTAGGGGCTTCATTTCAGGAGGTTCTGGTTTTTCACTAGTTTCTTTTGTAGTTCCAGTAGTCTTAAATTCTTCATAAGTAACTTCAGCATTTTCTTTAGCAGAGTTGGGGGATTCGTTGCAATCCTTTGCTCGTTGGTCAATAGGTTCGTCATTAAATAGGTCAAATAGAGCAATTTCCAAGGGATCATATGACTCGTGGTATTCTTGGGTCAGTTGTGACATCTGCTCAACACAATCAATCAGATAGTCTTCTTCCTGTATACTTGGTCTTCTCATGCTTTCGAAAACTTTGAATTCTAGAGTCTCTTTGCCTAACCTCAGTAGTAAGGTTCCCGCTTCGACATCAATAAGGGCTCTTGCAGTGGCGAGGAACGGGCGGCCGAAGATAAGAGGGTATCTGGTGTCTTCTTTTATGTCCATAATGACAAAATCACATGGAACATATGCGTCCTTGCCTACCTTGACCGGGATGTCTTCGAGAATTCCTAACGGTCTTTTTATCGAATTGTCCACAAGTTGAATGGTCATAGCAGTTGGAAGCAACTCTGTGAACCCTAATCTCTTGCATAGACTGAATGGCATAAAAGAAATACTTGCGCCAAGATCTGCCAATCCCTTTTTGCATGATGAGTCACCAATGTGACATGAAATTCCAAAGGATCCTGGATCTTTCTATTTCTTTGGCATCTTGCTTAGTATGATATTTGATGTGGTCGTAGCCAGTTTTACAGTTTCATACTCTTCAGTGATGTACTTCTTAGTGAGAAGCGACTTTAGATACTTGGTCCAGGCCGGTATCTCAGCAAGAGCATCTAAGAATGGTATATCAACATGGAGTTTCTTCATAGCCTCTTTAAATTTGATGAATCTTGTATCAAGCTTGGTTTGCCTTAGACGGGATGGGAAAGGAACACGAGGTTTATACACAGGAATATCTGGCTCTGGCGTTTCAGTTTCCTCATTGGCAGATTTCTCAGGGCTTTTCTTGTCAGTCTTATCTTCCTTCGGTTGCGATTTAGGTGTTGTCAAGTTTTGGACTGTCACAGGTTCACCCTCGTCAGGGATAACCACAGGCATCTCTATCGGAGGATTCGAGTAATCCTTTCGTGATCTGGTGGTCATGACCTTTAACTATTCAGGATGTTTTGGATTGTTCTCAGGTTGGCCAGCAAAGACTCCAGCCGAGGGCTTTATGCTAGCCGCAAGTTGAGCTAGTTGAGTTTCAATAGCTTTCTGTTGGGCTTGTTGGTTGGCTATCATCGTTTGTTGTGTTTGCAACAACTTTTCAATGGTTGATAGCTTGTCATCAGAAGGGATGGGTCATGTTTGTCCTTGTTGTTGGTTTAGGTTCTGATATTGAGAATTGTTCTGATAATTATTGTAATTCCTATTCTGAAAGTTTCCTTTGAAGTTTCCTTGATTCCCAAAGTTCTGTTGTTGGTTAAACTGGTACCCTGATGGCCCCCTTGGTTGATTGTTGGGACCGAATTGATGTGAATTCATAGCTCCTAAAGGGTTTCCATATTGGAAGCCTGGGTGATTCCTATTTTGATTTGAATTGTAATAGTTCTGCCCAGGGATGGTGTTAATGGCATTAAGATTTTCCATCTGGCAATTATCTCCTTGTCCACAGGCATTGCTTAGAACAACATCGTAGAGAACATTGCATGACAATGTGGAATGATCAGTGCCTTTGCATGCTTCACAAAACAAAGAAGTGGACTTGACCTGTTCTGGTTGCCTAGTGAGAGAATGTCCTCTTCCAATCGCAGCAAGGGATGATTCTATGTGATCTTGCTTTGCGACTAAAACCTTCAAAGTTTCAGCTATAGACTTGTATTCTGGGATAGCTTCAGCCATGGCTACCTTTAAGACTCCTTTACCTATAGACCTGCCCCGATTGGCTTGATTTTCTGCTCCCAGGGTGACGACTCTCCATGCGCTGTTGTAACTTTGACGCATGAAGTTTCCTCCAGACGAGGAATCTAGAAACATCTTTATGTCATCCTCCACACCCCTGTAGAAGATCTCTATGAGTTGATTCTTAGGAATTCCGTGGTGTGGGCATTTGCGTAGGAGCTCCTTGTACCTATCCCAAGCTTCGGCAAGGGTTTCTCCAGGGACTTGAGTGAAATTTGTGATTCGACCCCTGATTTCATATGTAAGAGATGGGGCGTAGAATTTTTCCAGAAAAACGTTTTGGAGCTGCTCCCAGGTGGTGATAGGTACTTCACTCTGTAGTGAATTGTACCAATTGATGGCCCTATCGGCAAGAGAGTACTTGAAAATACGGAGTCGGATGGCATCATCAGAGACTCCATTTTGCTTTGTCATAGCACAGAGGTCAATGAATCTCAGAAGATGTCCTTGGCTGTCCTTCGCTTGTTTGCCATAGAAGGGGTTGTTTTGAAGCAAAGTGATCCAATGGGCTCTAATTTCAAAGTTGGCAGCTTCGATGGGAGGGGGCTACACTGGGTGATAGACATTCACAGCCTTTGGGATAGAGAATTCTCTAAGATCTTTCTGAAGTTCCGCTGCTTGTGTGGAAGCTTGTGCTGCTAAAATCTCCTGTTGAACCGCAGCCCTAGCTTCTTGCATGAGCCTCTCTCTCTGCGCATTGATGGCTTGAGCCACTCTTCGGGCTACTTCTTCTTCTTGCGCCATCCTAGCTTGATTTTCTCTGATCAGACGATGGAAGCATCTGTCAATTTCGGGATCAAAGCTTGCAGTGAGACCGGGACTGTCAGAACAGTGCATGCATTAAGTGTTGAAGAGCACCTGAAATTTAGAAAGATTTGAAAAATGAGATCATCAAAGTAGAGTCAAATTCAAGTAGATAAGCTATTGTTTTCAAAAGAAAAGAAAAAAATCCTAGATTAGTCTTAAAAGAACTAGATTAGACTGACTGATTCCGTTGTCCCCGGCAACGGCGCCAAAATTTGACGTGGTGTTTGAATGCACTAACAAATTCACCCGGGGCTGAAATCCCCGAGCTTTTACCAAAACCAAGTGCAATAATACCACCCGCAAGCGGACGAGTCTTATCGCAGTATAGTTGAGGATCAAACCCAAAGGACAACATTTTTAAGAATCCTTGTCAGTTAGATCTAGCTCAAGTAAAACTAATATTTAGAACAATAGGTTGATTTGGGTTGTTTAAACTAATTGCAGGAAAGTAAAATCCAAATTAAAGATAGGTTTGGATCAATGATATGGGATCGCTGGGATGGTACCGGGTTTGACCACCGCTACACACACAAACATACTCCTTTGCAAACAATCCAGACAAGATATAACACTTCAAGTAGAGCTGCTGCAGAACCCCCCATACGGGCGTCAGGTCCGCGTAAGCATCACCATAGGCATCAGATGTCTCGTCGCCATCCGGATCACATGTCTTACGGCTATGAAGATACAACATCCAACTAAGGTTGTGAACCCCCCATACGGGCGTCAGGCGCACAGAAGCGTCACCGAAGGCTAGATGGCTCGTCCCCTCGCGGATCATACACCTACGACCTCAAGGAATCCCATCGGAAGTTCTCGTCAGGGAGTCAACCGCGTCAACCGATAAGCACGTAAGTGATTATAGTACGAGTAAACATCGACGATTAACAAGAAGATACAACATCCAACTAAGGCTGTGAACCCCCCATACGGGCGTCAGGCACACAGAAGTGTCACTGAATGCTAGATGGCTCATCCCCTCACGGATCATACACTTACGACCTCAAGGAATCCCATCGGAAGTTCTCGTCAAGGAGTCTAACTTGCCAAACGACGTTCATACCCATGCATTGAAGTTCTCTCAACATAGGGAGCACAAAGATGAAAACAAGCACATAACCAACCTACGAGCTTAACGATAAATGACAAAATGAAGAGTTATATACATTGCCATGGAAAGTTTAACAAAAGAACATGGTTTGCATGGGCAGCAGGGCTAGTCCCCGCACCCCAGCGAAAGTGGACTACTCGCTCATGATGTGAGATACAAGGAAGATGAGAGAGAAAGAGAGATCCGCCATGAGCTCGGTGTAGAGGGTGGACGCAGCCCGGTGAAGAAGATGTGCTTCTTGCTCTGTCTTCCTTCTCTTCTTGGCCTCCTTGGATGCAACACCAGCAGTAGGTGGAGTGGAACTTGATCGGAGTGGTGCTCTGGCAGCCTATCGGCATCCGGATACAATGCCTCGAAATGAGGACCCTGGGGGTCTATTTATAGGTTCTGATCTGATCCCAAACGGTTTGGGTAAGTTGCTGGAAATATCTTCTCCAAACGGTTTGGAGACCGTTTGGGCGCCAAACGGTTTGGAGATCGTTTGGGCACCAAACAGTTTGGAGACCGTTTGGGTGCCAAATGGTTTGGGGACCGTTTGGGCACCAAATGGTTTGCTTCGGTCGATCTTGGCCTTGGCGTGGACGCACGGCTTCAGTTCTTCAATCGGTCCTTACGCTTGCGTCAAACGGTCTTGGGACCGCATGGGACCAAACGGTCTTGAGACCGCATGGGACCAAACGGTCTTGAGACCGCATGGACCCAAACGGTCTTGAGACCGCTTGCGTGGAGTTGCTTGATTTTCCTGCATTAAATGAAAGATATTTAGTTAAAACCTTGATTATTGAATCAACTAAGTAGTTTAGTACATTATGATTCATATTAGGATGAAAAGATGTGGAATAGAGATGAAATTGTTCCAAAAGCGCAATTGAATTTCATGATAAGTATGCACTCATCAAGGACATCATCAACCAACAGTTCGTGATGAGAGGAGTTGCTACATAAGATGACGCTCGAGTTTGATGTCTATGGAGGAGTAGTCAGACGAGACCCAATACAACTAGGAGTCGGAGTTGCGCGATGAGGATTGTCATCGAACTTTCTCCAGGATGAGATATCCTCAAAACCATCCTTTTCATCTTATAGTTGTTGACGTGATCATCTGATTATGGGAATATGTTAGATAAAACTTTTGTTTCTGCTACTTGCTCTGTAGCCATATTTCCCTACAGTGGTATCAGAGCCAACACCAATTTACTGTTTTATGGGATAATCGATATGATCATATTTTAGTTTTTATCCTTTTATTATTGCATGTGATGTGAATAATATCTTTTCAAATCCAATACCACGATAATTCCAAACTAATATATATATATATATATATATATATGTGTGTGTGTGTGTGTGTGTGTGTGTGTGTGTGTGTGTGTGTGTAATATAAATAATATATATATGCAATTTACATATGTCACCTGAAAAGTGGTTTTGATTGTGGATGTGTAGCATGGTTATGGCCAATAACCCTTATTGTTTGTACATGGTTGTGTGGTTGGTTGATCCTTTTATCTCAGTCTACATACCGATCCTCTATCTCATCTTCCCAACATAAAGTTAATTCTTTCCTACATTTGCTCCTCTCGAATGTAACATGAGGTTTCCTTATAATCATGTAAAAGTAGGACAATTTACCTTTCTGTTATGACAAAGAAGATGATGTCTTGATGAGGAGCTGACATAATGGAGGACCAAGGAGGATCGGATGGACGAGCCAAACCAATCGCCTAGTGGACCTGGACGATCAGCTGGAAGAGCCAACATATGGTGGACCGACGAAACCAAACGACCTATGAGACGACAAACAATTGGCCACAAGGTGAGCCCATCGGTTCAAGGGTTGAACCGATCAACCCAGATTGGCAAGAATGGATCTTCATCAACAACAGGTTTATGCATGTAATGTAGACCTAGGATGACATAATTCCTTGTGGCTCCAAGGAATTACATTAGGTTGGCCATAACCATTGCTTTTGTTTATTGTATGTTTTCATTGTGGGATATAGTATGTATATGATATGTATTATATTTGTGGTGATTGGATAAAGTATGTGTATTTATACAAACTACCTCAATTATAATATCAAGTGTTAGATGCTTTCCAAAAGCGGCACACATGAAAAAATTGATCGACTAAGCATAGGTTACACCTCAGTGTGGTGTGTCGTCTATCTCATGGAAGTGTGATGGTAATAACGTAGGTTCCACCTCGCGGGGTGCATTATTATCGTATCGGCTTTTGGGTCAGGTTTGACTGGTGATTCTCAGAGCGTCTAGGCCCAGAAGCATGTAGATGATTATGGCAAGGAGTTGTGCATATCATCTATCTGTAATTGCATATGATGCAATTAACAATAGTTTCCTACCTTAATGTTTGATTGTGTTTTGCGGTGTTGATTAGGACACGCTCAAATTTTGGATATGACTCACTAGAATATTATACGTTGCAATATTCTGAATTGATATTGAGGGATATGAATTTGAATAAAATAGTGGGAGTGATAATAATCAAAGACCTAATTAATATTGTCAAACTTTTCAAATCAAATCAAAAGGGTTTTTTAAAAATTCAAATTTTCTCTTGTAGAACCAAATGACGAACAAATTCGAATAGTGATTGGTCCTAAAGAAGGACAAACTTGACGAGAGAAATTTCCACAACTAGTTCTGGACTTTGAGAAGGGTTCTCAATGAAGAGTGCAAGCTCTACATCCTTGACAAACCAGTGTGATAAATACCTACTCCTGATGCACCTAGGGCACAAGTGGATGCTTTCTGAAAGCATGCCAATGATGCCTTAGAGATAAAGTACCTTATGTGTATCTGCATGAACTATGAATTGCATGAGCAATGTGAAGGCATGAGTGTTCTTGAGATGGTAACACATCTTAAGAAAGTGACACTTGGTATTACAAAGAAAGAAAAGGATGATATCCTGAAGATGTTGCTTGAGTCAAAGCTGATAGAGGGAACCTCAGTAGAAGAACATGTGATTAATATAATTGGACATGTGTATCATCTTGAAGAGATGAGATTCACCTTGAGCCAAGATTTGGCCACCGATACATTTTTAAAGACTATGCTAGAATCATATAGTTTCTTTATTACATGTTATCATGTGAATAATATAGTTGGACAAATGTCAAACTTGCTTTCCATGTTGACTCATATTGAAGCAAAATTAAAGAAGGACAAGCCTGTGATGGTGATCAGCAGAGCTGAGTCCAAGGATAAAATCAAGATTGAGAAGATTTTTAAGGTTGATCTTAAATCCAAATCTTCAACACTCAAGATAAGGAGAAATAAAAGTACAAGAGGTTCTTATCAATTATACTTGAAGGCATTTAGGAAGAAGAAGATGGGGATGGTGATCTCTACTTTAGGTATGTACATTATTGAGATAAACCTATCTACTTCATCATCATGGGTACTCTATACCAGATGTGGATCTCAAATATGTTCTCATATGCAGGATCTGAAAGGAAGTAGGCCTTTGGGAAAAGGCGAGGTGGAACTGTGAGTTGCTAATGGTGCAAGAGTTGTGGCCAGCGCAGATGGAACCTATAGTATATCTATTCCCACAGGGCTTGTAATAGAGTTAAAGAAATACTATTATGTAATTGCTATAAATAGAAACATCATTTATGTATCTTGTTTGGACAAGAATGCATTTGAATTCTACATTAAAAATGGTCTATGTTCTATATCAAAAGATCAGATCTTTTATGGTAATGCTCCAATGTCTTATGGTCTTTACTTGTTAGATCTAAAGCTAGATGTATATAATGGTAATACCAAAAGACTAAAACTCAATAACTCAAATAAAACATACCTTTGGCATTGTTGTCTAGGGCACATAAATGAGAATCACATATCTAGACTCCATAAAGATGGTTATCTGGACTCTTTTGATTTTGAATCAATAGAGACATGTGAATCTTGTTTGTTGGGAAAGATGGATATGTCCCCTTTCACTGGTAACAATGAGAGGGCTAGTGATCTAGTAGGACTCATACATACTATTGTGTGGACCTTTTAGAACAACTGCTAGAGATGGGTATCAGTACTTCATTACTTTCATTGATGAATTCGGTAGGTATGGCTATGTTTATTTAATGAAACATAAGTCAGTAACTCTTGAGAAGTTCACGGAGTTCATGAATTAAGTACATAACCAACTTGGTAAAAGTATTAAGGCACTTGTTCTGATCGAGGTGGAGAATACTTGAACCAAGAGTTTAAAAACCTTCTTAGAGCCCATGGGATTGTATCCCAGTGGACTCCACCTGGAACACCTCAGCATAATGGTGTATCAGAAAGAAGGAATCACACATTACTAGATATGGTGTGATTGATGATGAGTTTAGTTGAGCGTCCAACTACCTTCTAGGGGTATGATCTACAAACCACCACGTTTACACTAAACTGAGTACCATCTAAATCGGTTCAGAAAACATCATATGAGATGTGGAATGGGAAGCATCCCAAAGTGTCTTTTATGAGGATTTCGGGTTGTGAAGCTTATGTCAAGAAAATGTTTCTTGAAAAGCATGGCCTCAGATTTGATAAATGTTATTTTGTTGGATATCCTAAAGAAACTAGAGGATATTACTTTTACTCCCAGTCTAACAACAAAGTGTTTATTTCCAGGGGTGTTGCATTCGTTGATATGGACTTCATTTTCAAAAGAATTAATGGGATAAAAGTAGAACTCAAATAGGTAGAGACCAACAAGAAAACATTGAACCAATAGATGAAAAAGAGAATTACAAGATGTAGTGGAGTCTCAAATTCCTCAAGTAACATAAGAGCCTCATAGATCTAATAGGACACACCTTGAGCCTGAAAGATTTGGATATCTTGTAACTCAAGAAGGCAGTGAATTGGTCATAGATGATGAGACAATGTCCTATAAAGATGCTATTAAGGGACCAAAGTCTGAGAAATGGCTTGAGGCCATGAGATCTAAGATAGAATTTGTGTATACCAACAAATTATGGACTTTTGTGGATCCACCTAAAGGGGTAAAACCCATAGGGCGCAAGTGGGTCTTCAAGAAGAAGATTGACATGGATGGTAAAGTAAAAACATATAAGGACAGATTGGTATCAAAGGGTTTCAGATAAGTTCAAGGTGTTGACTATGACGAAACCTTTTCTGCAGTGACCATGGTTCACTCAACAAGATCATGTTTGATATTGCAACTTATCATAACTATGAGATTTGGCAGATCAATGTCAAAATTGCATTCTTTAATGGGAATCTTCTTGAGGATGTATATATGACACAACCTGGGGGTTTTATAAATCAAAAATTTGCAAATAATGTTTGTAAGCTACAAAGATCAATCTATGGATTGAAATAAGCATCTCGGAGCTAGAATCTTTATTTTGATGAGATAGTCAAAGGGTTTGGCTTTATTCAAAATGAAGATGAACCTTGTGTGTATAAGAAGGTTAGTGGGATCATAGTGACATTCCTCATATTGTATGTAGATGACATACTATTGACGGGAAATGGCATCCCTACTTTATAATAGGTAAATACATGCATTAAAAATGCATTCTCTATGAAAGACTTGGGAGAAGTATCCTACATCTTGGGGATAAAGATATATAGAGATAGATCCAAAAGACATCTTACACTAAGTTAGATCGCTTACATTGACAAAGTATCTAAGTGGTTCAACATGGAGAACTCAAAGAGAGGAAACCTTCCAGCATTGCATGGAGTGACCATCTCTAAGAGTTAATGTCCTAGTTCTTATGAAGAAAGGGAATGGTGATTTTAATTTCCATATACCTCAGCAATTGGATCAATGATGTACGCAATGTTGTGTACCCATACAGACGTCTTGTATCCCTTGAGCATGATGAGTAGATATCAGTCAAATCCATGTGATGCTCACTGGACAGCTGTGATGAACATCCTCAAGTACTTGAGAAGGACTTAGGATCAGTTCTTGGTCTACGATGGAGAGGAAGAGTTGGTGGTAAAGGGTTACACTGATGCACACTTTCATACTGATCAAGATGATTACAAGTCACAATCAGGATCTGTGTTTTTCCTAAATAGCAGAGTTGTAAGCTAGAAAAGTTCCAAGAAAGAGACAATTTTTTATTCTACAATAGAGGCAAAGTATATTTCTGCATGAAGTGCAACAAAGGAGGTTGTATGGATCAAGAAGTTCATTACATAACTTGGTGTCGTTCCAAGCATCAGCGATGTCGTTGAGCTATATCGTGACAACAATGAAGCTACTGCACAAGCTAAGGAAAGCAATGTCGTTGAGCTATATTATGACAACAATGGAGCTACTGCACAAGCTAAGGAGCCTAGATCGCATCAACACTCAAAGCATATACAAAGGAAGTTCCATCTCATACGAGAGATCGTATAACGAGGAGATGAAAAGATTTGCAAAGTACCAACTGAGAACAATGTTGTTGACCCCTTAACAAAGGCACTTTCATAGAAGAAGCATAACTAGTCATTTGAGATCACTTGGAATATGATTCATGGGTGATTGCATCTAAGTGCAAATGGGAGTCTGTTGGTCAGTATGCCCAGAGAACCAATCATGTGATGACTGTAATGGCATAACTTGTAAATGACTTGATTTTTAATAAAGGCAAGCTTCCAATTTATTCTATTTAATTCAGTCATGAGATAATGATGTAATATTATAAATGTCTATAGAACAATATTACTCAATGATGTATGCATTCAAGTATTAACCTTAGGGAAATGAGATCATACAAACATTAAGAGTACATATACATATTCTCATTATGTCCCTGATTGGTTGTTATTGTGGAAGGTGGATAGACAGCAATAACACATAAGATTAGAGAGTGAGTTGGTTGATGATAGAATATCATTAGTCATGATATGGAAATATCAAAGCAATCACACAGATACTTGTTAGAGAAAAGTGTATTGAACAAACCCACCATGAGACTGATACATGGAAGCCATCATCATGGAAGTCGTAGTCAGCTCTCATAGTGATGGTGGTGATTTTGATTCTTAGTCGTGAAATCATTGCACTCATCACATGTCATTGGGTATGCTTTGACATCATCATCACACAGTCGTGAAACATGGGTTATTATAAAGGTGATTATTGGGTGACTTTCACACATGGGGATAGATTGTGAATGATAGAAATGGGATTTGTCCCTCTGACAGGAGTTTGATGTTCTAGACCTCTTGATTAGCAAGGCTGAGAAATGCATGGCCATGCACATGTGAGTCAATATGTGATATTGAGCTTACATATATCTCATATAGTTTGCTCTTGGTTCAAGAACCAAGAATGAATGATGAAGAGGATGATTAATCCATGACTCGAGTTCAAGATGGACATCAGTGACAAAGGAACTATAAAAACACTACAACACCATACACAAATTTTAGGTTGAAGTTGTTCTCCAACTTTCTATTTACTTGGGTAGCATTGATGTGTGACTAGGCACCGCTCATTACTTATGATGTCATAAGTTGTTATGGACATTCACTACTAACGTAATATGGGACCTATAGGGTCACACGCATATGTCTCGACCTAGAGGAGGAGTTTGATCTAATGAATTAATTGCTAAAGCATTTAGGTAATTGATTCATGCAACAAGCATCATGAATACACTGCCAAACGCCCATCTCATGGGATGAGATGCTCGTCTAGAGTGCCAAACGGCCATCTTAAGGGTTGATATGGGCGTTTGGGGTGTCAGATTGATTCGAGTTGAAATTGTCTATTGATAACTGTATTTTACATACTTCCAGTATATATTTCACACCACTTTTAGTATAACTTTAGTTAACTTTTCACATAATCTCTCTATATTTTTTACTAAAGCCTTATTTAATGATTTCAGGAATTAACATGACTTAGGTCGCGATCTTGGAGACCGTGACCGCGGTTAATCGAAAGACCACGACCGCAATCATCCAGAGACTGTGATCGCGGCTAATCAAAAGACCGCAACCGTGATCATCCAGAGACCACGACCGCAGTTAACCAAAAGACCGCAACCATGATCATCTAGAGACCACGGCCACGGTTAATCAAAAGACTGCAACAGTGATCATCCAGTGACCGCGACTGTGGTTCTTCTCCTCACTCACTCCTCTCACAGCACCCACGGTTTGCATCACTCAACACTGCAACTATGGTGATCCAAAGACTATGACCATAGTTATTCCAGAGACTGCGACCGCAGCTATCCAAAGGAATCGCGACTACGGGAATTCAAGGACCGCGGCCGAGGCAATCCAAAGAATCACAGCTGTGATTATATGAGGATCGCGACCAAGCTGGATCGCGATCGGAGAATAATAAGGTAGAGACCGCGACCACGACCTTGCCCTCACTTAACAAAAAAACCACGACTGTGGTTCTAAGTCAGTGGAAGACGCCTATAAATAGTGCCCCCACCTGTCTTGTCAAGGGGGGAGGAGAGACAGATCAGATCCCAAGGCCGCAAAGGGTTGCTACTTTCAGACTCATCTCTGGCCACCCATCCATCAGTCTTGGATCTCTAGGAGCGAAAGCTGAGGAGAGAGAAGACTGTCGTCTGCCCCTTTCTTCAACAGGAGAAGGTCATCCACGCGGTAGATCCAGATATGAAGAAGTAGTGTGTAGTATCAAGTTCTTCTCTCCCAGATCTATCGCTCTTCATCCCGTTGTACCCCTTCCCCTCTTCATGAACGTTACGGATCTGTCTGTATGTAGTGTTGTCATGTTGTCCGCAAGCATGAGCGACTAACACCTTAACTTGGGTTGGGAGTAGCCACTAAGGCTCTCCCAACATGTATATTATCTCTTTCTTTTGTAAATACATATTCTTATCAAGGTTATCTCCATACACCTATTTTAATGCTTCACTAGTATGCTAAGCTACCATCTTGTGAGGTTTGATTGTTGATATCTCGAGAGAGTAATATCACTTTTATCCCGTGTCATGGAGCGGTATGAATGCACAAGAGTGTTGGAATGCTAAAGCTTTAACCATATGTTTGCTGCGAGGTTTTTGAGTAGTCATCTCGAGAGAGAGGCTTCTTTTAGACTTAGATCTATCCACATCTCGAGAGAGAGTGGAATAGACTTTTTAATGGTTGCTTGTAATCTTGATATGAGTATGTGAGGGAGAGAGAGATAATGTTACATGTTGGTGGGGTGCTTTAGTTGGTGAACCCTAACCCGGGTTTTCCCCCATATACTTGTTTATAGTTCATTTTCCTTTTCTTGTCTATTTTATTGTTCTCGCTCTTGTGATACCGTTCCTTGGGGAACATCTCTTTACACCCTTTTTGGCTGGAGTATCAGAGTGTTTGATTCCGCATTCTTAACATGACCAACCTTGTCCCTGTGTTCGACCCCGATTGCTACATTGGACCCCGTTTATCGTTGTGGGGGGGCGAGAGTTGGGTTATCTCTTTAAAAGTCTGACTACTGTAATCCACGCCCTTGGGACGTGCGATTTAGGCCGGTCAACTTTTTGGCGTCGTTGCTGGGAAAAGGCAAAATGGTACTATTTAGAACTCGAGTCCTCTTACTCTACTCCCGTGCCTCAAGCTTAGCAATAAGCTTGACAACACAATTTTTATCTTTCTAACTTGAATTTCTACAGGATAGTTTGTTTTACCAATTTGGTTTCCTAAGCTGACTGCACGACCTATTCAGGTACCCAGGAAGAAGTAATTTGTTCGACTTAACTCCCGTTCATCATGCCGCCTCACGTGGAAGGTCCTCTTTCAGCAGACGAGCAGAACGCGAGGGTTGGACAACACCCACCTCCTCCAGGAATCGATGAAGATAGAAATGGTCATTATAATGATGATCATCTCTATGAAGAACCAGATGAACCTAAACAAGAACAAAATGAAGACGATGATCGCCACAACGAGGAGTGTCATCATCGTCGCAAGCACAGAAGGAACCATAACAACCATGAGCGAAATCACAGGGACGGCACCAGAGAGGATGACGAAGTGGAAGAAAAGACTCTTCAGGAGTTGGCGGCTACAAAAGCCAACAATTCAAGATGCCTTATGATCATCCCAAGGTTCAATGCAGCGAACTTCAAATTGAAGCCAGCTATAATCTCTATGATCCAGAACAAAGGCTTTTGAGGGAATTCAAAGAATGATAACCCTTATCATCACCTTGATGCTTTTAAGAATATCTGGGACACCATTAAAATGTGGGGAGTTTCGCAAGAAGTCATCTATTGCAAAGGTTTCATTTTCTCCTTAGAGGACAAGGCACTATCCTGGTACCTTGGGCTACTGCATCAAGCTTTGAATGGATGGAATGCATTGGCAGACACTTTTGTGAACAAGTTCTACCCCCACCGAGAAGACTGTTCATAACAGGCAGAAGATCACATCTTTCACACAGAAACCAGGAGAGAATCTGCATGAAGCTTGGGAAAGATATCAGGAATACCAGAGAGATTTCCCTCACCAGAATTACAAGAAGGGGTTCTTGGTAACAACATTCTACAATGGTCTAACTCCTGAAGAGAGAGTCTCACTAAATGCAACAGCAAGAAGTGACTTTCTCGGTAAAAAGCCCAGTAGATCTAAAAAGATCATAGAAAACATGGATGAGTTACAAGCTGGGACTGACTATGACAGGACAGACAGAGGGTATGCTAAGAAATCCACCAATGAAGAGTCATCGATTGAATCAAAGGCTCTCGAAGCAATCAAATCTCAAATACAAAAGATAGCGACATATGTCAAACAGCTGAAGGAATCAGGAGGGAAAGGAAAGAAGCAAATTGAGAAGGTGATGAAATGTGTCACTTGTGGTGAAGTTGGCACAGAATAGATAACTGCATATACACCCAACCCGAAGAATCAAGTGAAAGTGAGTCTGAGGAGGAGGAAGCTGAGAATGTCTCTTATACCAACTTCAAGAGGACAGATCACCCCAGTTTCAGTTATGGCAACAAAGAGGCTGCAGAAAATTCACATCAATTGAATAATCCACCCAAGCAACCACCAGGTTTTGAGAAGAAGAGCGGACAAGGACAGTACACTAAGACAAGCACTTTCCAAACAAATAAAACCAACTATCAAGGTCAAGGGAAGTATCAAAACTGCCAAGTTTCCAACACAAGTCAAGGACAAGGACAAGCTCAAGGATAGAGTCAGACAAGGAGTACTAGTCAGCCTGACTTAGTGGGCCAACTATTTGATTTTGTCAAGAGACAGGACACGATAAACAATCAACTTGCACAAAGTGCACTGTCCAACTCTGGCATTCTTAACACTATGCATGTACAAATGGCGGATATGCAAACACATCAACGCGAGATAGACCATTAGCTCGCTCAGTTGGCTGAGCTTGTGAAGAACCCTTCAGGGAAGATTCCTTCTAACACAGAGTCGGCCAAAATGGCGATCCTTAGATCGGGAAAGACAATAGAGAGCCTTGAGGTGACAAGACCTGAAGAACCAGAGCGAGAGAATGTTACAGAGAATCTAGCCAAAGGAGAGAACCGGCACACTCAAGTTAGAGAACCAGAACTTGAGGAGGAAATATTTTCCAAAAGAAGTCAATACTCCCTGAGATTACCTTTTCCGTACAAACTTATAAAAACGCGCCTCAGGAAGAGGTATGAGAAATTTATGGAGTCGGTGAAAAAGCTTCACCTCGAGGTGCCGTTTCTGGATGCTTTAGAAGAAAAACATATGCCAAGTATTTCAAGGATCTAATCACAAAGAAAAGAAGAGGAGGAAGGATTGAAATAGTGCACCTTGCCAGTATGTCAACTACCTTCATAAAAGTGGAATTACCTACCAAAAAGAAAGACCCAGGAGCCTTTACTATACCCTTTGATGTAGGGGATAACATTGAAAGGAAAGGTCTCGCCAACTTGTGGGCTAGCATCAGTTTAATGCCTTTAAGCCTCACGCAATGATTAGGACTGACCGATATGGTCAGGACTAATATGAAAATCAAGTTAGTGGATCACACCTTCAAGAGGCTTGTGGGAGTAGTCGAAGATGTTTCGATTCGCATGGGCAGATTCTTCATCCCATGTGATATCGTTATCATTGACACTATTGAAGACCCTAAATGCCCTATCATCTTCAGACGTCCTTTCTTGGCAACCGGGAGGGCACTGATTGATGTGGTTGAAGGCATCATAACTCTGAGGGTTGGAAACGATCACATCGAATTCAAGGTGAAAGATGCAATGAAAGGACCATCCCTGCTCAAATCTACTTACTTTGTGGATGGCTACAACCAATATTGCGAAGAAGTAGAAGAAGACACAGCAGTGATAGACCCTCTTATGAGGGCGTTAAACAAGGAAGATTTAGAAATCGACAACACCGAGGTTGCTGAGACCCTCGAATACCTAAGTCAAGATGGAGAAGAATTGAGCGACGGAGAGGAAGTTGTCGAGACAGTAAAGTGTGCTTCTCTATAGCTGACAAAGGGAGAAGATAAAGTACCAAAACCCAAACCAGAACTGAAACAATTACCAGAAGGTCTGAAGTACGAGTTTATTGATCCTAAAGAAAGGAATCATGTCATAGTAAATGTCAGTCTGGCTAAAGAGCAAATGGAAAGACTTCTTAAAGAGCTAAGGCTCCATAGGCAAGCTATATGGTATTCGGTGGATGATATTAAGGGGCTAAATCCTACCCTATGTATGCACCGTATAAATCTGGAAGCGTCAGCAAACCCCTTGTTCAACCCCAGAGGAAGTTGAATCAGATGTTAAAAGAGGTTGTAAAGAAGGAAGTTATCAAGCTAAGGGACGCAGGTATTATCTACCCAATCAGTGACAGCAATTGGGTGAGCCCTATTTATGTGGTACCAAAGAAAGGAGGGATGACAGTTGTCAAGGGTGATACAGGAGATGAAGTGGTCTTCCAGACCGCCATTGGATGGAGAATGTGCATCGATTATTGAAAGTTGAATCAAGCAACGAAGAAATATCACTAACCTCTTCCCTTTATCGACCAAGTGCTAGAAAGACTTGCGCATCATGAATATTTTTTCTTCTTGGACGGTTATTCCAGATTTTACTAAGTTCCCATCCTACCTGATAATCTAGGGAGAAAACTACCTTCACCTATATGGTACCTATGCCTTCCGACGAATGTCGTTCGGATTATGCAATGCTCCTACAACATTCCAATGTTGCATGATCTCGATGTTCTCATACTTTCTGGAAGATATTGTGGAGGTATTTATGGATGATTTTTTTAACTATGGAAGAGATTTTTATGGTTGTTTGAAAAACCTATCGTTAATCCTGCAACGCTGTGAAGAGAAGAACTTAGTCCTCAACTGGGAGAAATGTCATTTTATGGTGCAAGAAGGCATAGTCCTGGGCCACAAGGTCTCAAAGAGAGGAATTGAAGTAGATGTCAGCAAGGTCGAGGCTATCTCTAGACTGCCTTCACCTAGGTCTATGATAGGAATGTGAAGTTTTCTTGGTCATGCTGGTTACTATCAAAGATTCATAAAGGACTTTTCATAGATTTCAAAACCCTTGTCAAATTTGTTGATCAAAGATGCAGAATTTGAGTTACAGGTGATTATCTGAAAGCTTTTCAAACTTTAAAGGAAGCACTCATAACATCGCCTATTCTTCAAGCTTCGGATTGGGAGCTACCCTTTGAGTTAATGTGTGATGCTAGTGACTATGTTGTGGGGGCAGTTCTAGGGCAGAAGAAGGACAAGAAACATCATGTCATCTACTATGCCAGCCGCACTCTCGATGAGGCACAAGTAAATTACACTACCACGGAGAAAGAAATGTTCGCTATTGTTTTTGCTTTCGACAAATTCAGGTCTTATCTGATTGGAGAGAAAGTAAGGGTTTATACAGAACACGGAGCTATTAGATACCTCATGCAGATGAAGGACACTAAACCTAGGTTGCTAAGGTGGGCCCTATTATTCTAGGAGTTTGATCATGGGATCATTGATAAGAAAGGGGTAGAAAATGTAGTTGCTAACCACTTGTCAAGGATTATCATCGAAGACAAGAATGAGCCACCTGTGAATGATAACTACGCAGATGAGGCTTTGCTCATGATAGAAGCTGAAGAAAAGAACTGGTCATGGTTCGTAGACATCTGCAATTACCTTGCTTGCGGGGAGTTACCACCAGAAATAACCTACCATCAGAAAAAGAAACTCTTCTCTGATATAAAGAATTACTATTGGGATGATCATATGCTCTTCAAAAGATGCTCAGATAATCTATATAGAAGATGTGTTGTTGAAGAAGAGGTGTCTGATATTCTGAGGGAATGTCATTCCTCACCCTATGGAGGACATCTGGGGAGTGACAAGACAGCAGCCAAGGTCCTACAATCAGGTTTCTACTGGCCTTCATTGTTCAAGGATGCCACAGCATATGTAAGAACCTGCAAGGAATGTCAGATGACATGGAATATTGGTAAAAAAATGAAATGCCTATGGTAGAGTGGGTTGAAGTTGAAAATTTTGATGTATGGGGTCGACTACATGGGACCTTTCCCACCATCCTAAGGGTATAAATACATCCACGTTGTTGTCGACTACGTTTCAAAATGGGTGGAAGTTGTTGCCACCCAAACTTGTGACTCCAAGCCTGTCATAAGGCTATTTGAGAAAACTATTTTACTAAGGTGTGGTGTACCATGAACTGTTATAAGTGATGGAGGGTCCCACTTAGGGGAAAGGTAGTTTAAAAAGTTGCTAAAAAAGTACGGAGTCAGACACAAGATTGCTACCCCCTACCACCCACAAACTTCAAGGCATGTGGAGGTGTCAAACAGACAACTGAAGCAAATCCTTGAAAAGACTGTTAGCAGAACAAGAAAGGATTGGGTAATGAAACTGGATGATGCCCTTTGGGCATATAGAACAGCCTAAAAAAAACCATTGGAACTACGCCCTATCGACTCTTATATGAGAAATTCTGCCATCTACCTCTGGAACTCGAGCACAAAGCCCTCTAGGCCATAAAGTCTCTGAATATGGATATGGAGAAAGTTGGTTAAGGATGTTACTTACAACTGCAAGAATTGGAAGAATTAAGACTGCATGCCTACAAAAATGCAAGAATCTACAAACAAAGGATAAAGGTGTGGCACGATACCCACCTGAAAAACAAGGATGTCCATGAAGGAGACAAGGTGCTTCTTTTCAACTCCAGTTTTCGTCTCTTCCCTGTAAATATAAGGACCAGATGGTCAAGACCCTTCACTGTGGTAAAAATCTACCCATCTGGGGTAATGGAGATCCAGGAAGTGAAGACTGGAATTTTCAAGGTTAATGGGCATAGGGTGAAAAGGTTTTATGAAGATCAAGCTTTTATGAGAAGATCGGAGATTGATTGGGAGGAGCCAAGCCAAACAGAGGAGGGAAACAAGGAGAATTTGCTACACCCTGCTACAGTGACCAAGGAATGAAGTTATATGAAGTCTAGCTAAGAGACTTTAAAGCAGGTGCTTCTTGGGAGGCAACCCATTTATCTTTTATTTACCTTTGTTTTCTCTTGCTTTCTCTCCTTTAGTTAAAGTTTTTCTCCTTCTTCTGATCAGTTTTGTTCTCATTATGAATTTTATCAGTTAAAGTTTAATCTCCAAAGAAATCTGACTCTTCTTTGATCTGCTGGTCGTGGTTATAACTATGACCGCGGTTTTTCTTTTGCTCAAGCAAAACCGCGACTGTGGTTTCCCTTATGTTCCTGAAGAATCGCGACCACAATCATACCCGCGACCGCGATCATACCCGTGAGTGCGGTAAAATCCGCGACCATGATCATACCCACGACCGCGGTAAAAGCCGAGATCGTGATTCCTTCAAGAAAAACTGCAACCACGGTCTTTTCCCTCGTTTAGTTTGGTCGCGATCTGAATGCCTATAAATACCTTTAAGAACCGGAATGTTCAATTCTTTACGCTCTCATCGATATCGTCTAAACCCTAAGACCTCTGTGCCGATTCGAGAACTGTAGCTTGCTGCCGCTAGTCCACCGTTTGCCGTCTACGACTATCGTCACAGCCACACCCATCGATAAGGTAACTGCTCGCTTCCTTTATGCTTTGCATTGACGAACTTTTCCTTGATCTTGAACTTTCCCATCGTCGCTATGGTGATCTGCTCTCGCAGTTTAGCCGGTGATTTCCCCATTGATGCTTTGTTTCCATACGTAGGGTTCTGTATCTTTTCGTCCCTAAGAAGAAAAAAAAACCTACAAACCCTAAAAATGGAATAATGGACGCTTGCAAGGACGAAGAACAAAAAGTCTGGAAAAAACTGAACGAATGGAGAAGACGAACCGTGATCGCGGTCGTCTTAACTGACGCAAGATGGAAAACCCTAAAGAACCGCAACCGTAGTGTAGTGTTTGCACAACCCCTAAGAACTTGCTAGTTTGGGCTTTCCTGAAAAGACATCGCGACCGCGATTATAATCGTGATCGCAATTACTATCGTGATTGCGGTAATAACCGTGACCGAGATCTTTCTTCAAGAAATCGCGACTGCGGTCTTTCTTTAAGAAACCACAACCGCGTCTTGCTCTGACGTGACAATAACCGTGACCGCAGTTCTTATTGTCCACTTAATAAAATTTGAAACCTAAGTTTTCAGTTAAGGAAGATAACCTATAATCTGATGTTAATTGTGCCCAGAAGAATAGAGGCAATCTTCAATAAACCTTACTATGACCTAAACTCCTTTAGTGTTGTAAATTTTGTAGAATGTCTTCTCCAACAACCAGCGACCCCCTTCTCAAGAAGGCAACTTCCCTGAAGGAGGTAGAGATGATAGTGAAGAGCTTGACAGAATAGCTGAAGAAGAACACCTCTATACCAGTTCCCAAATGCCTGGAGATACAGCTATGATTGCAGTAGTATCAGAGGATATTGGTGGGGGTACCACAAGAGGAGTCCCCAGAAGAAACCAAACAAACGGAGGAGACAGAGACCTCTGAATACCGATCAGAAGAGTCATGGAGCTTGGGGCACCAGAGGAAGTGAAAAGCTATATCAAAGGAACCCGTGCCCAGTAAGAAGGCAAGGGCAAAAAAAGTCGTGGAAGAAACATCTGCACAGAAAGGGGAGCCACCGTTCATGCCCCGGGACAAAGTACCCCAGTCTACTTATGACTGGATGTCCGCAAACAAAGAATGCAGACTGACACATTACTTTAACGTAGAGGACTTCAAGAAGCTGGGGATTTACGACAGGATGGTGAAGTTCTTGGAGGGCGCTAATTTATGCACCATCTGCACGCCTAAAGTAAAGTCCTACAAGAGACTAACCCTAGAATTCTTGTCTTCCCTGATGAAGATCGCCTCCGATAGCGAGGCACGAGCAGCGGGAGGAGGAGACTTCATGCTCCAGGTACGGCTAGGGGTGAAACCCACAGGGTGACAGAGGCAGACCTGAATAGGATATTCACTGCAACAGAAGAAGAAGCCAAAGCCTATTCAGTTGCTCCAGTAGAAAGAGAAATTGATGAATACGACAACAATAAAATGTAGGAAGAATTAAGTGGGGAGGAAAAGCACAACCCTAAGAATTCCAAATCCTCCCAGATCAGCTCGTACTTCATCAAGATAATACAGAAGATCACCGCCTTCACTATAGACACTGGATCATAGACCAGTACAGTCAGCAAGGGGGACCTTTTCCTCATATGGTCAATGATCAAGAAATGGCCAGTTAATATAGGCAGAATCCTAATCAAAAGGTTGTCAGCGGCAGTGGGCGGTGACGTAAAATGAAAATCTGCTTTCTGCATGGGCGGTCAATTACGATGATCTCTGATTACCTGCTGGAAGAAGGAGAAGTCCATAAATACAAAGAAATGGAGGGACATCAAAGCATAGACATCAGGTTCATCGCCAGAATGGGAATCCTGGAGCTGAAGGGAAAGAAAGCATATTTCAAACATAAAGGATCAAGGAAACCACTCCCTCTTCTTGAAATGGCATTTTATGACACCCATAAGCTACGGCCAACTCTCGACGACATTGAGAAGATGAGCTTGGGGCATTGCACGCCAGCACACCAACGGACCCAACACCGAAAATAGGGGAAAGCAATGCCCCAGCGCTAAAAACAAAGAAGAATCAGGAGTTGAGGAAGAAATTGGCAGTGGAGAAGAAGAAAATAGACACTACCATCAAGCCAGGTGAGAAAAAGAAGGCCACAGAACAATAGGTGGATGCAAGAGTTGTAGACCTCGCCTCTCCAAAACCACAAGAGGAAACAATTGCAGAGGGAGAGGCAGAGAAGAATAGAGTTACAGAAGAGGTGCCACATCCCACCAGTATGTCGGAGGCGGAGCCAGAAGGACAAGGCCCCCAAGCCATACAGAGGAAGGAGAGGGTGAACCTCAGACAAAAACCCCA
This sequence comes from Alisma plantago-aquatica, assembly GCA_963693085.1. Taxonomy (NCBI): domain Eukaryota; kingdom Viridiplantae; phylum Streptophyta; class Magnoliopsida; order Alismatales; family Alismataceae; genus Alisma; species Alisma plantago-aquatica. Next base: position 469,544,589 of record OY856410.1, read on the forward strand.
CAACCAACAGACGTGCCGGAGGTGGGGCCAGAACAATAAGGCTCCCAGGCCGTACTGGAGGCAGCAACAGAAAAAGCAAAGGAGATGCCCCCACTGCCACCACCTAGGCAGCCAGCCGTGCTGAGTTCGTCGATGGCACACGCGGAGCAGCAGCTGCACCAGCAACAATGACAAGCACCCACTTTCGGGGGTGCTTTAGGTACAAGGTTTGATGTAATGTGGGAACACATGCATCAAACCGATGCTATGCATGATAAAATATCTACATCTTTGTCATCCATAACAATGCAGGTACATGCATTGGATGAAAGGATGACAATTTTCTCAGACTTCATCAAAGAGGTTTTAAGTAACCAGTGGATGATGATGGGGATGCTGAAGAAAATGCAGGAGGAAATGACGCTCCTACGAAAAGAAGGGTAGGCCATCCGCACAAACAATGAGCAAATGCGCCAAGAATATGAAGAAGTAATGGCCGCCCATGAAGAAGAGTGCCAGGGCATACAAGACGGCCGTCGGAAGCTCGACCAGGAGCACGCAGAAGTTGAGGCTCGGTGGAAGAAGAAGAGGACAAAGCGCCCTGTCAGCCCAGCATGCTCCTTGGCCAACCCCTCTAGCCATGACGACAATGTGGGGGGCCAGGGGCAGGAGCCGGTGCAACAAAGAACGGGAGCACAAGCAAGAAGCCATCTCCCGTGGTTGAACCAGAAGGAACCCAGTCATCAAAAAGGTCGAGACCCCAAACTAAAAATCAAGCAGCACAAACAAAGGGGTTTGACCTCAACTGCAACCCTGAGGAGGTGATGGATGAAACCACCGATGAAGATAAGCACTAGGCAGCATGTCACCTCTCTCCTCCAGCACACACTATGACTATAAAAGAGTAGATAGCAGCTTCTCATCGAGAGGAAGTGGTCACAGAGCTCAGCTCATCCGGAGCAACAGAAATAGACAAGTTGATAGTTGAGCTGGGAGTTGGGCTCGATGAATCTAATGAATTCCTCGTCTTCCCACCTCATGAAGAGCACCACGAATACATCTACGATGGGAAGATGGAGGCCACTCTAAAGATGATGGCAGAAGCCAAGTTGGGATAGGCCTCTAAGGAGAGTCATTCCAAAGACAATGCCGCTGCAGAAACCTCCTCAGAGGAAGTTGGATCAACAGCCACGTTGCAATCTATGCACAAAGCTACTAAGCGGGTGGTAAAGGCTATGTCGACAATACAAGAAGCCTCGACACCGATTGCACTTGAGGCAACGTTCGAGGATGAGGATGGTGGGCTAGGAACCTTCTTCACAGATGAGCCCGCTAAGGAGAATCAAGTTGATGACAAGATCGAGATACCTGCAGCAGCTCCTCCTCTACCATGCAAGATGAAGGACATGGACATGACAGCCATGTCACGGATCTCCTACAGAGATGTCCATGTCCCGGAAAATGTCCTCAATGATGATCTACCCAGGTCGGACATACTGTACAACAATAAGGGTAGACGTCTGTCCAGAGACGACTTCTGGAGGGTTTTCCTGAAGAAGGCGCAAGTACACAAAATAATGTTCAAGGTACTTTGCGCCGCCCTCCTGGAAGAGTTCCTACATCCAGACAAGCCGCAGCCAGATTTCAACGGCACCACACGTCTGGTCGGCCTGTTATACAAAGAAGAATACATGGCGGTAGAAGTGTTGGAACTACAGGTGGCGGTCTGGAGAAAAGATACAAAAACGGTGGTGATGCCCATCAGGAATGCAAAGCATTGGGCACTAATAGTCATTGAACTACACGAACATAAGACGAGAGTGCTCAACTGCTGCGCAGCTGATATGGACAGCACATTTTTGATATACAAAAGGAAGGATGCCAGGGATGCCTTGAAGATTCTGATACGCCTACAACGAGCTATCAAAGAGGCAAGCGTAAATTTCAAGGATCCTGGAAGCTATTCTCCATCAACAAGAAAGCCCCCCAGGAAAAAGTTGGTTTGGGAGATTGTGCCTTCATCGTTCTGCGCATGATGGAAGCCATCAACAAGGGCATTCCCCTAGAAGATCTGAGCACGAAAGACCTGCATGAACTGTGGGGTGTGTATGTCATGGAAGTCATCTACGAACGCCAATTCTTCAAGGATCTGGCGATGGCTGCAGATACCATACCCCACAAGCTCCATATGGACATCCCTCTCCCCGAGAAGATATCTAGGAGGGAACAGCTCAAGACCATGTGGGTCGACCCGTCTGAACCAGCCATAGCTACAGCTTAGAAAGCAGACTGGACTGCAGAGACTGAAGAAGCTATGAACAAAATAGAAGAAGAACAACGGCCTTTAGTAACAGAAGCTCCCGAAGTTCCTCTTATAGAAGCACAACCCGCAGAATCAGAAGCTGAAGAAGACTTGGGGAACGATGGACCGGACGGGCCGGTAGGAGAAATAGTACCTTCTTTCGAGAACTTCAACAGATGGAGCTACTTCAGTCTGTCGATGGAAGAACTCACAATAATTATGAGTTCCTTGAAAGAAGATGACTCACCGGGAGATGTCATATTTCAGAGAGATGACATCTACGTATTAAAGGACGACCTCCATGAAACATTGAAAACATGAGGGTATCTCTCTATGAGTACGATGTCAGCCTACTAGGCGTTATTAGGGGACTCAATGCCAGACTCACACATGTCATATTTCCTACTGGTAGATGACATCCTCAAAGATAAGAAGATGGGAGAAATGGAGCGGCTGCAACGATAGCTTCAAGTGACCATACTAGAGCACATTTTCTTATCGATTCTTCATGACAACCACTAGACTTTATTGCACGTCAACCTTCTAAAAAGGACTACATTTCTGTACAACAGCTCTGACACAACCTTCTCACTCAAGAAAATGACCAACAAGACGACAGCAAAGTCTCCTACAGAAGAAAAGGAAAATATCTGCGCTGAAGCTATCATCGAGATGATACAGCAGCATTGTAAAGGGTACATAATGACAAAAGGCAAGGACTTCAAGAAAATCCAGTATTGCAACAGAATCCCTCAACAGGTACCCCTATCAAATGACTGCAGGTTCTTATGCCTGTCATGGATGGTAGCTATAGCAACTACCGACCTCAAGGTGGAGAATATGTAGTACGAGCAATATCATGCACTTAGGGGCATCTATGCCAGCATGCTCATGGAGTCCAAGTGGGCTTTTCCCGCCAAATAAACAATAAAGAAGGCCCGTTTATACAACTTACTCAAATTTTGACACCCCGGGATGGGGTGCAGGATAAGTTTGGGGGAGGAGTCATAAACGGGCCACAGAGGTACTTGTACCTCCCTTTTTCATTTGCTTCCTTTTTCATTTCACTTTCCCTTTTATTACACTGTCAAAAATTTTGGAATTTTGAAAATTTCATTACAACTAACCTTTTAGAAGCTCGCTTCCTCTTGCTAAAAATTTTTGAATGTAGTGTTCCAGCCCTCTGAGAGAGAAGAATATGAGCAACATACACAAGAAAGCATGAGCAAAACAACAGCCATAGCAATACTGCTATATCTCATTCTTGTAATAAGACATTGTCAATGTAACACCTTAACTCATGAAACCACTATAGACTAGAGAACCTCAGTCATACTCCTAAACAACCACCCCCACCTGACGCTTCTATCCAAAAAATCATCATCTCTACAGAAGGGAAAAGGTTGCCCTGTTCAAGGAAAATATCCAAAACAAGAGGTTTGGCCGCCCAGAAAACCAATCAAAACCCTCAAACCCATGCCTGTAAGGAGAGATAAAAATCCAAAAATCAAATAAAGAAAAGAATATGAGAGATGTGCCCTAAAAGATGCCAAAAGTTTTTTCCCATCCGGTATATTGCTGCACTCATGAATGCATCTATGTCGTGCCCATAAGTGGAAACTAGAAGCCAAGCTTACACACCTCGAATCCAGAATGGAACTTCACATACCACCTGACTTAAAGTCAGAAGCCCAAAAAGGGAAACACTATTCTTACGATAGTTTTGGGTGAGGAGTTCAGGGGGAAGAGGAAACACCTAAAAGCTTCGAGCCTACCTATACACATTAGCATAGGGGCCGCTGAAAATAAAGAATAGGTGTGAAAGCTACCTTTTAAAAAGATGTGGTATTAGCATGGATGTTAGCTAAGGGAGGGGTGATTAGTTGAGAATGAGAAACCTTTTACAATAGAAGGTTATGACAATTAAAATGAGGTTATGCAACTCCAGTTAAAAAGGGGAAGATTGAGACCTAAGGGATTGAATACATACAACAACAGTCTTGATGCAAGGATGAGATATTTCAGTCGTGTTGTTATGTTGTCTTTTAAGCTTGTTTATTCTTTCTCTCTCTGTGTTCTTGGACCTACACTTATCCTAAGGACAGGCTCGATTCTAAGTTTGGGGGAGTTCATAACACCGTATTTTATGTACTTCCTGTATATATTTCACACCACTTTTAGTATAACTTTAGTTAACTTTTCACATAATCTCTCTTTCTTTTTTACTAAAGACTTGTTTAATGATTTTAGGAATCAACACAACTTAGGTCAAAATCTTAGAGATCGTGACCATGGTTAATCAAAAGACTGCGACCATGATAATCCAGAGACCGTAACCACGGTTAATCAAAAGACCGCGACCACGATCATCCATAGACCGTGACCGCCGTTAATCAAAAGACCACGACCGCGATCATCCAGAGACCACGATCGTGGTTCTTCTCCTCACTCACTCTTCTCACAACACCCACAGTTTGCATCGCCTCAACACTGCGACCGCAGTGATTCAAAGACCGCGACCACAGTTATTCTAGAGACTGTGACCGCGGCTGTCCAAAGGAATCGTGACCGCTGGAATTCAAGGACCGCGGCCGAGGAAATCCAAAGAATCATGATCACGATGATATGAGGACCGCAACCAAGCTAGATCATGACCGGAGAAGAATAAGGCAGAGATCGTGACCTCGGCCTTTCCCTCACTTAATAGAAAACCCGCGACTGTGGTTCTAAGTCGCGCCTATAAATAGAGCCCCCACCTGTCTTGTCAAGGGGGAAGGAGAGACAGATCAGATCCTGAGGCCACAAAGGGTTGTTGCATTTTAGACTCATCTCTGACCACCCATCCATCAGTCTTGGATCTCCAGGAGCAAAAGCCGAGGACAGAGAAGACTACCGTCTTCCCCTTTCTTTGATAGGAGAAGGTCATCCATGCGGTAGATCCAGATTTAAAGAAGTAGTGTGTAGTATCACGTTCTTCTCTCCCAGATCTATCGCTTCATCCCGTTGTACCCCTTCCCCTCTTCATGAACCTTATGAATTTGTCTGTATATAGTGTCGTCATGTTGTCTGCAAGCATGATCAGCTAACATTGGGTTGGGAGTAGCCACTAAGGCTCTCCCAACATGTATATTGTCTCTTTCTTTTAGAAATACATATTCTTATCAAGGTTATCTCCATGCACCTATTTTAATGCTTCACTTGTATGCTTAGCTACCATCTTGTGAGGTTTGATTGTTGATATCTCGAGAGAGTAATATCACTTTTATCCCGTGTCATGGAGTGGTATGAATGCACGAGAGTGTTGGAATGCTAAAACTTTAACCATATATATGTTTGTTGTGAGGTTTTTGAGTAGTCATCTCGAGAGAGAGGCTTCTTTTAGACTTAGATCTATCCACATCTCGAGAGAGAGTGGAATATACTTTTTAATGGTTGCTTGTAATCTTGATATGAGTATGCGAGGGAGAGAGAGATAGTGTTATATATTGGTGAGGTTCTTTGGTTGGTGAACCCAAACTCGGGTTTTTCCCCATATACTTGTTTACAGTTCATTTTCATTTTCTTGTCTATTTTACTGTTCTCGCTCTTGTGATAGCGTTTCTTGGGGAACATCTCTTTACACCCTTTTCGACTGGAGTATAAGAGTGTTTGATTCCACGTTCTTAACATGACCAACCTTGTCCCTATGTTCGACCCCAATCGCTACATCGGACCCTATTTATCGTTGCAGGGGCCTAAGATTCGGGTTATCTCTTTAAAAGTCTGACTACTGTAATCCACGCCCTTAGGACGTACGATTTAGGTCGGTCAGCTATGGATTGAACCGATCGGCCCAACCCAGCTTGGCTCACCATACGGTCATTTAGGTGAGTGGACAGTCATCTTGCATGGGAGAGATGGCCCAGTTCGTCCATGGGAAGGTTCTAGATATTTCCAAGTTCATTTTAGTTGCACATTACTTGTTGTGCAAGGAATTAGTATGTAATATTAATTGGAAACGAATTGCCAATTTTGTATGTGATTGAGAAACTGCAAAATGGGCGTCTCCCAGTATAAGACAGTCATTTTGCATGCTAGACGACCGTCTGGTGTACCATATGGCTATTTTGGTGGTCACATGTTGTGAAAATTCAAGATCTTTTAGTCCCTTCCACTCCTGCATAGACTGGGAACCCTAGCCCAAACCCCACCTATAAATAGAGGGGTATTGGGGGCTTCCCACAACACAATACAAACAATTAATGATAACTTTCTTTGACAAATGTTTTCCGCTCTGGTTGTGGTAACCACGAGAGCCCAAGTAAGTCCTACCCGATTAGGGGGGATAGCAAGGGAAAGAGAAATTGAGATCATTGTTGTCGGAGAGTAAGTTGGTGACTAATGCGCCATCGAAAGGGATAACTCCTTCATGTCCATTCTAGTAGGACGACAAGAGTTCTAGGTGGTCTATGTGGACTTCTCTAGAAGTGGGAGGTCGTTGTCTTTCGCTAAGGAGGACATTATCAACCAGCAATCTGTGATGAGGGGAGCTCTTTAGAAGAAAACGCTCGAGTCTGCTATCCATGGACGAGCAGTAAGACGAGTCCCAGTGCGACTAGGAGTCATGCTACAATGATGAGGATTGTCACTGGACTTGTTCTAGGACCAGGTATATCCTGGAAACCATCCTTTCCATCTTATAGTTATTGACATGATCCGCTGATTATGGGGAATATGGTAGCTAAATTTTTTGTTTTCGCTACCTGCTCTATAGCCATATTTACCTACAATATGTACAAGTGTTTTTTTCGAGCCTTTAGGCCTTATGAGTTCAAATGGAATATAGTGGCACTCATTTGCAATCATGAGATCAACTATAGCATATATTATGGAACTCCTGTACAAATCATGCATATGGTGTACAAAAAGCTTGCGGCCTTCTTTATCTCTAAAGGTAGGGTGTCCTAGCCATCCAACAGCTATTCCATCTCCGTTGTCCATTGAGCCTGCTCTGAATAATCCCCCTTTTGCCGGATTATTACCAATGTAGATTTCAAATGGAACATCATTTTGAACCTTCAGGTCTTACGAGAACTGTTAGTGCATAAGATTGCATGATACAATAATTAATCCCAATATCATAATATGTGAATTTTGAATTATAGCTCAATTATTTTCATATTCCTCCTTATTTCCAAGTATGATTTACTTTTCTACAACAATACTCAATGTCTCTCACTATAATGTGCTTTCTATATTTCTTTAAATGACTGGGCTGCGATGTCTGTAGGAGGGAAGAATAAGGGAACTTAGTCAAGTAGCATACACCTCAAGGATAGATTAGGGTTTATCCCTACTAGGGTGCTATGTCATTTATTTCAATTTTTCTTTAAGTAGAGGATCATGTACTATCTTATCTTAGTTTTAAGTTTAAGTCTTTATGTTGAGGAACTTGATGCATGAAAATTGTGTTTTTGATCTTGTGTTAGTTGAATGGAAATTTATTTTTATAATGTGACATCCCCAATGAGATTTATGATTTTGTTCAATATTTTATTTGTATCGTAAGTGGGATGTTACAATATGGTACTAGAGAAAAAAATATAGTTGGCCACCAAAATTTTCTCAAAAATCTCATCTAGTTTACGTTCCCTTCTGTAGATGGCTTTGAATAAGAGATTAGATAAGGATGCAATGGTTTCAGAAGATGAATTTATATCCTTTGGCCAATATAGAGAAGATGGTGTTCACATGCTTCTCTTTGATGTTTTAGTCAGGGCTCTAGCCACTATGATGGGAAGAGGAGTGGATCAACTAGCCAACCCTTGGGTTAGCTTTCCCTAGTTGACTTCTTGAAAATCAACCCTACCTTGTATACTGGAGAGTAAGGGCTAGATGTGATGGGTAATGATCATAGTTGTCTGTAGAACATGCAACATTGTTTCCATGATCTATACTATCCTAACCACTTCAAGGTCCACTTTGGGGCCCATATACCAAAAGGTGTAACCTAGAGATGGTGGGAGAACCTCCTACATTCCCAAGAAACCAATTCTCCCCTTTTCACCAGGGAGGAATTTTCTTAGGATTTTAGGAACCGCTATAAATTTGAAATTATGATCAAAAAGAAAGAAGAGGAGTTCCTCAACCTTAGATAGTCTGGTGATACCACTATCACCTAGTATTCCGTGAAATCTAGTATCCTACAAAAGTGTAGTCATGGATATGATGAGTGATGCAGAGAAAAGAAGTTCATTAGAGGTCTTAAAGTCTGACCTTAGCTTTTCACTTTCTGAGAGAGGACTCACTACATTACAATCTACTCTTAATGTTTCCTTAGAGTTAGAAGATCACCCATGAAGGATGTTTAAGAAGGAAGATCCCCAAAAGAATCACAATGGAAATCAACATCACCACCCTCCACCCAACAATAAGGACCAAAAAATAGGAAATATTTAGTAGAACCTCCTTTTAGGAAACCTTATGTCACTTTTGGAAGACTCCATGGTGGACCATGTAGTCATGGGTTGGTAGTTTGCTACTATTGTGGACATCCAAGTCTTAAGAAGCATGAATGCCTCCATCTCAAAGTAAGGAATGATGCAATATAAAACCCTAATCCAATTGGACGAGAAAAGAGACAGTCAAGAATCTTTGCAGTGATTGATGATGATGAGGAATAAATCACCAAAGAAGGTATGTTTTTGTTGTAACACTAGTTAGATGGAAATACATATTGAGTACGGAAAACAAGGAATAAGTAAAATCCTAAAATAGGTAGTACCTAGAAAATTTGAGGACAAAATTTTTGTAAGGTGGGTAATATTGTAACATCCTCAAAATTTTAAAATTGATATTAGGTCATTAATATTTGATTACACAAACCATAATCCATATTGATAAATAATTTATATGTTATTTTAAATGTCCAATTGACCTAATTCAAATCCATAATCCAACACAGTAAAATTAAAATAGAAGTTTCTCCCCTCAAAATTTGACTCTTTGAACCTTTTTGTATATTTTACATAATTAAAATGACTTTTTCTAATGATATTAGTTCCAAAAATTGTGACTCTTATTACAAAAAAAATAAGTTTATACTCAGATTCTAAGCCCTCAAATATCCTAGGATACCAATTTTCATTAGATCAATCCATGTTTTCTCAATTTAAGTTATAAAAGGAATACCTAAAACCTCTGGATTATCAAGAGTATTCAATTTTGGTATCATTAGAACTTAGGCATTCATATGTGTTTGAATGTCACATAACTTCTCTTTTTCCTACTTTTAAAGAATCTAAGTCTGACCTTGTAGTAGAGTCATATGCAAGAAAGGAGTTCATCTTCTCCCTCTCGAGTCCACTCCTGACTAGACTCCATAGTTTGTGAATTTCTTTGCCCCTATGCATCTCTACCTCTATGATCTTTGCAAGAAATTGCATCAAACCAAAATATTCCTTACATAATCCCTTATTGATCAATCCTAAATTTTATATGTTTCCTTTCCACAAACTGCCAACATTCTAGGACTTCATTCACTCCCATGTTCCATCCTCCGCAAGATACTGAAGTTCAGCCTGACCTCCAACTATATACCAAACCTCTTGAAATCCACCAGGAGACATCCAGAGACTTGAATACATATCCACCTTTTCCTAGTTAACTCCCTCCAAGAGCCCCACATTTAATCTTACTTCTGCCACTGGCAGTGATTGGTAGTAGCTTCACAGGCCATAAACCAAAAACAACAACTCAGATTGCCTTATCGAGACACAATTGTCATTCATACACTTCCAATTTCTTCAAGGAATTGGTAGTTTCAATATCCCTCTTTTTGTGTTTTTTTTGTTCATGAAGCGGATGAAATCCCCTGGCAACAATTATCCTTTCTTTGGGTTTCCACCACCATTGGTTCTATTTTCCAATAGAGTTTTTGTTCTCAATAGTCATTTATGTATGAGTAATTTTTCTTTCTCATCCCCATTCTGCCCAGCTTTGGATTGAGCTTTAAGGTATGTTTCTACATGCTCCTATCACCCATATATCTTGAACCAGGAGTTGTTGTGACCACAGGATCTCGACAAAGACAAAGATCCATGTTTTAAGATACTTTTATGAAATGATGTTTGCTTTCCTCTCACATTTCTCCCATGATTTGTGCTCCAAAGAGTCATGTTCTACACTACTTGGAGGAAGGTACATGGTTGGGTTTTTCCAGTTTTTCCATTATCGAACTTCTATCTTTGTCACGCCTCACAAGGGCAAATAAGACATTGATGTCTTTATTAGTTGGGAAATCGTGTGTTTTTAGCAGGTCCAAACTATGTGCCCCATCTTGATAGGGCCATCTCAGCATGATCCCACATGGCTAAATATTTTTTTGAGTTCTATTGATTTGATTGGATAAAACTACAAAAAAATCACTATAAATACATAATTAGTTCAATAAGTATGAGAAAATACATTTTTGAAAGTCTTCTAGAAAAGGAATCCGATATTATAGTTTCCAAACCCAAATTCATAAACTTCATAAAATGTTTTTCTAAATGCCCTATATTAGATTTTAGTTGCCACTTAACATAGAAATTGATAAAAAAAACATATTAATTTTAGGACATTATGGTTTCTATCATACTCAGGAGACTTGACAAAACTTCTTCTCTCATTTGTAAGTGGGTCCATGCACTTTGAGCATATTGGTTTTCAATCACCTTATGCTTTTTATATCATGATGATCAAGATAATCATATACATAGATATGTACTTCAAATTGAATGTTAGTTGCATAATGTCCCTTAAATGTTATTCTTATGCTTTCAATGTCATGTTCAAGAATCTATGTTGTGTTGATGTGAAACTCAATTGAAGTTAATTAATTCCATGTTAAACAACAATCATGTAATGGGTTTCATCGTTATGTCCTCATCATGTTTATGTTGAGAATTTGAGCCTTATGAGTTCAAATGTAACATAGTGGCACTTAACTACAATCATGATCTCAATTGGAGCATAGCCTATGGCACCCTAGTACATATCATGAATTCAAATGGAGCATCATTTGAGCCTCCTAGACTTATAAGATTAGAGGAGACTATAATTACATTGATGTCATTATAAGTGAATTTGAATTATAGCTCAATTATTTTCTTGTTCCTCCTTATTTCCAAGTATTGTTCACTATTCTATAATAATACCCAATGTCGCTTACCCTGATGTGTTTTCCATTTTGCTTTGAATGGTTGTCCATAGGAGTGAAGTACAAGGAAGCTTAGACAAGGATCATACATCTCAAGGAAAAATTAGGAGTTTAGTCTCGGTGGGATGCAAACTATTTTATGCCATTTGGTTCACTTTTTCTTTAGGCATGAGGATCATGTACTAGTTTAGCTTAGTTTAAAGTTTTTATGTTTTTATGTTGTAGAAATTGAGACATGAGAATTGCATTTGTTATTCTATTTCAGTTGGATGGAACTTTGTTTTATGCAATGATCATCATGTTTGTGTCATGAGATTTATGCTTTCTCAATATGACATGTTTCAAAAGTGGGATGTTACATCTCGATAGAGAATACAGCCATAAGGCGACCCAATTGCATCCTCCTAGGGCTTGGTCTTCACCTAAAGGAAGTGTAGCAGTTTCACCAGTCCTTGGTAGGTTTCGAGGATCCCTACAATGGTACTCAGACATGTAGGAGGGAAAGGAAAATAAGAAGGAAATAGAGGAGAGATATGGATGGCAAAGAGATTGTAACAACATGGGAAGCTTAAGAATATTTCATGTGTGGCTAGAGGTATTTCCAACTACAAACCTTGGTCGTGATTGGTTTCTATTAGAATAGTGTGTCGTCATAGGAATAGGAGGAGAAACAACATATTTTTAGCAAGAAAAATAGAATCTACTCATTGTCCTCTTGTTCTCCGCAGACAAATAGACGGTGAGGCAATGTTGGTAGTTGTCAATAGGATTTAGTAGAGCCATGGTCGGCCACAACAAAAGCCAGTGATAGTTCATTTTTTTGCCACAACTAGTGGGCACTAGAGGAAAGGATAGGATGACTAGGGTTTATGGAATGAAGGAGGGAGGAAATAAATAAGGAAGTGAGGTAAAACATAAGAGGAGAATAAGAAGAGGAAGAAATGGAAAAGTAGGGAGAACGGATGTCGATTACAGCCAAGTGTGTATGTGGTTGAAGAAGGAGAGAAACAATGTTTGTGTGAGCAAGAGGAAGAGCGTTGAATGTTACATCATGGGATAATCACTAAATTATGTGAAGAAATTATAGTAATTAAATTAATCATGGTAAATTAAAAGCATTTCTTTATTAAAATCAATTGAAGGAGAAAATTATCTTTGATTAACATGGCAATTCATGGGTATGCTAATTAAGGTGTGAGAAAATTCAAATTTTTCATTAGTTTCATCATTTGAAAATGGTTAATTAATTTCATTACTAATAGCTTAAGTACTTAATTGATTTTAATGCATTTCTTAATCAATATTGATATGTTATTTTGTATTTACTCTTTTCTTTCCTCAACTAGACTTGTACAGATTCTAGAGTGCCAAATTAGGATAAAAAATAATTAATTGGTTATTTATAATTAACTGCGTATTCAAGATTTATTTAATTTTTTATCGTTTGTGTCATTTAAAAGGGTGATATGTTAAAAACATTATATTTTCTTGGCTCCAATTTTAATAATTTAATTCAAAGGAAAAAAAGAACTATTACGAGCATAATTATAAATGGGCCTAAGGAGAGGGAAGATTAATCTATATAGCCAACTTTGAGTATATTACAACACTCCACCCCTTAGAAGAGATTTTGTCCCAAAATTCCACCCAATCATAACCTAGATGACATCAACCAAATCACTCAATCTTTTTTACTTACTAATCATCCATTGTTATAGGATTCATCAAGAGTGGTTATTCAACTCTAGTTTTCATCAGTTAATTTTATTTATTACCATGTGGGACCAAGATGTGGTTTAGTAAAATTATCACTTTTGGAGCTTATCAGTATCACAACAACCTACAACAACAACCAAGTTTTATGATAGAGAAAATGCAGTTTATGACTCATATTGTTGAAATAAAAAATGCAACTATATGACCTATTTTAAATTATTCCAAACACCTAAATCATCCATATGTGTTCTTGGATTGAAATTAGGTGCTAGAATACTAATTTTTAGGAATGTTATATTTTGGTGGATTTTAAATTGGATAAAATATATGTTGAGAAGTTACTCTAATTGAAGCATAGTAAATAGTAAAATATAAGGAATATGTGTACTAAAAATGCTTATGTGTTGAGATTGATTTATATATGAGAAAGTTTAGATGGAATAAGTTATGATTGTGCAAAAAAACTTAACTAAGCATGATGAGTAATAAAAGAGTAGTTCCATAGATAGTGTTGTGGATCCTAATGTCTTTATGAATAATTAATGAAAATTTTGATATTGAATGAAATGTTAAGAAATGTGTTGGGGTTGAAATAGCATGTATCGATTCTATTTGAGAAACAATGAGTTAGGGTAATTTTTAGAATGAGAGGTTGATGACACACTAATGATGGTTCAAATAAAATAATGTGAGAATGGAAAAGAAACATGTATATTGTAAACTATAGTTTCTTGTGTTGCTTGTTATAATGAGTAATGATTGTACTTTTGGTTAGCCTTGGTCCTATTCGTGTCATTCTAGTTTCACAATAATACACACAAATGATAAATGATGAAATTAAATCTCTTAAGATGACAAGATGATCAAGTAATAAGTAAAATGATGAATCCATATAGTTAAGTGTTGTGAGTTCCCTCTAGGTCCATACTAGGGAAATGAAAAAGATCTTTGTGTAGTAATCAGAGGATTATGATAAGGATTTATGAGTGTGGATCTAGACCTTGAAGGCTAGACCAATAAGATTTTGGATTGTGTTATGTTGTATAATTTTTACCTAAATCTTCTGATATACTCTATGTCCTTAAGGAATAGACTATGATGAAATGTAAACTATAAATATTGGGAAATTTTCAAAGATGTGATATTTTATTTTTTATCTATCTCATGTACTTGAGATAAGGACTTGGTTGTAGATTGAATGAATGTCCTACCTTAGCCTCTTTAGGAAACCTTGTAGTGGACAATCATTTGTTGTAGCTATCTTAGAATGGTCAACTAAATCCTTAGATAATGTTAGTGACTCAATGTGTATTAGGCATATCAACTTCTACCTTGTGAGGTACGAGCCAAGTAGTTTTAGGAATGTCAAATATTATATGATAAGTCATGTGAAAATGAGATGGATGTGTATTGTATTCCACCTAATGCTAGTTGATCATTTTTTGTTATTGAATATATTTCATATATATGACGTTCAAATACCCTTTTATTATGAGATAAAATGAAATTTATTTTTGTAGTCTTGATATGAAATCTATTTGCAAATGTTGAATTACAAATAGATTCTAATATTTAACATATGATGGGTTTGAGAGATATTCTTTTTGGCGAAGTTTTGGTTGTGTTTGAATAGTCCTATTAGGTAGATGTGTATTCTATGAACTTCATCTTTAGGACCACATGATGTTCTCCAGTGGGGTGTTACAAAGATGATCTTATTTATACTATTATATTATAAGTTCTTATTGACATAAGTCAAATGAGTCATTGAACGATGAAAATTCTATCCAATATCAAAATGTTCTTCCGATCCATGGGTTGCTCAGAGGGGCCACCTCTCCTAAGATGGTGTGTAGGTTATGAAGCTCAAATCTTCCATGAAAATCAATAGATTATGTCAAAAGCTTACAATTTTATATAAAACTAAGAAAAACTAAATGTAAGCTAATTCTATGGTAAAACCAGGAATATGAATGTAAAACTAAGCTAAAATGCAACTAAAACTAGGAGGAATATGCATTCATTAGTGGTATAAAAATACTACTTTATAGAATTAATTAATTAATAACAATTCTTTTTATGTTAACATGCAAAGAGTTGATCATCTACTAATGTTAAGAATATGGCATATGAGACATAAACTTTTCAACCTTTTTTTCATAGACAATCCAAAATTCAAGCATAGACTTTATGACCATGTAAGTACATACAAATTAAATGCATTTTGAGTATGATAACATAACATTTCTATTTAGTTTGTATGCTTAGGTACATGATCTTAGTGTGGTGTGATAATAATTTATTTGGAATTTCTACCCTATAAATAGGTATTTGTGTATAAGATACATCCCCTTCCAAATAATGTTCTAGCTCACGTATAGGAGATATGGTGAAGTCCTTTTGAAGGGTTAAAGAGGTATTTATCTACGCTCATGGAGGTTTACTAGGATGATTGGACATGGAGTGTGCATGTTGTCCCCAGTGTGCAAGATCGTTTGATTTGTGATATTTTTATCATATGGATGATGATTAGTTGGAGGAGAAATAGTCACAACCATGGTTCAGGAAAGCGGTATGCGGTGTACGGGAGGAGAGGGTACTACATAGAGTATATGCGGTATGCGGGAGTATATACGGGAGTATATGCGGTTTTGGATTTTTTATTTCAATAAAATAATTATATATAAAATAATATAGAGAGATCATAAATTAAAATATATATAGTAGGCATGTACATCTATTTACTTATAAACATATTAATATGCATGTATGATGTATGCTATGCTTATATATGCATTTATGTCTATATATAGAATGTGTTTGTAATATATGTACAAATACTAAAATGTAGGTAAATCAATTTACAAATATATGTATAGTGTGTATAAATATGAATAAATAAAAATGTATATATACATGCACAAATATGTGATTGTATATTTAGGTATATTGTATATGTATCTATACATGTTAATATATCAAAAGGTATTCGGATAAATGTACAAATGCATGTGTAAAACTTTTATATGTATTACAATGTATACATATAATTCAATGACTATATATCTCAATTTATATATATAATGAAATGTGTGTATATATATATATATGCATGTATGTACGAAAAGCATGAACATTAGTTGTGGGCTTTTCAAAAAGCGGAGTTTAATCGGTCGTTTCATCGGCCAAGTGGGAGTATATACGGCCCATGACCGCTTAGTGGACCGATTAGTAATATGCGGTGCGGTAGGGTGACTGAATAGGTATATGCGGGAGTATATGCGTCCGTGCGGACCGATTTCCCGAACAGTGGTCGCAACAATGCTTAAATCATTGGACATTAGCTTAGTATGGGTCTGATTTTCATATAAAACTAGATACAAAGTTAGATAGGGAGATTACAAATATTTTCTATCAAATGACTTTATGATTCTAAAGTAGGATACACAGTTGGAGGATAAGTAATTTGAATAAATATTGAATCATTGCTATGTAAATTATAAACGTTCTCATTTAATTTTGTATGTGTATTCAAACCATAATACAGAATGATGGCTAAGACGTAAATGGCATGTTGTGTTGATGGATGATGTGCTTAAGAGTTCACTTTGCAATCATGTCACAAGAATGCTTAGATCATTGGACATCAGCTCAGTATGGGTCTGATTTTCATAGAAAACTAGATGCAAAGTTAGATAGTACGATTACAAATGTTTTCTATCAACGACCTTTTATTATTCTAAAGTAGGACACATAGTTGGAAGAGAAGTAAGAATGAATATTGGATCATTTCTATGTAGATTATTAACGTTCTCATTTAATCTTGTATGTGTATTCAAATCATAATATATATTGATGGCTAATGATGCAAATGGCATGTTGTATTGATGGATGATGTGCTTAAGGGTTCACTTTACAATCATCCAAATCATGGTGATCCAAGCATTGATTAGTTAATCATGACTTTGAAAATCCTTATTAAAAAGCCCATATATTGTTAACCTATGAAGGTCACTATGGGTTCACAAATAAATCATGCCAATCTGGAGAGGCGACAAATGAGAGTTTTTATTGAAAAAATATGTATGTGTTAAACGAAGAAGGTTAATACTTGTTCACAAAATCATGTAAATCCTGGATAATGATGAATGTCATTAAACTACATCAAAGAAGGTAATTACCCATGTAACTAAATGATGATCTCTTACATATCTCTATACCTAAGATTATGAATAAAACCATGTTGAAGGTGGTTACAACCCATATCATTTTTTTCAGTCCACTCATCCTCAGTCATCATAGTTGACATCTACTCATCAGAAACTCTTGGTATGCTGGTTAATCTCAGTAATGGTTATCGATAAAATACATTTCATGATTCAACAATTGATGCCAGGCATGATTGACAAGTTACCTGAATTATGATAATATAGGAATATAGTTCCCTAAAATATTGAATCATTGAACATTCAATTAGTGGTTAGCTAAATCCTAGTTACCTATATGTCAAAATTCTAGTTACCCAGAAGCTAGAATCCTAATTCATATGTTATCCCAATTATGGTTGACAGGTCACTCAGACCGTGGATAATTAAGAAAATTAATTCCTTGATTGTTTCTTCCTAAATGAAAGCATATAATCTGACTATTAAACACCATTGTAGTTATCGACTCATGTTAATTACAATGGGAGGAATATATATCATTGATTTTTCTACAATCACTTCTCCATGTCCTACCCTTGTCTCATCAAGATCTACACCACAATAATGTGGTTGTGCACTAAAACAATGTCTTATTCTGACGATAGATGAACCTGAGAGAACTCTTCACATATGCTCACTTGTGTGCACAAATCATCTTGCCAACCCTGACTTTGAGAGCATGTATCTAGACTGAAGATCCTAGATGAATCGATATATGATATTTATTGTGATTCGGAATGATAATTATCTACAATATTTACAAACCAAGAATCATGAACAAAATCATGTTGAAGGTGCTTAAGAATCATATCAATGTTTCCATCCATTTGATCAGAGTCTCAAGGTGTGCTTACAAAAGAATGGACAGTGCAATGGAGAAGATGTCAATTATGCTGACTAACAATGGGGATGATAAAAGACTGTGAAATTGACACCTATACATAAACTTTTTTTTAAAATATCTGAGTGTGAGAAATAACTATACGCCTTTTTTTATACTAGTCAGAGAGAAAGATGATAATTATTCACTGGGGATCTTTTTCCTGACAAAATCTACTCGCTTGAGATGTGATGATCTTCAATCTAGACTGTAGGAGAAATCCTTTCCCTATTGGAACTCTACTCACTTGAGTCGTGATGATCTTTGAATTGGACAGTAGGGAGTAAAAATTTCTAATCAGAGATCTTCCTGTAGAATTTTGTAGGTGAAGTCTTTCTTTGGAATACAACAAGATCTAAACATTAGAGTTTTGGGTTGACCTAAAAAGTAAAGTTATGGTAGACGAAGCTAAATTTTAAGAAATATAGAGTGAGGTTCATCCATGAGAAAATCTTGTACTCATCTATATCTAACATTGGTATTTCCTAAGGTGGAGACATTTCATCTATCAAACATCGTGAACCACAAATTGCATAAGATCGTTATAGAAAATACCACAACACCCATCCAGACACTCAATACAAAAGTGTAACAAATCGGATAGTCACTGAAATCTCGATGCATTGCACCAAGCACATATCGAGTTGCACTCATCACAGACACACATCCCCGCTCACATTTATTATTGTCTTACATTTCAATTGTTAGTTGTGTCACTTATTAACTGCAAGATCCACATATGATGAAGTCACCCCTTATTATTGAAGTCTCTTTTGTTAGTATGCAGTAGATGTGCATCATATTGTTAGTGGTATTGTTGTTTTAAATGGTTATTTCATTTAATATTCTCATACAACAAGATAGATTTTGTTATAAAACTCCATTGTCGTGTTCTTGTCATTATATGTTATATTTTTGGAAATAAAAGTCATTCAAAATTGAATACAATTACAATGCAATGTTCAAGGCCATTTCCACGACATATTTTCAAGTCTTAGTAATCATATGTGAAAAGGTTGTCTATTAGTATATAGTTAATACCTTATGTATTTGGTCTAGTATTATAGAGAGAAAACTCATGAAATTAGAAGTCTGTCATCTTTATCAGGATTGGGAACTATCACATCTTATGTGATATCATTTGTCTTTAGGGGTCATTTGGATTGTGTATTTCACGGTATATTTTAGTTGATTTTGGTATTCTAAATACCGTACTGACAAAGACGTTGTTTGTATAGAAACATATGTAATTTCCAAGTTGTGGTGGTCTATGGCTTGGTATTTTCCATGAAATTAAGTGGATATCACAAAGTGAGCAATAATTAGCAAGATTTAGAATTATGAAGGCTAGCTTATATATGTGACTCCCCTAAAAACCTACATGTCCCCCCTTTCACCTTGTTCACTCTTCACTACTCCTCATTTGCCATTCACCCTCCACCTCTCCTCCCCCTCCCTCTGTCTCTCCTCCTCCCACATTCACCTCTCATTTTACCCTTCGATGAAGTCGTATTATGGATGTGATCAAGGATTAAGTGGCTCAACTTATAGATCTGGCATACGTGCTTTTGATGGAGAATCAGTTGCCTTTTGCTTTTGATGCCTACACCACTTTTAGATCCGTGCTTTAATTTTTCCTCCAATGCTACTTTCAGTTATGTAGCCGCATCTAGGAAGTAGAGGGCACTTCTAGTGATCCAGTGAAGGAACAATCACTTCAAGTTAAATATGGTGTTGCTTCTTATTCGAGGGAGAAAAGAAAGTTCACCCCTTATTCCCCTTCACTTGTTCTTCTCAAATTCATGTTTCTCATAACTCTCCATATATATATTCCTTGGCTAGATGTTTTCAATGTATTTGGTTGGCTACCACGGGATGTTCTTTTATTTTTAAAACTTGGACTTGGACTACTATATCCCCCAAATCCAAAATGGTACATTAAGAATCAAGTTGCAACTAATTTTGACCATCTCCCAACTTCCTAGTAGACTTCCAATTGTCTGTTTATGGCGTCATTTCTTATATTTGACATTACATATTAGTTATCATTGCCTTTTTCAGGTAAAAATAACCAAACATGTTGTACCAATAGTTGTTTCAATCTGAAGGTTTTCATTTGTTGTTAGTTTGGCATTGTTGAACTGATATCTTCATAGTTGGTGTATGTGTTCGAGACTATATGCTTTTGGTTGTTACTTAATACTAGTGTAATATTATTATTCACTAGTATATGTGAGAGGATCTAATGCTGATAATTTTTTAAGAAATAATCTCTAAGTATATCATATCCATCAAGCATTATGTATCTTAACCATCTAAATCATGTAGTTTTCTTATTTGTTCTTATTAGTTGCTAGGAAGTATATTTCATACACACGGGAACTACTTGCTCCTATTTAAACTCCTATTCAGTCTCTGCATCAGATTTTGAGATCGTCATCATTATCTTGGTTTGGACTAAACTTCCTTACTGTTTCCTCTACTCATACTAGGGTTGCTTAGCTACTTCTACTTGCCCTAGGTTTCACTGACTATTTATTATTGGTAATCATTTTAGCCTCTTTAAACTCTATGAGCCTAGCTTTAAGGCCTTTAACAAGATTGGTTGTGACATGATTTGTGTTCTAGGCATGATTGGCGTGCACATCTACATATGTTGTGTTATTTGTCATTTGTGTCTTGGTAATTGTGATTTCTATTTCTCAAACACCATCTATGTGACAATTTGTCCCTTTTTTAGTTTGATGGGGTATAAGGCTTGATAATGTGTACGGATTATTTTAATTTTATGGTATGTTCTAAGTTAATTGTATGGTAATCTTGGGTATTTTGTCATGCTTGTTTTATTTTTGGTTTGTTCTGTACCCCCTTTTCAAGTATATGTATCATGTGTCCATCTATTTAAAATGCCATTCTGATCATAAATTTTAATAAGTATATCATAGTTTTTTATATGGCTTCACCCGGAATGAGTGATCTAATAGAGTGCCTTCATAGGAAGAGAATAATGGTTGATGAAAAGGAGAATGAGAAGGAAAAGAAGACAAAGAGGATCATTGCCACTATTGTTACCATGACTATGACGTGTGTGGAAACATGGTACCATGATAGTTTCATGGTAAAAGATCATCCTAAGATTGGGACGAAGTAAGAAGCATTGTTACTTGAATAGATTATACCATGTTATGGATGATGATTGTTTCAAACAATTGCATGTGAGAGAAAAAAAGCAGCTCATAGACTTTGTGAAGTATTGACAGGGGTTGGGGTTTGGTTCCCACTAAACATGTTGTTGTGGAAGAAGCTTTTGCAATGTTTTGCACGTCCTAGCTCACTTTTAAAAGTATTGGGTAGTCAGGTTTCATTATCACAGGTTCCAAGAAATGATAATTAGGCAATTTCAAGTAGTCGTTTGCATTGTTATGAGAGTCAACATATAATATATAAAACTACATGCAATGCACTTTCAATATACTAATGTTGTGATATGCAAAAGGTTTGAGGTATATATATTTACTATAGTAGTACTTGTTTATTTCTATACTCCTACTTGTTTTTATGAGTGGACATTTTTCTTTGATTTCATTAGGAATGTCTTGGTGAACTTGATGGAACCCACATTCCCCTAAGAATTCCAATCGAGAAGCAACCTATTAATCACAATAGGAAAAGGACCATAACCACCATCATGTTGGGGTCTGTGATCCCAATATGAACTTCATCTATGCACTTTCCATTTAGGAGGGTTCCACAGAAAAATATGTTGTCTAGAAAGGATAGCCTTCTTTCAAACTGTTAAATATTTTTACCTTCTGTTCTTCTATAAATATGATATAATATTATTACAAGGCTATTATCAAACAAAATTACATGACTTATAATTTCCAATGATTTTGGTGTCGGAAAGTATTACTTGTTGAGGAGGTGGAATGGTGTGTTTTGTTGGAGTTGAAGTGGAGTGGTGTGTTTTGTTGTGTGTGTGGTGGTGAATGTGTTAATTGATACAGTGGTGAAAGGGGTCCGATGATACGTATGGTGGTGGAGCTGGAGAGTGGGGAGAGAGAGCAATTTTGCAATAGAGGAGTCTATAAGAACTTATTATTCATATTGATGTTGCAATGTTTTTGCATCTACTATGTTCTCATCCTTGGCTTGTCTTTGGCTAAGTAGTTGTTATTGTATCGTATATATTGCATTATTAAGCTAGTGTTTCTTAACTAGTGTTTCCCTTGTGAGTTACAAGCCAGATTATCTACTAGTCCAACCTGATGGACTACACCACTATTGCCTAGTTTAGGTTCTTGAACTGTGAATTTTGAGTGTACTTGATGGATTGTACTTCTTAACTTATTTGAGTGTAAGACTAGCGTGGCCCAAACATGTTGCATTGGTGAATACTTGTTAACATCTTGCCTTTAGTTGTGCCATGATGCTTTCTGAAACAATACCTAACTTCCTAACTTATTTGATTGCACTTCCTAACTTATTTGACTTCAAATGCCATTTTGCATATCTTGGCCGAATGTTTTTTTTCTGTTGACTATCAAATGTTTAATGGTTGTGTTAGACCTGATCAATTGCTGGTTGAAACGACTTTTAATGTGTTCAATTCATTTATTTTGTTTGGTGTTCAGTTCATAATTACATTTTTTGGCTGAACGTTTTTTCATTTGTGTATCTTTGGCTGAATGTTTTTTCCTTGCATATCTTTGGATGAATATTTTTCTTTTGTAGCCAGCTTTTTTTTAGTATTCAGTTCATTTGTCTTCAGGGCCAGACACTTGCACTTCATAATTAGCCTGGGGAAGAATGAACATGGAAAATGTCAGTCACTAGTGGTGTTGACATACACATACGAGTATTCATACCTTTATAGCCGTAGTGGTTAGTGTTGACAATGTGTTGTGCGTCTTCATGGGCGTATGAAACAATGTGTTGGTGTAGTTTATGTTGACTTTTGAGACAATGTGTGGTTGACAATGTGGATTATATGGGCTTTGGAGTGTGCTTTCATGGATTTATTTTGCTATTGCTCTGTTAATCTATGGACCATGTGGGTTGTGTCGAGACATTTGGTTATGGTTTATTTTGAGACTTGTAATTGTAGTTTATGTTGAACTGGCTTAAAAATGTTAACATTACCTGTTTATGGTCCATTAACAAGGAATCGTCTATATAATGTGCTTTATGTTGAATAGACTTGTTTTATGTCAACTAAAAGGAACTGTTTATATATTTTGACATGTTTAAGTATATAAATGAAGAGTTAAGAGAAATGACGCATTCTAAATATATTCTAGCAACGAGGTGATTAAAAAATAGTACTTGTAATTACTGTATTTATTAAATCACAGTCATCCAAACATAGTTATTAAGAATTGCAGAATTTGATAATAAGGTAATCAAAATCCAACTACTCAGTAATTAGTTACAAATCGGCCACCCAAACGGCCCCTTATGCTCAGGCAGTGTCCGAAGCATAAGGCTTTCCTTGATCCATCTTTAATAGGATTGGGAACTATAACATTTTATGTGATACATGCTACTCTTTACACTCACGCAACGTCCGAAACAACAGTCCGAAACAACAGGTGCCCATTGTTCACACCCAAAACCATCCGAAGGTGAGGTCCCTATAATGTATACGACTACATTTACTTTGTACTTCATGATCCGAACGGCCCCTCATTCTTAGTTTTCTTTTTACGCTTGGGAGCCGTTTGTGTCCCATTTAGAACCTCAGTATTCGTAAATATTGGAAGTATGAGATGTTAACATAGCTACGTTTGATGTGACCATTTCTGCTGCGTAGATAGAAGCCGGGCATTCAGAACAAATGTGTTAATTTTGAATCCCACAAAAACCTGGATTGATTCTACACTGTCTGTAGATGTTGATAATATTGATAGTGCTATGATCCAAATGGCCCCTTGGACAACCGTGATGTGCCCTAATTGTAGACCCCCTTTCATTTGTATATAACTTGTGGTACTCACAAATATGAATCTAGTGGGCCTTTGGTATTAGAATCAACCTCCAACCTCATTCACGTTAATTGTTGTATAAAGTTGTACCTTATTCATCCTCAATACATTTTATTCATCTCTTTTGGAGTAGTTTGTAAATTGCCCATATTTTCTCCTTTTTCCCTCTCAATCCGATGTCCAATGCCGCCCTCCAGCAAAATGACAGCCCACCCCCTCTTTTAATGGCTATTCTTCTTGACTTCTGAGCTGCACTGCTGCCGGCCTCCCAATGTGCTACTAGTATCATAAGTCAGCTTTGAGCAATTGTCTATGTATAAGCTAGAGCTTTATATAGAAAAATGGGCCTAAAATAAAGATTCGGTTGCTATTAATTTGATTTTAAATTGAAAAGTCGGTTCCTTCCAGCACACAGCTTGCAACTCAGATATGCTAGCCCAAATTTTTGCGCGAGTCATGCACAGTAACCTGCTTAAAAACTTGGATAAGAATGCCCCCTCATAGCATGAAACACACAGCACGTGCAACCAACAGCCCGGCAGCCAAGGAACCTCTTTTTTTTTTTTTTTGAAAGCGCCAAGGAGCCTCTTGTTGTCTGCCTATCAATAAGATTTATGAATATCGAGGTTTTCTTTTTCTCAAGTAATGGACATCATGCTTTTCCAGACAGCACTTCCTCCATGGTCACCAAACAGCCTCTTTCAATTGAAAGCTGAGCTGTAACACCAATTGCAACAGATAACAGCCCATCATTTAGGTCAACGGAAGGACGACTGGCGTCTTGAGTTTTCACAGCTGCTAAGAAGTTGAGATGTTCCAGATAGCTAGAACCATGATGCAGCCCATCATATCTGCAAAGCATTTTGTTGTATGTTAGTTACTGAAAGCTGTGGGACAGATGACAAACCAGCTAAAATGGTGGAAGTCTAGCAACTATAATGTGATTAGTTATCTGAGCTTTTTATTGTTATATTCCATGAGATGTTTTATATATTAATATCCTTAGGTGAAAAATCACAGCTTAATTCGCAAGCAAAAAAAATTGATATATCCAAGAGGACAACAATGCACCTTGCTTCTCTAGAGACATCCAACTTTGGATGCCTACCATAAACCATCTGACTATTGAAAACCCGACTAAACCATTATTCAGATATCTAAGCCAAGGAGCAGTTCCAAAATGAAGATTCTGGTATACAAGAATTATACTGAAGCCTAGACGGGGAGAACTACCCCTATGACCCTACAAGGCTGTAACCCCATGGATGCCCAACATGAGAGAGGTAGGTAATCAAAGAGCAGTGGCGCAATGCACAGGTGGCACAACCCATGACACAAACTGGAACGTGCCACAAGAAATCAGTAGGAATGGAACTTGAGACCTCCGGGATAGCACCATCGTTTGATCCCACTCCATTGGCATACACATATTGTATCCGAGTGTTATGGGCCTATGGGAATAATGTCAAGTAGACATTGATGTTGCGTAATTCTTGCCATCTCTCTATTTATGGGATCAAGCATGGCACATTCAGCATGCAAATGGGATCTTAAATCGATGGGGACGCTCAGAGAGATTTTTTTGTCCCGTCTAAAACTAGCCTGGTAGTGCTTCTGCGAGTTGGTCTGATATTCATCTGTTTTTTCAGTGGGGGTGGGATCCGATTCCTATCTCAGTAGAAACATAATCTCTATTTTGGCCTGAAATTCTAATACAAGATCAGAATCCTTGGTCGATGTTTTAGAAACCACTACAGAAGAAAGCAAACAGCTGAGATCTTTCGTCCATTTAGGAGTTAAGTGCACATTCAAGATGCTATTTAGTGAGCAAGCAAAGCTGTGTTAAATTCAACATATTCAGATATTGTTCGTTCATGCCGGCGAGTGAACCACTCAGTTGATCGCAGCACGGGGCCCCTCACGAAGGATCCCAGGTTCAAATCCCACTGGGTGCGCCGCTCGGAAATGATTTAGTCCCGTCGCATAGGCCGGCCAACGATGCAACTTACTGGGTCACTGTTCTTGTGGGCGGGGTAGTGTTTCCTAAGTTTTATCTTGCCAGCACTGGTGACAAATGTGGCTAGCCCTGCAGAAGGGGTCCCCGGTCATCAAAAAATGTCATGAGGAGCTGAAAAGTGTTTTTCTATCAAAATTCCTGATGAGTTTAAATTCCAATGAAGCTTTAGTGTTTTGCATTTTTCTGGTATATGAGTAGGCTTACAGCTTATATAAATATATGTTGCACTTAATTGATGACAAACTAATTATGCCAAAGTTTATACTAAATTATCAGAATGACTAGCAAATACAGGCCTGTATATTATGCAGGATTTTTTATAGATACAGTTAAGACAATAATAAGAAGTTAGACATTGTCAATAGAAAAATAGAGTAATCTTAGACTAGAAGGATGAAGTAAATATTGAATTATAGTCAATTACAACATATTAGACATGTACTAGACCTGTGTAATATCAATCAAAAGAGGAAACAGTCTAAGGACACTTGGAAGAACCAGTTTGCACATCTATACTAGTAGTAGTCATTGTCAGCAAGCTGAGTAGCCTTGGTGCTTAATGAAGCAGCTGAGGAACATAGTAAGCGGTTAGGCTCCTAAATCAAAACCAACTGCTCAAAGGTCAAAATTACTCAGCCAGGCCCAGATGGTTCTTAATGGACTACTAAAACCAAAGGACAAAACTAATTGCTTATGAATGATTATACATGAGTGTGCACATACAGAATCATGGAATTTTGGCTACACAAAATGTCCTCCCTGAAAAGAAGTCCGCTACATGGATATGGGAGAGCGGAATTTAGAACTTTGTGCATATGCATATCATATTCTCACTTCATATCTTGAAAATATGAAGTGACTGCTTCCTATTTCCAAAAAGCATGATAAAGTTTTTGGTTTGTATTGCACATACTAAGACAATATATTTGTAACTTATCATTAAAATATCAGAGACTTTTGTGCATACGCCTGCCTGTATCGCATTGGTGTTCAACTATAGGACATTTTCTCGAGTAGCCTTATTAGTACTCAATAAGGAGTGTTCAAATGAGCCTCAAGAAAAAGTTCAGTTTGCCATTCTGTCTTCATTGTTATCAGGAGTAAAACGGAACTTCTAGGAAGATACTGCTTCATAGTTTCACATAGAAACAAGTCATATAAGATAAATAAAAATACTGTAATGAAAGGGACAAAGTTCATATATCTTCTTCTAATTCATAGACATAGATTCTAGCTACTGGTAGTCCTTTTTTTGTGCGACTAACTAAAAGGTGGTTGATTGTGAGACAAATGTGTTACAATATTTTGCAAGGGAGCCTCACAAGTATATTGTTTTCCACATTTAAGTATATGATATTTAAATCTCAATCTACATTTCAATTGGCATGCCATGAAAGTGGCCTTTATTTCAATTTATGGTTTATACTATAAACCAGAAAGGTGAACAACTATACTGTCAGTCGTTGTATGGGATGTTGGGCAGTGAAGAAACAACTTGAAGTTGTCAACAAGATAAATGACGCAGAAATGTGAATGTAAAGATGTATGGGTAGGAAGACAAGGATAATCAGTTGAGAAACAGTAATATAAAGTAAACTAGGGATGGTGAGGATTAAGGACAAGGTACGTCAGGGTCACCTGAAATGGTATAGACATGCACATGCACAACACAGACCAACGAATGCACCAACTCGAAACAATGTTGTGTAGTCAAGCACAGTTAGAGGAAGAGGCGGTCTAAATTAACCCGAGGAAAGCTTATCAGCAGAGACTTACAATCTTGATATTATAATGAGAATATGACCCGTGATAGAGATAGATGAAAAAGGAACCATGTAGCTGAACCCAACATGGCTCAGAGTGAGGCTTAAATGATGATGATGATGAACTATAAATCATAAAGGTGAAGTCACGCTTACTTTATACGTTCATCCGTAGCTTCAAGAGTTATAACTCCTGCTCTCCCATCTGCTCTGATTCCTAAACGCACAATGCTCTCAGGAACAAAGGCTTCACCCTAATATTGAAACATTCATATGACTTAGGAAGTATAAATAACATGTTAAACCAAATCTCTAAATCAGAATAAGTGAACTTGGATAACTGTTATATTTCCTAGATACACTATGCACTCACCAAAAATGAAATATTATATAGCATGCAAGTGAGACATGAGCAATTATAATATATGAGCTAGTAACAGTATTCAGAATAAATTTAAAATTTTCATTATGTAAAAATGATACAATATCAAAAGTACAAAACATCTGACAAGAATGGCTTCATAAGCAACAATCACGTTTTCCAACAAAAACTCATTTATATGATCTTTATTACATATAATAAATCCGGTCTGCATAAGTAGTGATGCCCGCATAAAATGATATAGAGAAAATAGATGAAAGAGGACATGAATGACAACATCTAAGTATAAAATAGGCTTTGTGTCAGCATACTTTTTACAGACCTGAGGTTATTGTCTATAAGCAGTTTTTTAGCGTCCAATTGTTTAATTGTCCCAATCATACTTGTCAAGGCGCACGCCTAGGCGCGCCTAGGCAGCCGCCTAGGCGTCAAGGCGCCCCAGGGCTGCGCCTAGGCGAGGACGCTTTATTATAATGCTACAGTGACCTAGTTTTGTGGGTCTAGTTGTATATTCACTTATTTTAATGTTTGATATGGCTACACCAATGCTCAAAATTAATAGTGTTGCCTATTTTATGTGCCAAATATCACTTTTTAATTGGATCTAATACTCTTTTTTGGGTTTGACTGGATCTAATATTCTTTTTTGTTTGACTATATCTAATACTCTTAGTACACATTTGATTTTTCTTAGTTTGCACCTTCAATTCAGATTGTACTAAGTAGCTATGCTATGAAGGATAGTGATTACATTGCTTAATATTTCTAGCTATGTATGACAATAAATATATATTTATATTGATTACTCTTACATTCTTTACAATAATTCTTTTTGTGTCCTTGACATTATTGTCAAATGATAATATATTAGAAATGTAATTGGTTATTTTTTCATACAATAAAATATATATATATGGAGAGATCGACTATAAATATGTAGATAACTACATATATAACTACACAATGTGTGTATGAGTGGGGAAAAACCATGACACATGCATATATACGTAAAATATATACATAAATTATTATTTTTAAAGGTCGCCTAGGCGCAAGGCGTCCGGCCCCAACGCCGTGTCGCCTTGCCGCCTTAACAAGTATGGTCCCAATGAAACTACGAAAATACCACTGGATCCTTGAAATGTTTTCATATGTCTTGATTCTACTAGCCTGACTGACTTGTCATCTAAAAACTATAGACATTAACTACTATCATTTCTAAATCACTCGACTTAGAATGGTAATGTAAATCTAAAAAGCTACACTCACTACACAATTTCTCAATGGTTCAAAAGCAATCAGATGCAATATTCCCCTTCAAGGTTTGGTTCATATGTAACGTAGACACAGACACAGATACGGGCAGGGAACATGGTGATTTCCTATCATATCGGACTTAAACACGATACTCAATTCAAGAACACATAATGTTAATGTTACATTATATATTTCATGTTTTACATAAGCATGTTATTTGTTTTTGTTATTTTCCTTTATATATGGACCTCTCTGTAATTGTCTCAGTTATATATATATGAGGGTGCACACGTTGTGCAACCCTGAGCTTTCTGCAATTCCTGACTTTGTCACATGGTATCAGAGCAGGCTCTAACCTAACCTCCCTCCCTCCCTTCTCTCTCCTCCGGCGCCGCCGCCCCCCCTCCCTGCGCCCGCCCGACGCCCGCTGCCCGACAGCCCGCCAGCTTGCCGCTGGCAGCAGCAGGCCGCCGGTCGGCAGCGGCAGGTCGCCGCCGCTGGCTTAGCCAGGGCCTCCGCAGCTCCGGCCGGTCGTCTCCAGCGGGCTGCAGGTCTCTCCGTGGGCTTTGTGGTTCCGTCTTGCCTCCTGGCGTGGTGCACCGCTAGTGCTTGAGCAACCGTAGTTGTTGTTCGCACAGCAGGTGCGCTGCTGGGTGGTCGTTTTCTACGGGACCACTGACCCACTGGTAGATCTGGACTAGATCAGTCGTCAGGGGGAGCTCGGCGTGTTGTTCGTCTAAGGGGTTACCTTTGGTTCATGCTTGTTTGTGCCTGCCTGCCCGTGTAGGCTTCGGCCTCCGGGTTCTCTGCTACGCCTTGGCGTAGTGCGTATGTGAGAGGTCCACAGTGACTTGTTTCTGCCTGCTTCTGGCTGCCTGACGGCGTAGTCCGTCCTCTATCTGTGCCTACATGTGCTTGTGTCTACCTTCCTGCATATTCTCATGGCGTCTTCTAGGGATGACATGTGGAGAGAGTCGCGTCGTCAAGTCACTACTGTTAAGCTTGACGGGCGCAACTACCAGCTGTGGGTCTGTTCCTTTGTGATCTTTGCCAAATCACAAGGGAAGTACTCCCACTTGATTCGGACAGGTCCGCCTCAGCCTGCAGAGGAGGCGGATGCAAAGGATATCAAGGCCTTTGATGACTGGGTTCGTGATGACTCGACTGTCATGACGTGGATTCTCAATAGCTTCGTTGAGAAGATTAGCGTCACTCTTCTTCAGCTGCCTACGGCGAAGCAGATGTGGGATCAGCTCGCCAGTACCTACTCGCACAGTGAAAATCCGAAGAAAGTCTTTGATATCACAAAGCAATTGGGGCGTCTACAGTTTACTGGTTCTGACATTTCAGACTACTTCTCCACCTTCACTGGTCTGTGGGGTGAATTGGAGATGTATCACCCGCTGTCCACCGATTTAGCTACTATGCAGAAGCAGCGGGCGGAGCTTCAGCTGATTCAGTTTCTCAGTGGTTTACCGGAGTCCTATACTGGAGTGGTAGATCAGATCTTGGCGAGTGATCCACTCCCTACCTTACAGACTGCCTATAAGCGTCTCCAGCGCCTTCCGTCATCGACACTGTCTCCGCCTCCTGAGACGGGAGACTCTACTGCTTTGGCCGCTTGGGGCGGGCGTGGTCGTGGTCGTGGCCGTGGCCGCTCCAGTGATGGTCGTCCTCTTGGTGCAGGCCGGGGGCGTGGACCTGGTGTTGGACGAGGAGCTCCTCCTGCTGCCCCACCTTCTGCTGTTGCGCGTCCTCAGCAAGGACAACGCTTGTGTACTTTCTGTGGCTGGTCCAACCATATTGAGGAAAAATGTTGGGAAAAGTATGGTAAGCCGGCTTGGGCCAATGATGCGGCTGATTCTTCTGCGTCTGAGGGTGCTACTCAGACACCTGCACCAGAGCCTGCGGGGGCTACCGCAGACTACATCCGTGCTGAGGTGGAGCGTCTTCTCCTTGAGCGTGCTGGTTCCTCTCCTGCTGCATCTACGAGTGGAGCACATGCTGCCTTTTCTGGTTATGACACTGCCTTCCTGAGCTCCTCCTCACCCTCTACTTCTGGTAATACCAAATGGGTGATAGACTCGGGTGCATAGAAGTCTCTAGAATTTCTAATGCCTTGGTTCTTTCGCAGAGAAAGTATGTTCTTGATATCCTGCAGGAGACTGGTATGCTTGGTGCGAGACCTTCAGATACTCCTCTTGATCCCAATGTCAATTGGGATGATGATTCTTCTGCTATGTTTATTGATCATAAAAAATTCAGGAGGCTGATTGGTAAATTGATCTATTTAACTGTTACTTGTCCTGATATTGCTACTGCAATGGGTCTTCTTATCAGATACCTCGACAAACCCAGACAATGCCACTGGGATGATGCATGCCAAGTCTTGAGATACTTCAAAAAATCTCCTGGAAAGGGACTTCATTATAAAAAGAATGGGCACTGTGTTCTTGAAGGATATTCTGATTCTGATTATGCAGGCAGCAAAGTTGATAGAAAATCTACTTCTGGCTACTGTACCTTTGTAGGGGGCAATCTTGTCACTTGGAGGAGCAAGAAACAGAATGCAGTGGCCAGGTCTAGTGTTGAGGCTGAGTACAGGGCCATGGCCCATACTGCTTGTGAGTTGTTGTGGGTGCGTTCTCTTTTGAAAGAATTTGGGATTGAGTCTTCATCGGCCATTCTTATGCATTGTGATAACAGATCTGCCATCTCCATTGCACATAATCCTGTCTATCATGAGCGCACCAAACATATTGAAGTTGATTGTCACTTTATCAGAGAGTCTATTCTTGCTGGCAAGATATGCACTCCATTCACACGATCTGAAGACCAAGTTGCTGATATCTTCACCAAGCTCTTGGCTAAGAAACAGTTCTGCATGCTGCTGGACAAGTTGGGCATGATTGACATCTATGCTCCAACTTGAGGGGGAGTGTTACATTATATATTTCCTGTTTTACATAAGTATGTTATTTGTTTTTGTTATTTTCCTTTATATATGGACCTCTCTGTAATTGTCTCAGTTATATATATATGAGAGTGCACACGTTGTGCAACCCTGAGCTTTCTGCAATTCCTGACTGTCACAGTTAAGATACAAATACACACTTAAGATCAAAAAGCAACCATAGTTGTCAAGGCCGTTAAGCTCTGGGCATTTCTTCGGGGGCACCTCCAGCTCCTAGGTGTTTCCAGACGTTTTACCTTTTTTAAATGATGTTGTTATTCAGAATTCAGATATTACATTCATAGTTTAATTTTTGTAAATATGCAATAATGGCAATGTTACATAGTATAACATAATATTTAGGATCACCTAACACGGCCTAAACTAGACTTGATTGGTCCTAATCTGAACTAACTTAATCTAAATTTGACCTAATATGACCAAATGTGACATGATTTGGCTTAAATCAAACTTAGTTTTGCATAACATGACATGATCAGACCAAGCACCCCAGTTTTTCCCAATATGATCTATATTAAACCTTTTTTTTTATCAAACCGATAAAACTTTTTTTTCTTTTGATTTCTCCGAAATGATGAATCTCTTTTTTAGAAACTGGATGGTTAGAGAATATATTTTTCCCTATAACTCGAAATATCATTACTCAAAGTAGCCGTTATCTTATATACGATACTAGATTTTGAAAAGAATCATCTTTTTTTATTGTTAACAGCTTCGAGCGTTGTAGATTCTTATCCAAGACTTGTATTGTATCATTTGATGATGCCATGTAAATCGCTAGAATAAGTGGAACGCATTAGCTGTCCGCTCTTCGGTTGGACAGTAAGGGTCGGAGAAGGGCAATCACTCGTTCTTAAAACCAAAACTAGTATTCTTAAAATCAAAGAGTTGGGCGGAAAAAGGGGGAGAGCACTCTGTTCCTGGTTCTCCTGTCGTCAACAAGAACTGCAGATCGGATCTTATTGATTCTCTTTGAAGAATGGGGAAAAGGATTTATTTGGCTAAATCAGACCTATTGTTCCAAATCAGACCTATTTCCCCCAAATCAGACTTGTTTTCCCCAAATTATATCTAATCTGGCCCAAATTTGACAGGATTTACCAAAATCAAGCATAATTTTACATAACATGACCTAATACTACCGAGCTTCCCCTCATTTTCCCTATGTTGACCTAAATGAGACCTAATTTGGCCAAATCAAACATATTTCCCCAATTCATACTTGTTTTCCCCAAATCAGATCTAATCTGCCCAAATTTAGCATGTTTTGGTCTAAATCAAGCCTAATTTTACATAACATGACCTAATCAAACCTAACTACCCCTGTTTTTTCATATATTGATCTAAATGAGACCTAATATGGCCAAATCAGACCTATTTTCTTCAAATCAGGTATGTTTTCCCCAAACCAGACCTAATTTACCCATTTGACCTTATTTGAGCTAAATCAAACCTATTTCAACCATAAAATGATTCAACTTGTTGTAATTTAACCAAATCCAGACCTAACTTATACTAAATTAGCATTTAAGTGGCTTAATTTGGGCCTAAAAGGCCTTAGGCGGCCACTTCAGTCGCCTTAGGGGCTATGTGCCCTATCAGCACCTAGGCGGGTGTCTTGACAACTAAGAAAGAAACCAGAATGTTTGAAGTTGAATTTGAACTATATTCATACAATAATGTCCCTACTACTCTAAACATGCAGATTTTGGTTTTAAAACCCAACCTCCCCTCCATTTGAACCAGTTGACCTGCATAGCGGTAGGGGTGGGGCTGAAACCTACTGTCGGCCAAGAATCGGCTTTGACCAAGCAACCTAGCCAGTAAATTCTTGACCTGGGACCCGGAGCTCAGATCAAAGACCCGACCAAGTTTTTCTAGTTTTATTTTTCCCTCCCTAAATGGTCATATGAATAATTTTAACCTCTTCTGCTCAACCTAGTATTCCATAAATTAAGATATCCACTCATGAAGCTATTTATGACATGTTTTGAGCATTGCAAAACCTTTGGTTTGTTCTTTACAAATGGATGCCTAATTTTATATGTTTGAAGATTCATAATTCATCATCTCATGCATTGATATAGTAGATTTGTGTGTGTATGTGCGCGTGTGCGCGTGCTCGTGTGTGTGCATGTGTGTGTGTGTGTGTGTCTGTGTGTGCGTGTGTGTGTGTCTGTGTGTGTGTGCGCGCAAAGAATTTCAAGGGGGTATGCAGTTGTTCTTTAGTTTTTTTTACAATAGAAACCGTAGTCAAAGCATAATGCAACTGCCAAGAGGCTTTAAGTAGCATATTACAAACCGGACAAACCATACATGGTTGATGAGGTTATACTGCATTCTTTAGACGGCCAAACTAAACAAAAATATTATTCAAGAGACAGACACAAACAAGTTCAGTATATGATACATTCATAGCAAGTGTGTGTACACCAAGGAACGAGGTATCCAATATTGATGTCGTTTCAACAGTCTGGAAATAGGCATTTACCGGTAATACCGATAGACATATCAATAGATGCAATCCTGGCTTTATGCAATAAAATTTTATAAGGGGCATGTGGGGGTGGGGGGTGTTATCCATCATGTAGAAGGTAGGGAACCTGTCCTATTTTCTGCGGATTTTAATGACACAATGTTGGAATTTAGATTTGGAATTTTATTAGCACGATCCATAAACAAAAATACATACTTATGCAATAATATCCAATTTACAACACATGAATAGCATAGGAACTTACTAACTCATATCAGTTGCATTTCGAGTTACACATTGATTCTCCATACAGTATTAAGTTTATATGGTTCACATATTGCTCCAATGACATGTACATTATGTAAGGTTGGTTGTATGAAATTATGTGTTGCTCATACACGTTATGTACAATACTATCTAAGTGTATAATACTCGTTCGTATTATGTAATCAAACATGATATATTTTAGAATTTTATTTTAATAAAATTTAGAAAATAAAGTCTAGGAAACAATAAAGAGGTGTTATTTAATGATTAAAAACACTTTTGAAATCTTGCCAAATAAAACCTTTAATTTATATAATATTAATACACAAAAGTATATAGAAAATTAGATAACTCGTCAATTTTAATTACTTTTAAAAATGAAAAATATATAGTTCCACTATATTTTCTTTTATATATGTTCACATTACTCGTTATTAGAACATCTTCTACTAAACATAAACAAGTATGTAATTATAATAGTACTAGTGATTAGATAAATTGCATGATAATAGTAATTAATAGTGTTCTAATTTGGTATATCTAGTGGTAATATTGTAGATCTACATAATATACCTCTAGATGTATGTATAGTTAGTACCAAACAGATTAAAATGATGGAGTAATACTAGGTTTTGGCAGTAGAAAATTACTTTTTAGGTGAAAGTGGAAGAGAATAGTAGTAAAAATAGATGGACAGGTTGCAAATGATAGAAAATGGAAAATATTAGTTAAACTTACCTTGATTTGGGTTGATTTGAGCTCCAAATGCTAAAAATCACTCAAATGTGCCTTCTTTTCTCCTCCCAAGAAGTAACGTCAGTTATTTTCACAAACAAAGGGTATACCCAACAGTATACCGCTGGTTTAGGTCAATACAGTGAAGTCAGTAGTGCATTTTGCACCGAAACCATCGAAACATGGCGATATTGGTGGTATACACGTCAGTATACCCATATTTGCGAGCCTATCGGGACGCGCGCATGTTTCCATATCCGATGGAATCAATATTTATATTTCAGTTGAAATATTGCATGTATCAATGATATCTCATTCCTTGGTGTACACTAACTAGACATGTAGAATGATACATATTCTAATCAATGGAGTTTATTTGTTTATTTATATTTGATATGTTTACACTTTTTTCTAGCAAAGATTATGATAATTTGAATCTTTCTTAGAAAATAGAATGTAGTAAATATCTAAAAAGTCATCAAAATTATTAGTATATATGCTTTATGTTTTATTTATGCTTTAGACTTGTCTTTGTCTTTAGCTTTTCTTTTATCCCATATTTTCTGCTTCTATTTCTCACTTACTCTCTTATACTATAAAAGAGTGTCTTGTATTTGTTTGAGACCAATCAAATAAAGGTTTTCTTATTTTATATGGTATCAAACGACTACAATCCACCTTGAACTTCCACACCTCAACCCTAATGCTTCCCAGCCCTCACCGTAGCCACCACCCCACCCCTCTCACCCTAGCCGCCACCCCTCCCCAACCCCCACCCTGTCGCCGCCAGGCCTGCCCCAAGCCCCCACCGTTGTTGTCCTCTTTTTCACCCACCACCACCTACCCTCCCCTCTCTCCTTGCTACCGCCGCCACCACCTACCAGCCACCCAAGAGCCCGTACCCACCAATAGCCACCCGCTAACCTTCAGCCACCAAACCGCCCTTATTCTCCCTCCTATCCTCCACCAATAAGCCTCCATACCTTCTTCCTCCTTTTTTGTCTCCCGACACTTTCTAAAATAACATGTTGACGATCTAAAAGTACCATCTTTGTTGCATGCCTAAGCCACATGGTTGTGTAACTCTCACATCATGGTTATGTAGGTCATTCTTTCTCTCTATTGCGCCTATGCGGGTTTCTCAGATCTGCTGAACCAGATCAGCTAATGATCTCTACTTCCCCTATGTGAATCTTTCAAATTTGTTGATCCAGATCTACTACTGTCTCTGCTACACCTACGCTAATTTCTCAGATCTACTGATCCAGATCTGCTACTACTGTTGTTGCTTATTCTTGTCTATGCATGTCATCGCTCTGTGTCCTATGGCGACTAAAGGTCCTTGTTCTTTATGTTTTACGACCTTGAAGCTTGACGGATCAAACTATCATCTTTGGTTGGTGTCTATAAAACTCTATGTCAAAGCCCAAGGGCGCTATTCTCATATCTCTAATGATGCTAAAATCCCTCGTGATGTTGCGGCTGATGAAAAAGCCAAGCAAGCCTACGCTCAATGGTTCAAAGATGATTCTGGAGTAATGACGTGGATGGTAAACAATGTAGAACCGAAGATTTGTCAGTCTCTCCTCCGACTTCAAAATGCCAAAGCCAAGTGAGATCAACTATCCCATGTGTACTCTCACCAACA
Source organism: Alisma plantago-aquatica (assembly GCA_963693085.1). NCBI lineage: Eukaryota > Viridiplantae > Streptophyta > Magnoliopsida > Alismatales > Alismataceae > Alisma > Alisma plantago-aquatica. The sequence continues at coordinate 469,582,352 of OY856410.1, forward strand.
GAATCCAAAGGTGTTCGAGATCTTCAAGAATCTGACAAAAAAGGAGTATTCGACTGATGGATCTGTAGAAGACTATTACAACCTATGCTCGGCACTCTGGGATGAATATGAAGTATATCATCCTCTCTCTTCTATCAATAAAGAAGTTCATAGGCAACGCAATCAACTTCAGTTAGTTCAATTCCTGGTTGGACTTTCTCATTCTTTGTCTGGTGTTGTCAACCAAGTCTTATCTAGTGACCGCTTACCAACATTGAGGGATGTTCTCAAGCACGTAAAACGTCTTCCTTTCATATCTTCACTACTTGCTACTACTTCTAATCACTCGGTCCTTGCGTTCCGCTCCAATGACTTTAGTTGAGGACGTGGATGTGGCCGTGGCCACGATTGCGGTGATCGTGCTTCTGGTATTCCTGGATGTGATCCTCCTCCAAGATTTGGATAAGGACAACCTCCTACTTCCAACCACTTCTACGCCTTTTGTGGGCATAAGAACCACAATGAGGAACGTTGCTCGGAAAAACACAGTGCACCTGCATGGGAAACCAGGTCGCTTTGATGCTTTTGAAGATTCCATTGTTGCTGCCTCCAATTATACTCTGGTTCACCTTTGATGCTTCTGAAGATTCCATTGTTGCTGCCTCCAGTTATGCTCAGCCCACAGTTTGAAAGACTTCTAACTCATCTATCCTCGCAAACACCTGCTCCAGACGAAGGAGGTTCTTCTACTTTACTTGCATCTCCTGCTCCTTATGGTAAAAATAAATGGGTATTCGACTCACGAGAATCCGCTCATATCTCCAGTTGTTCTGACCTTTTTACTGCCTCATCTAAAACGACTTGGGTCCCTCCTATGACAATGGCTGATGGAACTCAGTTTACAGTGTATGGAAATGGAACTATATCTCTATCTAAAAGTCTACCATTAAAAATGCGTCTTATATGTTCTAAGATTTCCACTTAACATGTTATTTGTCAGTAGAACTGCTAAGAGCCTTCAGTGCTCAATCACTTTTGATCCAGAGACTTGCGTGTTTCAGGATCTCCGCACGAAGACGAGGATTGGTTTGGGCCATGAGGGACCTTACAGACTGTACTATCTGGATGTGTTGCAATCTAATGGTGCTCTTCTATCATCTTTTATGACTAGTCTACAATGGCACTACCGTCTGGGACATCCTTCTGCTGCTAAACTACGATGTCTATTTCCTAAAAAAAATTGATAAACAATTTGTGTGAATGAGTCATGTCTGTGCGGCGGCGTACTAGCGGCGTGTTGCTCTTCTTTCTCTCCAAAGGACGGTGACGGCTAGGGTTTACGTACGTGAGTGTAAACTAAAAAGTCTCTCTCAATATCTTATATAGATATCGGCCGTCAATCCTCCTTTAAATAGGAGACGAAGGGAAGTAGGGTTTCCTAAACCCATCGGTAAACAGAAACACTGCGTTAATTAAAACGCTCGTGGATTAATTAGAATATTCTGGAATTCATTAATTAACCAAATAATCGCATTAATTGATTAATTAATATCCGACTCCATGCAATCGCTTGGGATGGCTCTATGGGCATATATACCAATAGACTCCCACTTGCACTTAGAGACAGTCACTCCAATATTATTCTAATCCATTCCATAAACATTTTAGTAATCAATGTGATTCGGAGCAATTCCAATCAAATCCACAATTATACTCATATTCCAACACATCCTATGTGTGTGACCCGGTAGGCTCCAAATTACGTTGGCAGTGATATCCATAATCATATTATGATTTCACAAGCAAAGATTGGTATCTAGCAAGACTTCATTGCCATCCAAGTAATTGGAGAAGTTGGAGAACAACTTAACCTATCATTCATGACTGGTGTTACAGTGATTGTATAGTTCCTTTGTCGCTGATATTCGGATTGAACTCGAGTCATGGAATTGTTATCCTTTTCAACGTTCAATCCATGTTCCTTAAACTAGAGCAGACTGTCTGAGATATATGTAAGCTCAATATCACATATTGACTCACATCAGCATGGCCATGCATTTCTCAGTCTCGCTTATCAAGTGGTCGGAATATCAAACTCCCGTAGGAAGGACAAATTCCATCTACATCACTCACAGTCATCCCCATGTGTCACAGTGCACCCAAGCACCATCTTTATGGCAATCCTTATTCAGGACCACGGTAGATGATGTCAAAGTACATTGAACGACATGTGACAAGTGTAGTGACTTCAGGTCTAAGAACCACAATCACCACCATCATTATGAGATGTGACTCTAACTACCAATCATGGTATCCATGTGTCACTCTCAAGGTGGGTCTATCCGATACACTATTCTCTAACAAGTATATATGTATTTGGTTTGATATCTCCATATCATGGATAATGAGATTCTTCCATCAACCAACATACATTCTAATCTTATGTGTTATTGATGTCCATGGATATTTCCACAATAACAACCGATTAGGGATAAAATAAGAATACATACTCTTAGCATACATATGATCTCATTGTTCAGGTCATCAACCCGAAGACATATGTCATTGAGTATATTATTCTATAGACATCTATAAGTTTTATGGTCATCTCACAATATAAAACACAAACATATAGATTGGAAACTTGCCTTTATTGATATGATCAATGTAGTATTAGTGTATTACAAATCGTTTACATAATATCCCATTACAATCATCGAATGATAGTCTCTATGGGCATACATACCAACAGATTCCCACTTGCACTTATACCCAATCACTCATGAGTCTCAATCCAAGTGATCGAACATGTCCGTCATGTTTGTTGTGAAAGTGCTTTTGTGAGCGGGTCAGCCACATTGCTTTCTGTAGGTACTCTGCAAATCTTCACATCTCATCGTTGTACAATCTCTCGTATGAGATGGAACCGCCGTAGAATATGTTTGGAACGTTGGTGCGATCTTGGTTCTTTAGTCGGCTCTTGGATAGATGATCATGCACAACTCCTTGCCATGATGCATCTGTGTGCCTCTAGGTACTTGATCCTATCAAGGTTCCCTAGTTAAGTCCAACCCATAAGCCAACACGATGAGTGTGCACCCTGCGGAGGCAGACCCACACACCCACCATCACACTTCCACGAGATAGACAGTGTACCACGCGGAGGCGTGCCCACACATAGTCGATCAAGCTTTTCATGTGTGTTGCTTTATGGAAGGCAACTAAAACTTAATATTATTAATTGATGGGTTTTATTAATACATATACATATCCAAACACCACATACTTATAGTACGTATCATATACTACTATATCCACAACCACAAACGATAGACATGCAATCATAAACACAAATACATCGGTTATGGCCATATTATTGTAATCCTTTAGAGCAACAAAGGATTACGGTCCACCTATGGTCTTATGCATCTCATGCAACACCTGTGAATCAACCTGTAAGCCAGTAATGATCGACATTACAATGAACAACTTCATGGATGCTTCGTGAAGTTGGAACTTCAAGTTGCTTCTTGGAATTGGATCTTCTTGTTGCTTCTCCATGGACGCTCCTTGGAGTTGGATCTTCAGGTTGCTTCTTGGAATGAGATCTTCATGGTGCTTCTCCATGGACACTCCTTGGAGTTGGATCTTCAAGTGGCCTCCTTACATCAAGTTTACAAAGACTAAAACTAATCCTATCTCTATTACATCATATGAGTACAAATATAAAAGAAAAGAATTAATTACACTTTGAAATAAGAGATGAGGCTCAGCATGCAAGCCGAATACTTTATACAAAGAATCCATATGCAACAATTATACATCCATAGCATTCACAAACAAACATATCCACAAGATTGACATCCACATTCATTCACAACATTCACAAAAGGGGATACTAGGCCATAATCGTGCATGCATTCACCACATAAAATAAAAATTTCAATGGCGACGTGTATGTTATCATATGCATATCTACATATATGTATATACGTATTAAAATTGCAGTACTTTTAATGCGGGACATTCCCCATTAAAAAAAAAAATTTGACTCCCACGCAGACTATGCGGGGTACACAGGGGCAGTGCCTGGCGGGGGTCGAGGGGAGGCCGCCCCTCGCGGGGTCCCAGGAGCAGAGCCCCTGAAAGGTCTACGGAATTTTACTTCCGTGCACTTAGGAAAATCAATATTTTCCATAGTCGACCTCGTCCAAAACGTCAAAAACAGAAGTCTGTGGCGTATGTGGAATTAGGTTTAGATTTGCACATTAGCATTTTTAATTTGCATCGTATGCAACATAAAAACAGTATACAGTGATTCGATCATATCGAAACGAATCCAAATACGTCGTAGATCGACGCTGCTCTGATACCACTGTTGGGTTTTGTGGAGAAAAATGTGTGCGGCGGAAGCAACAAAAATCCACACAACCCGACACGGGATCTCGTCAACAACAGCGTATTTAGAAGGAGTGTTTGCGGGATATACCTTATCGCGGAGCAAGTCCGGCGATGTCCCGCTGCACAAAGGTGTGCAACGACGCTGGCCTACACGGACGGAACTTCTCTCCCGTTCGCTGTGACAGGAAGATCTGGCGGCGCTCCTTTCGTGCGATGATTTACGCCGCTCGTAACGCGCACGGATGGTCTTCGATGTCCTCCGAACGCAGGCGTCTCAGCGTATGTGTCTCTACTTCGTCCACGCGGATGGACTGGAACTCCACGTCGCGCTTCCTAAGCCGGCGGGAAGGAGTCGTGGCTGTGCGACGGCGTGCTAGCAGCGTGTTGCTCTCCTTTCTCTCCTAAGGACGGTGACGGCTAGGGTTTACGTACGTGAGCGTAAACTAAAAAGTCTCTCTCAATATCTTATATAGATATCGGTCGTCAATCCTCCTTTAAATAGGAGACGAAGGGAAGTAGAGTTTCCTAAACCCATCGATAAACAGAAACATTGTGTTAATTAAAACGCTCGTGGATTAATTAGAATATTCTGGAATTCATTAATTAACCAAATAATCGCATTAATTGATTAATTAATATCCGACTCCATGCAATCGCTTGGGATGGCTCTATGGGCATATATACCAACATCCCACTCCCCTGCCTCACGTGGTAGAACATGATCCCACTGAAGTTCTTCCTCCTCTGAAGGTGTACAAGAGAAGATCCAAGGTTACAATGCCCTCCACGGCCCCTCAAAAACCAACTCTTCCTTCGTCGAAAGATCATAACACCTCCCAGTAACTTCTAACCTACATCTTCCCATTAGTCAAAGGAAAGGTGTTCGTTCTTGCACACAACATCCGATTAGTAATTTCTGCTCTACAACTAATATTGGTGTTGGTTTTTCATGTTTTACTATTGCTATCTTTGTTGTTTCTATTCCAAAGACTTCTACACAAACTCTTAAGCATCTTGCTTGGCGTCAAGCCATGAAAATTGAAATGGCTTCTCTTCGCAATCGCAAGACTGGGGATCTAATTGATCGTCCTGAAAATTGCTCTACTGTTGGTTTTCGTTGGATTTTCACTATTAAATACAAGTCACAGGGTTCGATTGAACGGCTGAAGGCTCATCTAGTAGCAATAGGTTATACTCCAACCTATGAGGTTGACTATTTTGAAACTTTTTCCTGTTGCCAGACTCAATTCTCTACGAGTGCTTACATTTGTTGTTGTGAGCAATGCTTGGCCTCTTTTTCAACTTGATGTTAAAAACGCCTTCCTATATGGTGACTTGCATGAGGAGGTCTATATGGAGAAACCACCTGAATTTGTTACTCAGGAGAAGTGTTCCAAAGTCCGCCAACTCAGGATAGCGATTTATGGCCTAAAATAAAGCCCACGAGCATGGTTTGATAAATTGAGCAAGATTTTTCTAAAGTTTCAATTTCGACGCTCACATTCGGATCACGTTATTTTCATTAAAAAAACCAATTTCGGGCTTGTCATTCTTATTATCTATGTGGATGATAAAAAAAATTCTGGTAGTGATACTGATGTAATTCAGCTACTAAAAGAAATCTAGAACAACACTTTATTACAAAAGATCTTGGTAAACTCAGGTACTTAAGAATTGAAGTCTCTAGATCTTTTTCTAGTGTTTGTCTTTTCCAGTGCAAATATGTTTCAGATCTTCTCATGGAAACAAGCATGCTTGCTACTCAACATGCTAGCACTCCTCTAGATCCAAATACCAATTGGGGTGATGAATCTTCACCACCCTATCTTGATAACCACCAATACAGAAGATTAGTTGGTAAGCTTATTTATCACATTGTCACTGGAGATAATTTACTGTTGTTGTTGGACTTGTCAGTACAATAATGTCATTGAGATGTTGTCTGTCATATCTTTAAATATTTGAAAATTTCTCCAGGAAAAGGATTATTGTAATGTAGACATGGGCACTGCAAACTCACTGGATATTCTGATTCCGATTATGCTGGTAGTAGATGTGACAGGTAATCTACCTCTGGGTACTGCACTTTTGTTGGAGGGAATCTAGTTACATGGTGCAGTAAGAAGCAGACTGCGGTTGTTCGGTCTAGTGCCGAAGCAGAATACAAATCTATGGCTCATACTGCTTGTGAATTAATATGGGTCCAAGGACTCCTCAAGGAATTTGATATCTCTAATCCCGATTCAATTCCCATGCACTACGATAATAAAGCCTCCATTTTTATTGCCAACAATCCCACTTGTTATGAGCGCACCAAGCAAGGAATAAGGTTTCGCCGAAACCGGCGAAATTTCGCCCCAAAATACCGATTTCGATAACACCTGATACAAAACCATGCGACTATGTCGATACCGTCGCATTTCGCGAAATAAAAATGCAATTTTGCCAAAGTTTCAATGGTTTTGCTAATTTTGCCAAATTTTGAGGGGTCCAGTGTAGTTTTTCCAACTTATCTATCGGTAAGCAGCCGAAACCGGCGAAACCTGCCAGTTTTTGCAGCTGCTTTGTTGTTGTTGCTCTTCTTTGTGGAGAAAAGGGTGATTTTGAGGGGGATTTGCCATTTGGAGCCAAAGATCGACTACATTAAGGTAAATAAATATATTTTCTTCCATTTTCATTCATTTCCAACCTCTATTTCTCCTAATATCATTTATTTTGAACACATATTTCTCTATTTCACATAATTTCGTATTTTACACTAAAATATTAGATCTACTCCACTATTCATCAAATTTGTGTGTTCTAAACATAGATCCACACATCTAAGCCATGGATCTATATATATCTTCAATAAATTTACACAAATAACTAATTTTTATATCTTTTTTAGATTATAAATACTAATAATAGTATATATAATATATATTCATCGTAACTAGTTATTTCACTTAGCTTTAGTAGAAGAAGTTGTTACAAACACTAACATGAACAAGAAGTTGTTAGATTTCATACAACACACTTTACAGAATGTACATGACTAGGGAGCAATATGTCAACCATATCAACACAATACAGTATGCTGAACAACCGACTTAACCAGCACGGCACTCAACATATAATTGATTTGAGTTGGTAAGTTATTATATTATTCATATGTTGTAAGTTTGATATTATTGGAGAAGTGTGTGTACTTATGTTTATGGATTGTGCTAGTAAAATTGCATAACTTAATTCCTATATTTTGTCATCGAAATCCTCAAGAAACAGGACAGTTCCCTTACATCCCACATGAAGGACCCCCCCCCCAACCTACCCCCACATAAAATTTTATTGCATAAAACGATGCATTTAGGTGTAGAGATCACGCCTGTAAAATTTCATAAATTAATTCGTTCATTTTGGCGTCGAAACGGGCATAGTTGCATTTATCGAAATTTTTGTCGAAATTTCCATAAATTTCGGTTTCCATGCTGTCGAAATAGTATCGAAATCGGACACCTTATTCCTTGGCACCAAGCATGTCAAGGTGGATTGCCACTATGTTTGAGAATTTGTCTCTCTAGTCGCATATGAACTCCTTATCTCTGGACAAAAGATCGGGTTGCATACATTTTTACCAAGATACTTCCCAAGACTCGCTTTGCTACGTTGGTGGACAAGTAGGGCATGTTTGAATCTATGCTCCAGCTTGAGGGGGGGGTATTAGTACATATGTTTTATGGTTTACGTTTTATTTATACTTTAGACTTGTCTTTGTCTTTAGCTTTTCTTTTATCCCATATTGCCTGCTTCTATTTCTCACTTACTCTCTTATCCTATAAAAGAGAGTGTCTTGTATTTGTTTAGGACACATCAAATAAAGATTTTCTTATTTTATAAAAATTGAAGAAAAGGTAAAACTAAATACGGATGTAAAGCAAGAAACATGACAACTACATCAGCAAAAAGAAATACAAACTAATGCCAGCCTCACCGCAAGCTATTAGCAGGCATGTATTTTATCCTCTGAATCATCAAATTTGCACTTTCCCATCTCAGAAAAAGTACTCTAGACCATGGAACAGGACTTCGACTTCGAGCCGACTTCGACAGGTGTGGACACAGAAGTTTTGGAAATGTCGAGGAAATGTCGAGGATTTTTACAACCAAAGTTTCGACGCAACTTCGACAAAAATTAAGCTAAAAATAGCCATTTTGTGATGAAAATCGACAGATTTCATCAAATCTAGCTTAAAAACACAATATATGTTTACATATAGCCATCCATACAGGTTTACATATGTAGATAAATGCACGCTTACATACAGTCGTCTCCGAACTACAGAGTTCTTCCATATATAAAGTTTGTGACAATAAACAAACTACATAAAAATAGTGTAAATCTATGGTACATTTAGCAGAGAGAGGATCGGTCTATTACTGTTAGCTTAGAATAGTAAAAGATAACATCAAAATCATCTTACCTCAAGCTCCAACACTTTTTCCACCTCACACAGACAACTCCACAAAATCCCTGAAATATGTCGCCAACTTCGACGACTTCGATAAATGTCGAGGACATTGTGGAATTTTTGTATGGACTTGGGCCAACTTCGCCGACATATGGGGAAATGTCGACATATTTGACGAAATGTCGAGGATATTGTAGAATAAAGATGTTTACATGCATTCGTCGTCGCTGACCGTCGACATCGACATTATCGGCGAAATTTCGCCTAATGTCGACGACATTTAGATCTATGCTCTAGACAACCCACGTGTACTCTAAAGCTGCAGAAAGATATTTTTTAATGCCTCACCATCTATGCAGTAGAATTAATATTTGCAACAAACTATAATAGCTCAGAAATTCCAAATGAATCAGACTGTAAGCCTGCAAGTATAGTCATTTCAGCAAACATGCCCATATGGCGTAGACACGTCATATCCTGCTCAAGTATACATGAATTCGGAGATAGGTTATGTTATGATGGAAGCAGTAGGTTTGGTCATGGTGGGTGCACCGAAACTATAGATAACCAAAGTAATTTGAGTGACAATGTAAAGTTGTAGATATATTATTAGTATTACCTTCCCAATGTCACCAACAACAGATATTTCCTGCTCATTTTTACTGCCTTCCGCAAACATGCATAGGTCAAGCATACCACGTATGCCATTATCAAACTCCACAATTACATACGCATTGTCAATAATATCAGGCACCTGTTTCCATGAAAAAATCTTGAAGATGAGACAGGGCAGAGTTGAAAATTCAGCTTTTATCAAGGTAAGTATGCATATTGTCAAGTAAAGCTTCTGTAAAATATATACTCAAGAATTTAAAGTGTTTGGTGCATAATGAGGTCTTTTTGTCCTATCAATGCAAGGTATGGGCCTTTATACAGTTCGAACATGAGGCCTATATATACGAATTTATCATATGCGCACATAATACATGTCAAACAGACACATACCTTGATACATATATGAGTAGCTTCTATTATACATGATAACACTGCCACAACAGATTGTATATGGCGTAGCATATCAGAATCATATTTAATAAGCAAAATAATATCCAGTATAGCTTTTACACTTTTGGTTTTTGTAATCATATTTCTAGTGTGCTAAAGAAAAGTGAGATAAATTTATCCTGAAACCCGTAGACAATTACTAAGGTATTGTAATTAGCAACATAATGAAGGAGTGGCAAAAGGATTCCAAAATTGATCGTTGAAAATGCTACAATTGTGCAGCAGCAGTAGTACTCAATTGTAGGAGATTAAGCATTAGATTTTACTATTAGAAAATATGGTAAGAGTAAACAATCTTCAGATTGTGTTCAATTGCAAGGTTGCAACTCACAACAAGCCTTAAAATTCAAAGATTTCCAAGAAGGTAGTAAATAGCAAGTTTGAATGAAAAGAACACGGGAAGATGCAGAGAATTTTGTTCAGGGATGGAAAGGAGATATTAGGTCACAGAAGCATGTGAAGCTTACATCTCGTTCAGCAACGCCTGGTGTGTAAATATGGACCTCAAAAACCAGAGGGGTTACGTTCAATTGCAAGGTTGCGACTCACAACAAGCCTTAAAATTCAAAGATTTCCAAGAAGGTAGTAAATAGCAAGTTTGAATGAAAAGAACACGGGAAGATGCAGAGAATTTTGTTCAGTGATGGAAAGGAGATATTAGGCCACAGAAGCATGGGAAGCTTACACCTCGTTCAGCAACGCCTGGTGTGTAAATATCCACCTCAAAAAACAGAGGGGGTTACGTTACTCTACAACAAAAGGGCCTGAGGTGTGTGCCTTGGACACAAAAATAGCTGCCTCACCTCTAGGGGCGAGCCTTGAGCATCACGAGGGCGGTTTAAAGCACTGGATATCGACACGTATGATGTCTATTTTCATCAAACATACCTCCAATGACCACTCTTACACAATTTATGTTCTTGTTCTGGCTCAAATACACCCTCAAACATAGTTTTGTATACTTGCACTAGCTTCATTAACATATGAACATACTGCACAACAAAATACTTGTGGAAGAGAAAGAGGAAATATTGACGATTTGATGTATAACAACGACCACCATCAAAACAATAGCACGCAACTACAACTGCCACTCCCCAAACACAGTAGGAGTAATATGCTCTTTGAAACAATTCAAACTTTCATAATCGATCAAATTCTAAACTCATCTTGTAAAAAACAAAATAGAACGCTACTTGATATATCTATAGGCAAACCTTATTATATATAAATGATCTGAATATGTACGTAAAAAATAAAACAGAAGGCTGATTGAAGCAACCCTTATTATATATAGGAAAAGAAACCCATGCTACTTGAACTCAAAATGCTAATGAGCCAACAAACTTAAGACAATATAACAAAAAACATTATAAACTACTTAACCCTCTAACACTCCCTCACAAACTGGAGTATGGGAGAATCCCATATCCAGCTTGCTCAGACAGACCACAAACACGACATACAAACTCAACCAAAAAGGAAAAAATAGATAAAGCCCATACAAGCCGTCACTTAACTTGAGTTATCAAAGATGACTCCTTATCAAGCAAATAATACTAACTCTGGTACAAAAATGGGAAGTAGTTGAGCTTCTCAATCAAACTGAAGTAGTAGCTAGAATTGCAATAGACAATAGGCACTTAGGCAGGCAGGTGCTACAGTTATCATCTCAGCAGCAGCAAATAAAGTCCAAAAAGTGCTGATACACAAGTAGTATGTAATCAACACGCATAAATTAGCAGGGGCAAGATAGTCGGCATACAAAATGTTGTATGGACATAGGTAGTAGAGATGACATAGTCAGATGGCGCACACGGGCACATAAAAACATAGCATGACTCCCAAGATGGAAGAAGAACAAACAATAGAAGCCTGATAGACAGAAAGGTAAATTTGCATAAGAATTCTCCAGAGATAAACAGTCACCTTCTCATCACTCACTTCTCTGTGTCTCTTCTCTATTTTCCCCCTCACCTCATATTTTGCTGAGAAGGGGGTAGTAGTTGGGTGGATAACAAGCAGGTAAAGATGGAGGAGTAGATATGTTTCGGTATGCAATAATTTAGAGAGGAACCCTGAAGTTATATATATATATTAATGAGGAAATTTGGGGCAATTGCAATTGGAAACAAGGAGTGTAGATGTTGATTATAGCTCAGGTGCCATGTAGTAAACAAAATAGAAGGATAATCGATGTACTTTACAATAGGCGGACACTATCTTAATAGGAGAGGGGACACATACAAACTTAAGACTAGAAAGCGAACGAGCCAACAGGCCTAGGCCCATATGAAAAAGCATGTCATGACTAAATAACTAATTAAAAACATAGGAATCAACTAATTTACTCACTAAAAAAGTTTGAATCATTTAAATGATATACAGAAATTCTCACGGTAAACTCAATTATTTTCACAGACCCCCTTTAAGCTTCATAACAGATTCAATATTTCCAGTTAATTTTTTAAATCTCTCCAAATACTTTAACTCCTAATAGGTGATATATTAGCATCATCCTAATAACATACAAATAATTTTTTTTGCAGTAAATCTTCTTAAAGAGGTTAGCATTTTCCATCAAGCATATAAGAATTGATTGAACATAGAAAGTAGATTTGTTCTGTTGAACAGTTGAACCTAACACAAAATTTAAATTAGTACTGAGAGGGAGGTTGTCAATTAGCACCAAAAGATAATCCGTTCCTAAGTAAAATACCATGGAAATTCAAGGATCCTATAGTTTGTTGTGTCTTCCTTTGTAAAATGGAGAAAAAGGAGTTAGTACCCACGCATTTCTATAGTAATTTGTAGTGACCATAAACGCATGACATCAAATTAAGAATAGTGACCATTAAGAGTAAGGTTGATATGTTTTATTAGGAACTAAGAGACAAAGTGGAGTTTCTTAACTTTCCATCATAGATTTCATTTTTGTGATTAACATCCATAGATCCTGAAGCCATGACACGGACAGGATTAGCAGCAGCAAAGAGCCTCATCAGGTCAAAGAAGTGGCAGCACTTCTCCACAAGAGTCCCGCCAGTGTTTGCATTGAAGCGATTCCAGTTGTTCACCTATTTGATTTCAGCTTGCAAGAGCAAAGAGCAGGCAGTCAATAAATATGCATAGACTATACTATACAAGATAGACAAAACCATGAGGACTGGTGACATATAGGAAATTTCCAGCATCTCGGTACCTTAACTAAGAAAGGGAATCGGTGTTCACGAATTGCAACCATTTTAACTTGCCCAAGCTTCCCACTTTTAACCACGTCAATGAGTTTGGCAACCGGGGGCATGTACCTATACTCCAGACCCACTTGTACCAGAATATCTGGCCTCTCTTTTGCAGCATCGATAACCTACAACGGGCAACCATATGCATGTTAGTATGACGGTACCAATTCACAGCAGTCCATCGTGATCTGTACTAGCATTCTTACTAAAGAAAAATTCATGTCAATGAGATATTCATATGTCTACCCAGAAGTAACCAAAGGCTGACCTTTTTGCAGTCCTCAACCGTAGTACACAGCGGTTTCTCAACCAAAACCTGGTGGGGCTTGGGGTGCTTGATGATATCCATAAGGATCCCGAAATGGGTCATGTTCGGCGAGGACACGACTACTACGTCGCAAAGCCCACTGTCCAGCAGTTCTTGGTGCCCCGAGAAGACCTATGGAGGCACACCTAAAATGAGGGCCCAGGCATTCTTGAAAGGCGATGACTCGAGCAGAAGTGCAATTAAACTAGCTAAGGTAACAGTCAAAAGGGATAAGAAGACTAGGCTGCCGCCTTCCTACCTCGAGTGGCCAGTGGAAGGTGCGGGCGAGGTCGAGGGCGAGCTGCTGTGAAGCAGGGTGGGGGTCAGCGATGCAGGTGACCGCCGCGCCTTCTGTCCGAAGGTGGGCGAGGTTGATCATGTGCTCACGGCCCATCATCCCCACCCCTATTATACCATACCTCACGGCCACCCCGGTGGCGGCGGAGACGACAGTGGAAGCGGCCATCTGCTCCGGTGTTTTCTGGCAAAGTGCAGCTTTTGCTAGTAGCTGTTACTCCGCGAGGACCTTGTCTGACTTGGAAAGTTCGCCGTGGAATTGTATAATGAAGTGCCAGTTGGATCAGTCAAGGGGGCTTTCGATTCCCCATGGAAAATCAAGCATGTGGTGGGAGCGGTACAGAAGGGAGTGGCGAGTTCGGCCATCACTTAGGGTGCACAAGGAAGTTAACCAAACAGCAAGCGCTATATGGAGGCAGCATAGTGGACAGCTATTGTTTTATGTCTCTACAACATATGCCATCGGCAGCCAGGGTCTCATACGGTCATACCACAAAGATAAAGACGGAATACCTTATACCATACGAAGTGAAGAATAGATAGGAGCTTTTGTCCTTTTACAACTTTGAAGGGGTTTCTTGACGTGGAGGTCTCTAGCCTCCTTTTTCTTAGCCTGGCGGGGGGTCTAGGGAATAACATACACCCCCGTTTAATTTTTTTTTTAAGTTGGATCAGTCCTTTCACCACGACACTTGTCTTTTTGTTCTTTTTTCTAACATACCCTTTAGGTTGGTCGTAACTAGGTCTGTTGTAGGTTTGGGTGACCATCTGAAAATCACTCAAGTGCATATCAATCCGTCGGGTGATCGCAGACACCCAAGGGTGATCCAGTATACTAAAATTAATATATTATCATCATACACGTTACACTTACACATATACATCTTTTACCAATCCTTCGGGTGATCCAGTATACTAAAATTAATATATTATCATCATACACGTTACACTTACACATATACATCTTTTATCAATCATTCGGGTGATCGCAGACACCCAAGGGTGATCCAGTATACTAAAATTAATATGTTAGCATCATACATGTTACACTTACACATATACACCTATTAAAAGATATTGTCAATTTAACAGAATTTAAATATCAACATTTAGTTGCAGTAATATTATCTTTATTTCGTGATTGCAATAGAAAACACAAATACTTATAATAGAAATGTCTAATGTTAAATTATAAAATTATGTCTTATTTATGTGATGCTACATGATTTTCCCATCACCGAAATATAATAACTAACTACTATCTCTTTTCTTTTCAATTTATATATATAAGTCAGACAAATACTACATTATTTTAAAATCTGGTAAAGTCGATGGTTGGTTTCTTTATACTATATTTGACAACAAAAATATAGTTACGAGTAGCTTTGTTATTTTTTTGTATTAATTAAGAAAAATATAACAACTTATTTTTATTAGAGACATTTTATATGGGCACTTGTAGCTCGACCAACAACCTATTGGGACAGGATTAGGTGTACTTTTCTTTTACCTGCTTGTAGTTGGATGTATTTGCCTCGC
Source organism: Alisma plantago-aquatica (assembly GCA_963693085.1). Classification (NCBI taxonomy): domain Eukaryota; kingdom Viridiplantae; phylum Streptophyta; class Magnoliopsida; order Alismatales; family Alismataceae; genus Alisma; species Alisma plantago-aquatica. Next base: position 469,597,633 of record OY856410.1, read on the forward strand.
ACCACTAGACTCAAACCCACTACAACTAGGGGTGAGAAGAATTTGGTTAATAACCGATTAATCGAACGGTTAATCCCGAATGATTAATTTTTTTGGGTCAATTTGGTTAATTCGGTTAATTTGGTTAATTTATTTCGGTTAATCGGTTAAATGGTTAATTTGACGGTTAAAGATATTTTTGGTTTGGTTAACCGAATTAACTGAATAGTCAGAATTTATTCATAAATAATATCCTACACACGCATATATACATATATAGTTGTACTTTTATTTCAAAATACTTCCCCATATATATAGTAGTCAAGTTTTTACAAGCTATACAAAATTAAATTTACAACAATTCTACTATAATATAACAATATTGTCCCAAATTCTATGACTATTTCAAATAATATTATTACGCGAGTGTTATTTGGTTAACCAAATTAACCGACCGAATTAACCATTAACCGATTGGATAATAACCAAATTAACCGACTCAATTTGGTTAGGTTAATGGTTAAAATCTCAAACCATAAATTAACCATTTAACTGAACCGAATTAACTTTACCGACCGAATTAACTGAATGCTCACCCCTAACCACAACCCAACGGACACACTTATTTGACATGTTTAACCATAATTTTATAAAATTTGTCTTTTATTCTATTAGTATTAAAGCATTAGTGAGCATGTGTACCAAAATACAAATATTATTTACATTATATTTTCAAGAATGCAATTATTCTAACATTATATTTGTAATATAATTTAATTTTAAAAAAAGATTTGAAATAAGCATGAAGACAATCATGTAATGGAAAATGTTACGCAGATTACAATCGAGAAAAAAATTTACGTACAAAGGTAATATTCCTTAGATATGTTTAAATGTAGTGTTGTTTCAAGAAATTTTAGTTAATTTTTCATATAGTAGGAGATCAAAGAAGGGTAAAAATATTATATTGTTGGAGATGGGGATCCATTGAATGGTAGCTTAAATAAGAAAATTCCAAGAACATTCAAAATTACGACATGAATAAAAATGACATGCAACTAAATTTTCCTCTTTCGAAAATTATCAAGTATGGTTATCCTTGTATATTTGTTGGTCAATTGGGTAAATTTTATGAGAATAACACATTTTTCATATTTAAATAGATTTTAGTGTTGTCTTGCAAGTTTTACAAGCATCCAATATATTTTATTCTTATTTCTTGATAGCAAAGAGAATTGCTTATTTCTTCCCTCAGTCTTCACATACAATCAACAACAACTTATATCATTCCAATTAAATGATGAGTATATAAGCATTTCAAAATTGATCGACATAATAAACCAATTAAACCTTTGTGTAAAACTAGTTGCTGGAGATGGAAAAAGTATTGGCTTACATGTAAGGATGGAACTGGCGTAGCTGAAGCTCATGATGCGAATGGTATGTTTTCTAAATGTTCAAAAGATATATGAAAAATAAGCATTGACTTTGTCTCATAAATATTGACATCTATGAAATGAGAATTACTCATCCTTATTGTAGCCATAAAAAATGTAAGACATTAAAATGGATGTAGCACATATCATGGTATTTAACCATATTTCTCACAGCTTCGGCAGCCAAATAGAACAAAAATAAGAAAGCTAAGTATTCAATCGATTGTTGAAACATAAAGGAAATGTTGGCGGTTACCCCACTTTTTATGTGGAAGCCTTTAAGTGATTTGGTGTCCTTCCGCAACTATTAGTAAAGGTTGTAGTAGTACTTTGTGGTGGATCTACAAGGATTTATTTGGGGTTGAGTATGAATGAGCATCGGGTCAAGTCATGTTGCATTTTCGATAAGAATATTTCTAGACTCATGTTGTTAATTAGATTTCAGGGTAGGTTTAAGGTCAGACAACTTGAAAATCTCAGCCTATAGGCCTGTGTCATAAAGATGGGTTTCGTGTATAGATGGAAATGATGTTGTGCCACACCCTAATTTTGGAACTTAGTAAGTACATAAATTGATGAAATCAATATAAAATTATTTATGATAACAATAAGGTTCCATCTAATTTTCATGATATTTGGATATAAGGGAAAGAGCATGTAGAAGGGGGTTGTTTGATCATTTTCTCAAAGTTTGGGAATTTTATATTTAATTCAATGATACAAGTTGACAAGTAACATAGAATAATGAAGGGAATATGATGACTCTAGTTAATAGTTTGAACTCTAGATCTAGTTTAGATCTTCATATTAAGTAAGTAAAGTAATAAGGATCAAATGTATCATAAGGAAGTTTCCATTAAGAAATTATATTAGTTCAATCTTTAGCTTTGTAATCAAGAATATAATTATGCTCATGGATCCTATGGAAGACCAAGGAATGGGCTATGTTCCCTAGAATCCAATTCTAGCCCATTTGAGCCAATTAGGTTTACAAATAGGTCTTTGGGTACAAAATCGGAAATGAAGTATTTCATGCTCATAATAAATACTCTAAAAACGTTTAGTATATGGAAATTGAGATATAACACCATGGGAGAAATTCAGTGAATCTTGAATTATATAGTGACCTAGGTAATTAATTTAGTAATTAAAATATATTTACTTAAAAGGTAGGTTTGATGTGTTTATTTGTTTAATTTTGACCGGATATCTTTTCCAAAGAAAGATAATGGAAAGATAATGTTAATTCTAAAATTTTGAATTTAACGGGATTAGGATGTGACTTATATAACAATTTAGGTAATATGGACTTTTAGTGAATCGAGAGAAAAAAAATTGGGGTGACTCTAGTCCAGCACCAACTGGAGAGTCATTGTGCCTATTTTACAAGACTCGAACAGAGTCACGTTGAATGGAGAAACAACTATTTATAGAAATGGAGGCTATAAAGCCTCATAATATTCGAGCACAGGGTCTTACGGACCTAGGTATACAGTTTTGCGGGAGAGAGAGAGAGATAAAAGAAGAAGAAAATGAGGTAGGGGAGGCCATGGCAGTGAGAAGGCATGCCGAATTGGGGTTTTCTAACCCTTGCTCCTCAAGACTCAGTGATGTGGCCGCCTAAGACAAGGGTTTCATGCCAAAGTTGAAGATGGAGGTTTGAGGTGGTGGCTTTCACCATGAGACGTGATGCAACTCGGCGGCAAGACCAGATGGCGGATGTATACCATGTCTCCCACACAGAGTGTACAGCATAAGGGAAGGAATTGTCTGGGTATGCAGGTCTTGAACCAGCTCGATCCAGGTTGGGATCTGTGAAGATCAACATTGTGCCAGTAGGAGCAGCATGTGACCAATTTTGGTCCGCTAAATCAAAAACTAAAAGTTCAAAATGCTCTAAAGTATGTGAGTTTCTAAAATACATAGCTTTGTGCTCGAATGTCCAATAAGAGAAAGTAATATGTCTTTGGAAATGTTTTTCATGTAGAATCATCTAAAAATATCATGATGAATGATTCAAATGCTTAATCTTAAAAATATTTTGTGTACCAGAACGATTGATTTTTATATTTTGTTAATCAAAAATAGCAAATAAATTTAGAAATTCATGCAAATTTTATAGAAGGTCAGTTTGATATGTTATGTAACATACCGGATCTTGGACCCTACTTTTGAACTTTGGTCTTTTAGACTAAGCCAAACAAGGTTAAGATTTTAGACCTAAAAGATGTTTAGTATAAACTAATGAGTTAATGCATGTATAAATCACCCTAATGTAACCTAATGTCTTCACATTAGTCCAATAATGGACACATAAAATATGACATAATAATTCCTTTAGTGCTAATATGAAAATAAGGAACATAATTAGAGGGATAATTGGGTTAATGGGGAAATAAAATAATAATAATGGGCCACAAATGTCAAATTATGCAAAACTGATAAAAGAAAGACAACTTGGTTAAAAAAATAACCTCAAATTTGTTTTCTTTGGCTATGCTTCAGCTTGGAGGAAAACTTGTTATGGTCTAAATTTCCCTCTACTTAGATCGATATATTGTATCTTACATGTAAACCCTTAATGGGAGATTTTGATGTACTTTTGTAATCTTTTGAAAAAATGCATATAGTCATGATTTTTATTCTGCTGCTATACACTTTGGTCTTTTGGATATCATTATTTGAAATTTGAAAATTTTACACATGTTCCAACATACCTTTTGAGTGTGTTTGGAATGGATGTTTTAGTCTTCAAATTTATAGTAGGGAGTGGATACCCTTTGGATCTCACTCCTTATAGCATGGTATCAGAGCCTATGGTAATTGGAGTCTGACTATTTCAATTTTGTCTCCCTAATCAGAACCCTTGACTTAGATAGTTACCTCCAGGAAAGATATTTTCCCTACATTATTTTTGACGATGAAAGTTTGACATGAGTTCCATATTAGAATCTTGATTAGTGAACCCTTATGCGATGAGGTTTTAGGTGATCTTACCCTACCATGGTGGTGTCTTGTATATTTGGATGTTATAAGGTATTTGTTTGAGGATAAAGTCATGTTATGAGGATGAGGCATTGGTAAGAAAGGAGATCTTAGTATGGAAGGAAAAAAAATTGTGACTTGGTTTTCATAATTGATTTTGGATCCATCATTTGTTTTATGTCAAATAGATTTATTTGTCAATTTTTTTTCCCAATATACTATTATATGTACAAAAGTTTTCTAAATTTTATCAAGATTTTCTTGAAATAAGTCTGAAGAATTAGTGATCCTAAAACCCTAGTTATTATGATGGAGTGATGACTAGGAAGATATGTCTTGTAATAATGGTTTAGTGACCTACCCTTTTGCGCTCTATGACTTTTTGGATGTTTATGTAGGGTTGTTAGGTTAGAGACACAAGGACCTAAAACTCAACACTAGATGGTTCTGACTTGTCAGTTGGATACATGAACAAAATAAATCTCTAAAATATTCACAACTAAAATAGTTGTGGGTAACTCTAAATGTTGTTTAGTTTGACTTGATAGGTAAAACCTTTTTAAGGAGTGGAGAGTAGTTAGTTGTTGATGTTTGATCAAAAGATTTCAAGGATGAAATCCTTTTAAGGGGTGGAGTGTTGTAGCATATCGGATCTTGGACCCTACCCTTAAACTTTGACCTTTTGGACTTAGCCAAACAAGGTTAATGTTTTAGACCTAAAAGATATTTAGTATAAACTAATGAGCTAATGCATGTATAAATCACCCTAATGTAAGTTAATGTCTTCACATTAGTCTTAGGCCAATAATGGACACAAAAAATATGACAATAATTCCTTTAGTGCTTATATGAAAATAAGGAACATAATTGGATGGATAATTGGGTTAATGGTGAAATAAAATAATAATGGGCCACAAATGTCAAATTATGCAAAACTGATAAAAGAAAGATAAATTAGTTAAAAATAATCTCATATTCATTTTCTTTGGATATACTTCAGCCTGGAGGCAAACTTGTTATGGTCTAGATTTCTCTCTACTTAGATCCATATGTTGTATCTTACATGTAAACCCTTAATGGGAGATTTTGATGTACTTTTGCAATCTTTTGAAAAATTGAATATAGTCATGATTTTTATTCCGCTACTATACACTTTGGTCTTTTGTATACCATTATTTGAAATTTGGAAATTTTACACTTGTTCCAGCATACCTTTTGAGTGTGTTTGGAATGGATATTTTATTCTTCAATTTTTTAATAGGGAGTGGATCCCTTTTAGGCCCCACTCCTTACATGTTAAATGATATTTTAAAGGTTAATCTTTCTTATGTGATCTTTTACCTAAGTTTTAAAGTAAACCCTCATAAGGGCGCTATTGAAATTTTACTTATTTCTTGACAAAGAAATAATCTGAGATTTTTACCTAAACCCTAATTAATAGTTTCATTATTATTTCTAAAATTTTAAGAGAGTTTCATGTATTATTATATTACTATTTGATTTTAGGCCTAAGTGGCCATTAGATAAGATTTTGTTTATGAGACAATATATGATATGTATGCATGTTTTGTTTGGAAGATTATTTTAATTGTATTTTCCTTTTATGTCATAATTGAATTAGTAAGATTAGTATATATAATTATGTTTGAAATTCATTCTCATCATATGATGTATATGCTCATATTAGTGCATAATACAATTTTTGGCTTATTTGAGTATAAAGATTATATTAAAAAAATTGAAGGTGGAACCATATTATTTACTCCAAAACAGAACGAGCAACATCCCACAAAGAGTTCAGTAACGACGATGGCTCCCTGGTTGAGCTAATCATGCCATATAAAGCACTCTTAGCCACCTCGTGTGCCAACCTATTACAGTCTCTCTTAACAAAAGAAAAAGAGCAGAAAATAAAAGAACTAACTACAGACTTAATATCCGTTATAAGAAGGCCCATGTGGTCTCTTCTCTCGTGCGTAGTGCGTAAGGCATCTACAACACCTTTCGAATCCGACTCCACAACCACTGCATTAAATCCCCACGTAGCTGCTTGCTTCACTGCTGCTAGCACAGCCTGCGCCTCAACTATCTGCACGTCCCCCGGATTGTCCATTTGTTCCGCTATCACTGCCATGAGCCTCCCGTCGGCATCGCGAATGGCTCCTCCCAAACCAGTCCGTCCATTATGTCCCATTGCCGCATCACAATTTATCTTGAATCGACCTTGGAGTGCCCGTTTCCATGTTGCTGCTGTCGTGGTACCAGCTGCTGGTTCGTGGTTCGGCGCCCCCTCATTGGCCCTGCTGAAATCAGCCATGAAGGAAACAGCTTGCCGGATGATAGCATCTACACTCGCTGTTGTACCAAACGTGCATTTGTTTCTATAAGTCCACGCTGCCCACATCAAGCTAACAACTCTCATATAGGCATGATGATGAAGGGTGTTTCGCAGGTGGAGCAAGGCTTCCGCAGGCTGTTTGCCACTCAGTTCCTGTAAACAACAAGGATCTAGTTCTCGCTGCCATATTACCTCAATCGGCGAACATTCAAAGATAGCGTGAGTATTTTTTTCCTTTTCCGCATTGCATCTCGAGCAGCTGCCATCCGTGATACAATGTCTATCCCATAATCTGCCTTTTGTCGCCACCCCCCCCCCGTGCAAGCTCGCCATAGAAAATGAGAAACTTTTGGCGGTAGTTGAGCTTTCCATACCGTCCTCCAGACTTCATTTCTGTCCTCTATTCGCAATCTAATAAATTCCTCCTTTCCCAGCACACACAACCAGTAAGCTGACTTCACTGAAAAACAACCTTTCTTGTCCGGCCACCACATCAGAACATCTTTAGGGAGGCGATAGCTAATGGGCGTCACAAGAATATCAGCTTGGACGTCTGCAGGAAATATCTCCTCTATGATATGAGAGTTCCATCTTCCAGTTTCCACATCTATGAGCTCGTGTACCAACTCTTTATCGCTTTCTAATAAAGGATGTGTTTCCTGGAAGCATCTTTCCTGTCCCTTTATCCATTTGTCTGTCCATATGTGGATGTTTCTCCCATTACCCACATGCCAGCTTGTGCCCTCTACTAGCACCGGTTTGGCTCCCCAAATGCTTCGCCATGTAAAACTCGGGTTGTGACCTCTACATGCATCAAGAAGTGAAGTCCTTCAGAAATAGCGTGCTTTAAGAACTTTGTGTGCTAAAGTGTTCGTCTTTGTTAATAGCCTCCATGCTTGTTTGGCTAACATCGCCTGGTTAAAGGCATGTAGATCTCTAAAGCCCAGACCTCCATCTCTTTTTGGTTTACACAGCGTAGCCCAACTCAACCATGCCATTTTACGTTCATTGTTCTTTGCACCCCACCAAAACCGCCCTATGCAACTATGAAGTTCATCAATCAGACCCACTGGTAAAAGGAAGATGTTCATGAATACATGGGGATGGCTTGCACCACTGCCTTAATAAGAACCTCTTTTCCTGGCTTGGACAAAAAAAATTCTTTCCAACCTTGTAGTTTTTTCCACACTCTCTCTTTGATGTAGCTGAAGACATGTTTCTTCAACCTCCCCACTGCTGCTGGGAGTCCCAAGTACTTCACATGACGTTCTACCTCCTTTACTTTGAGAAGATCACGTAGTTCACCTTTCCTATGGAAAGGCACCCCTTTGTTGAAAACAACTTCAGTTTTGGATAAGTTTATTCTTTGACCCGATGCCTGTTTGTACTGGCTAATAAGATTAGCTATTTTCAGGCACTCTTCTTTAGTTGCTTTTACAAAGAGGATGCTATCATCTGCAAAGAAAAGGTGAGAGATGGGGGGTCCATTTCTACTGACCTTTACACCCCGGATATAATTTTCACTCATAGTGTAACATACCAGATCTAGAACCCTACCCTAGAACTTTGACCTTTTGGTAATTTTCCAAACAAGGTTGAGGTGAGGATGATCCTAATAATATAATTCATGAATAATGTAATCTAACATGTCATATAATTCATTTGGTGGTAATAAGATGATAAATAACTTAATTACATGCATAATATGTTTAATGGGCCTCTGATGGGCCAGATGACAAATCTCATGTAATAAAGCCTCAAATTAAATAATAGACTTCAAATTCGTAATCTACACATCAAAATAATCCTACATGCCAATTTTCATTTAGTTTGGACGACCTTGATATAATATGATAAGTTAAGAGAGAGAAATTGCCTAAAAGGTGTAATTAATAAATAAAAATAATAAATGACTCCAAAATAGCAAAATAATCTTTGATTCATCATCTACATAATAAATATAGCCTTTAGGTGAATTTTCATCCAATTTGGAGAAAGTTTGCTTAAAAGGTGAAATCAGGAGAGAGAAAGTATGCAAAACCTTCAAAATATTAAATAAATATTTAAACAACTACAATATGTGAAATTAATGGCAAATTCGTGTTCAACACATTAAATATGACTTGTGGGTCAAGTTTCATAAAATTTGGATAATCCTAAAGCCATTAATAAAGGAGGGAAGAGAAAATAGTAATTTATTTATTTGACACCTTAAATGTTCTTAAAAGGCAAATCTAATTTTATATTCGAAATCTACATGCCTTTATTAACCTCTGTGCAAAAAGTTTACCTAATTTTGGGTTCGTTTGCACCCTCAAATAAGGAAAGAGAGGAAAAGGAAATAATGTATAAATGTCACATTATTATTTTGTCGATTTCATATGGTTTCCTTCTATTTTAGCCGTCACGCTTGCTTTCCCTATATTTGGCCTTCTTTGTGACCGTTAGATTTCGATCTGATGGTGTGCGAGTTGTCTCCTACCTCGAGTAGGAGACACCGGCCAGCTACAGTGCTGCGGCCCTGGTAAATCGTGTATATCTCGTGTGTTTCTCGATCTTTTCGCACGATTTTTCTTCGGTGGTATTCGCGAGAAGATTCCGCACAGGCAGATGGTTATCTTGTTTCCTTTCTTGAAGGATTCGGGAAATACCCAATCCTTATGGGACTGTACTTCCACGGTCCTTTACCAAGACCAGTATCTCTGACCCTCTACTATATATAACGCTGCTCCCACCTCCGCCCAACCTTGTAGAGTTCTACTCGTCTCTCAATTTCCCTGCACATTATGTCCTTGCCTCATGACGATCAAGTCTTAGTTTCTTCATTGCGGCGCGACTCTAAGTATCTCGGAGATGCCTGGAGCCGAATTGACAATCGAGGTGAGTTCCCTACAACTTGATCTTCCAATTCGTGCCTTCAGTTCGATGTTTGATCGCTTATCTCGGTTTTCCCCAAATCTGGCCGTAGTCCAGCCGTGCTGTTCTTGCAGGCGTGGTTGGGCGAAAGGTAGGGGATGAATCCCCCACTTGGTTTCCCAGTATTGCCCCTCCGTGTTTCTTTTCTTCGTTTTCTGGCTCAGGGCGTAATCGTCTTTTCACTATCTGTTTTTCTTGTCTTTGGGCGAGGTCAACCGGGAGGCTGACTGGTGACATGTCCACTTCCTATTGGGCCAAGTCACAGATCGGCCCCTCTACCTCCTCTCTCTCTGTTTGCTTCGTTGACTTGGCAATTTGCTTAATTTCTATTGGTCGAATTTCTAAAATCCATAACTAATTAATTACTGATCAGAAAAATATAAATAAATAGTCGTTGGATTCACAAAAATAAGGGCTTTCTAATGGAATTGGTTTTATCGTATGAATCTGATGTTTTAAACATGTGTTCTTAATGGATCTAATTAAATAAGATAATAACTTGTATAATTCATAACTAATAATTTATAAGTCAGAAAAATATAATAAAATATGTTTTGAACTCAGGAAAATATAATATAAAATATGGAATCATTTTGGAAACCTAATTCATATATTAACAAAAAGGTGTTTTTAGGGTTTATGAAATCAATATAAAACCTAATCCTAATTTCACATATATGCTAAATAGGTGTTTTGGAAGCCTAGTCTTGGACCTAGAAGTGGCTTTGGATCATTTGACTCTGAAGTTGAGGTATGATTGCATCCCACATTAATTATTCTTAAGCAATTATCCTATATTTTTCTTACTTTTGGTCCTATGGACATTAGCCTACACATTGTCTTATTCTTTTGAAATCATGCTTCATGTGAAGTATTTTATTTTGTTATTGATCTTATGATCATGGATAATCTCTTGAATTTGTTTTCCTATGCCTTGGTGCATGTTGGACTCTTGATATTATATGCCCACTATGATGTGAATGTTATATGTTTGCGTTGTCCATTGTGTGATGGCAACCTTTGTATCATATTCTGACTAAACTATTTACTTGCCTCTATATTTACATGCAATGTGAATAAGTAGCACTAGAATAATGTAAATTACTTTGGTTTTTGGGTGTGTGCCCTTTTTGTTTATGGGATGGTGGTGGTGGTGCCCCATACCCGAGTTTCAAGGATGTGAAGCCTTGGCTCAACTTTTATATATTTGGGAGTTTGACGGTGAGTCATTCTCTATCAGGTTTTCAAGGATGTGAAGCCTTGGCCGCCTTTGTATTTTATATTTTTCTAGGACTATGTTTATCTCACATGCATGCAGGTTTGATGATTGGTTGTGGGGTGTGTGCCCTACTACCTATCCATGTGCTTTTGTTGCACAATCTTATTTGTTTTGATTATGGCAAGTATCCTCTTTTATCCCTTTTTGTTATGATCTTTTCTTTTGATACCCGTTTGGGTGGTACTTATCTTTTTTATGGGAAGCCTTTCATTTATTTGATGTCCTTTATCCTTTATAAATTGCTCAATTTGCTTTTTAGTATGCACATACCAGCTTTTGCTGATGTTTCCTTTTATTTCTCTTTTGCTGGGGTATGCTTCCAACCCTAGGTGGAAGACTTGGATGCATGGCAAGACGTGTTGACCCAAACTTAGCTTGAGTTGATAAAGCTTGGATACAATCTTGAGGTGGTTTAGATTTCCTCTACATGGATCCTTGTGATGTAAGTTTATAACCTTTTGATTTATAATTGAATAGTCAAATATTTTCTTCCGCTGCTATACATTGGTCTTTTGATTACCATTATATAAGGATTTGAAAATTTTACACCCACTCCAACATACCTTTTGAGTGTGTTTGGACTGGAGGTTTTATTGTTCAAATTTTTAGTAAGGAAGTGGTTTCGCTTCTTTACAGCATGGTATCAGAGCCCATGGTAGTCGGAATCTGACTATTTCAATTTTGTCTCCCCATTAGAACCCTTGACTTTTCTAGATAGCTCTAAGTGAGATGTTGACCTTAGAATTTATCAATGATGATCTTTGTATGCAATAAGGTTGGCTTTGAGGATGAGAATATGTTAGGAGATCTAAATATGGAAATATTGTGACTTGGTTTCCGCAATTGATTTTGGATCCACATTTTGTTTCATCTCAAAAAGATTTTCATCGCCAAAAATTATTTTCAATTATACTACTATATGTACAAAAGTTTTCTCAGAATTATCGATGTTTTCTTGAACTAAGTCACAATGAAGAGAACTCTAGTTTGATTAGAATCTAACCCTAGTTTTGTGACTAGGATTGATATAATGGTGTAGTTGACCTACCCTATGACTTTTTGGATGTTCATGTAGGGTTGTTAGGTTAGAGACACGAGGACCTAAAATCTCAACCCTAGATGGTGACGATAGCTGGATACATAAATAATAAAAGTATCTAGAACTTTCACAACCAAGTGATGTGGGTAGCTCTAAAAAAAATTGTTTAGTTTGACTTGTTAGGTAGAACCCTTTAAGGGGTGGAGAGTAGTTAGTTGTTGATGTTTGAATCTATAGATTTCGAGGACGAAATCCTTTTTAAGGGGTGGAGTGTTGTAACATACCAGATCTAGAACCCTACCCTAGAACTTTGACCTTTTGGTAATTTTCCAAACAAGGTTGAGGTGAGGATGATCCTAATAATATAATTCATGAATAATGTAATCTAACATGTCACATAATTCATTTGGTGGTAATAAGATGATAAATAACTTAATTACATGCATAATATGTTTAATGGGCCTCTGATGGGCCAGATGACAAATCTCATGTAATAAAGCCTCAAATTAAATAATAGACTTCAAATTCGTAATCTACACAGCAAAATAATCCTACATGTCAATTTTCATTTAGTTTGGACGACCTTGATATAATATGATAAGTTAAGAGAGAGAAATTGCCTAAAAGGTGTAATTAATAAATAAAAATAATAAATGACTCCAAAAGAGCAAAATAATCTTTGATTCGTCATCTACATAATAAATATAGCATTTAGGTGAATTTTCATCCAATTTGGAGAAAGTTTGCTTAAAAGGTGAAATCAGGAGAGAGAAAGTATGTAGAACCTTCAAAATATTAAATAAATATTTAAACAACTACAATATGTGAAATTAATGGCAAATTCGTGTTCAACACATTAAATATGACTTGTGGGTCAAGTTTCATAAAATTTGGATAATCCTAAAGCCATTAATAAAGGAGGGAAGAGAAAATAGTAATTTATTTATTTGACACCTTAAATGTTCTTAAAAGGAAAATCTAATTTTATATTCGGAATCTACATGCCTTTATTAACCTCTGTGCAAAATTTTACCTAATTTGGGGTTCGTTTGCACCCTCAAATAAGGAAAGAGCAGGGCCGCAGCACTGTCGCTGGTCGGCATCTCCTACTCGAGGTAGGAGACAACTCGCACACCATCAGATCGAAATCTAACGGTCATAAAGAAGGCCAAATATAGGGAAAGCAAGCGTGACAGCTAAAATTGAAGGAAACCATATGAAATTGACAAAATAATAATGTGACATTTATACATTATTTCCTTTTACTATCACATCACATGATGTGATGAATATCTTGTATGACTGTTATCATGCCTAATAACCATACAGATATTATGAGATGATGTATATAACTAGTGTGAGCTGTGACATTTATATTATAAATGTTGATTGGCATTATGTGCCTTAAGGTTGTTGTTGCTTAGTAAAAGAAGCAATATGCATGGACTTTTATGAGTCACATGAGTAAGTTGTTACCTAGTGAGAGGTGACAAGATATTCCATGGCCTCGTGAGCCAGATGTGATGCATGTGTAACAAGTATCATGAATGCCTTGGTCAGATGACCTGAAGGTGGTAGCTACCTGAAAAAGGTATAATAATGCTCAATGACGAGTTAAGGGTTTGAATACCCAGAACCATATGATTATGTTGATGAGAAAGTGAAGGGATGCTAATTCCCAGTATTGAAATGAGGGACTGAGTTCCCAGGGTCTTTGAAAGACTGATAAATATCTGATAAAAGTAGTACATGTCTCTTTATAGCATTGTTGTAATAAGTTATGTTTGAGAACTTGGCTGATGCTAAAAGAATATGAGAATGTACTTAATAAATCAAGTGAAATCTATTCATGTAGTGCTCTGACCATAGATCCATCATCGTCAGGAATAGGTGATGGTGAAACGGGTGCCCGCGGCAAAACCCGGAGCACATATTTTGAATATGTGGGGGTAAATGGGCGAAAATATCCTTACGTCCTCTTGAAGAGATTGTTGGAAGGTAAACAAGAAACCTCTCAATCCTTCATGAATATGTCAGGATGGATGTATCATGAATCTCCCAATGATACTTAATGTCAGATCGAGGAGATAAACAAGAAATCTCTCGATTGGCGATGAGAGTGCAGTTGACGCTGTAACTCTGTAGTGAAGGTGCCAGAATACCCTGGCTAGCTAGTTGGCAGAGACACGAGATGTCCTGCATGTGGTCTCGTACTGACCGAGACAGATGAGGTCATAAGAATCCGACTCTTTTGATGACCTATGTATGGTACCGAGGCGATTTCGTAATGGTCGGTTGGAGTATGAGCGGTATATCTCATCTCCTCAGAGCATAAGTGTGATTGTAAAATGTAATCAGCCGTATAGCATGTTTGCTTAAGGATTGAATATGGAGATTCATTGGCTGATGTTGCATTTCTTTGTGCATTCCTTAGTAGATAAATGTTAATTATGTTTCTTTATATTCTCTGCAAAGTAGACAGATGAATTACTTATCTACCATGGGTAGATGCAATGACCTCCTTGAGAATGGAGATTATCTTATTCTGTTCTATGATGAATAATTCTGCCTGATAATGTAAAAGTAACCCCTACTCAGTTTTAATTTGATAAACTGCAATAACAATGTTTTTAGCGGAGAGTTATATCTCTCGCTGGGGCAATTTTCAATTGTCTCACCCTCGTGGGAAACATTTTTAGGTATGCATGAAGGCAGAGCAGAAACCCTAAACAGGGAAAGAGCAGCAACAACAGCAGGGACAGCAATAAGATCTCAGGTGGAAATATTGTCTGTCTAGTCATATAGATAGTAGTCTTATGTGTCGTCTCTGTACTCTCAGGTCCTCGGAGTTTTAAATGTATCAATCTGAGTTTTGGCTTAGTGCCTCGAAGTTTTTATACTGCATGTGTATATTTGTTAACAGGGCAGTCAATGTTGTAATCCTTGAAAAGGAATGGTACAGGTTGTGTACTTGTGAACCAGGATGAATTTGGAATACTTTGGTTCATGGTTAAAGAGTTTTCCTGTGAATGGATCTCTTTGCAAAAAGTTTTAAATTTTAAGTGATTTTCAATAATCTGCTGCAAATAATTCGCTTCTGCATTAGTTAATCATGTTTTCGCGAGACGGTCGTTACAATTAGTGGTATCAGAGCTCTAGGTTCGTTGAGTCTACAGAGACATAGGACTAAGTTGTTGAGTCAGTGTTAGTGTCCTCCAGTATACCCTATAATGATTTCTGCTTGTGCAGAGAAAGGGTAAAGTTTAAAATGACTGGAGAGCACAATGAACACATTGCTTAGGGCAATGTTGTTGCACCAAGAAGAGGTGCAAGGGATCATGCAAGAATAGAATGAGTGCCTAAGAATCCCCATTAAGACCTGATCAGGATAGAGAATCCTATGATCATGCTCTTGTTGGGAAGATTAGGGCAACAGTAATGCATATGAGTGGACTGGATGCTAGGCTTACAACCTAGGTTATCAGTCCTTAATACAGAAAGCTTGAGCTTTAAATGAGTTCCTAAATGACTTAGTCATGTTGGAACAAGGGAAAATATGGAAAAGATTAACTTATAGCAAGAAAGTGGACTCTGCCATGAGTTCAGACAGATAATAAATATGTGATGGTAGTGCCCAAGAAGGGGCAATAAGCTGAGAAGTAGGGAATGGTTTCTATAATTCTAGAGACATTTGCCTAATGGTTTTAAACGGCCACGTTTTTGGTACTAATAGTGCAATAAATGCCTAGTGTACCAGGGAAGTAGCCACTAAGTAAGTGCAAAGGTCTTAACCTTTCACCTGTAAGATTCTATGGCTTAGTTTTTGCTTCAGTAATAAGACTAGTAAGACCATGATATGAGTACAAGGTATGTTATAAATGTGTACATGTTGAGTACACTAAACCCTTTTTGTTATAAAAAGGAGGATTGTTGATATTGTTTTCCCCATTGGTTGCTATATAGGGATGAAATGATGAGAACTAGAATTTGAATTCTGTTCAGTATTCTTTTAAATGCTCTATATTGATCTTACCTCCATGAAGGAGGAAGAGGTATAGAAGAGATGCCTGGATAAAATCTAGGGATGTTAAATCTTATGTTATGGTAATATGAAAAGAAAGGAATATGATAGCATGTAAGTGCATACTACTTGATCTCAGTACTTGTAAACCCTGATCAGGTGTACAACTATTGATGATAAAGTGAGTATGGAAACTCTTAGATTGATATCTTTTTGATTGCTCTGATCAAGAAATCACTCTGATACAATCTAAAGAGTATCATGAAATTGGAAATATGATATGGATAAATGTATCATATCTTAAGAACAAGAAAGAAGGATCTGATAGGAATTCAGATCAGTATGTGTATATGAGGAAGTAAAAGTATGACCCTCATATGATGAGAAAGAGAACAAGGGAGGTGATCACTGTTCTATAAAGTTGTAAATATGATAAAAGAAAGATGAGAATATAATGTGTTTTCAACACATGCGACTGATACCAAGGTAAGAGATTCTGGTATCTGAGAATTATCAGATGGTTTAGATTGGCTACCTAGAATGGTAAACTATGAAATCAGTCTGATTATATAAAATGATATGAACATCATATGTTAGGGGTTTATGCTTTGCATAAACATAACAACTAAATATGTCTTTAAGATAAGTTCTCGTTTGAATCTATGAGAATATTGTGTGAAGGAACTTTGTGCTGATCAAAGTTCTATGATGTCTCCATAACAATGAGGTATTATGAAGAGACATGATGATATGATGAATGAATAATATATGTTTCCTTTATCTGGGATTTCGGGGACGAAATCCTTGTTGGGGGTTTATAATTTGTAACATCCCTGACCTGGGTTATGCTTTAACCCTAGGTGTTTTGATTAAGAAAGATGATTATATGCTTAATATCATCTTGTGAAAAGTAATTAAGGCTCAAAAGGAACCTATGTTTCAATTTTGGTCCTGTTTGAACAATGTTGAAGCAATGTTTGCTTATTTTGGACTAAAGTGCAAATTACCCAAGTTGAGGGGTTAAATTGCAAATGTTGCATGATAAGATGTTCCTCTGATGTTGAGACATCATAAGAATGAATATGATGTAGTGGTATGGTTTCCACAAGCTTGGACACCAAGATTAAGCTTGTAAAGCAATCCTTGTGCATTAAAACCTAGTTTTGGAGTAAAGTGCAATTTACCCAAAATCTAGGGTTCAATATGCAAATTACCACTTCAATATGGTCCTTAATGTTTCTTATCATCATGTAGAGCAAATAAAATGAGAGGGACTCCTCATTTGAATTAAGTTGTAGGAGAGAGAATCTTGACATTAAAATAATCAAGAATAATGCCTATTTGAAACCCTAATTTGATTTAGGGCAAAAATGAATAAAAATAATTGAAGGGCTTTCAAACAAAATGTTTTGGGTTGATTTTGAATAAGGATGGACGTTCCTTTAACAAGATAAGGAACGAAAATATCTTAAGTAGGTGAAATTCCACTCACCTTTTTATAAAGAAAAGTAATATCCTCTCACATGTGGGATACTATATTATAAGCATTAAGGTGCTTAATTTGCTTTTCTTTAAATTGAGGATAATGAAGGAGAATTAAAGGAAAGGAAGGTTCCTCGTACCCAAGGTAGTTGAGGGGGAAGAGGCGGCCACTTTATTGGGATTAATTGGATTTTTATAAGGCATTTTCTCTCTCATCAATTTCCTTATAAAAGTGCCATTTCTAAGCCCAAACCAAGGACTTTTTCGGATTTTATTCTTCCCCTTGCTTGCAAAACCGACCAAGGAGCTAGGGAGGAGCAGGGAGCACGTCCCCAACCTGTGGGTAAGCCCTTGACCTTCGTTCTCCATGATTTCATGGTGGAAAACAAAAATAAATTATGGATTCCTTCTTATTTCGATCTCCTCTTCAACCCTAGCCAACTTTTACAATCAAAAGCTTGAGGACGAGCCTAGGGGGAGTTGCAAGAGCTTCATACACCATTAATGGCGTGAGATTGGAGCTTTGGAGCTCAATTGGAGGCGGGTTTTATAACTCAAACCCTTAATCATTGCTATTGCATCAATCCTCTATGCTTTGTTGATTGTTTTCTTCAATTTGTTATAAACTTGATTCTTTGCTGCAATTTCCATCAAGAAAGGTTGCTGTTCTTGGGTGCACGAAGGAAGATGATGATGACATAATCATAAGAAAGCACCTCACCAAATATCTTGGGAGCAAACAATCTCAAAGGTTGGGACCAAACGGGTTTACCAAAACCGTTTGGTGACCAAACGGGTTGCAAACCGTTTGGTGGAAAACGGGTTCAAACCCGTTTGAAGGAGTTGACCAAGCATTTACCGTTTGGGAATCTCATTCCTAATTATGTAGGATAATGACCCTCCAAATTGTAGGGGTGAACTCCAAAGGAATCATATGTTGAAGGCCAATCAATTAGACAAATCGAATTGAATTAAGTGCTTATTTTCAACCTGAATAACTTGACATGTTTGGGAAAACGGGTTCAAGACCGTTTTAGATGGTTGACCAAGCGTTGACCGTTTGGGATTCCTGTTCATAATTATGTTGGTTAATGACCCTAAAAATTGGAGGGGTTAAATCTAAATGAATCGTGAGTTGAAGCCTAATCAATTAGGGAAACCTAATTGGATTATGTGCTGATTTTTCAATCTGATTAATTGAACTTTTTGGGAAAATGGGTTCAATACCGTTTGAGTGCGTTGACCAAGCGTTGACCGTTTGGGATTACTGATCCCTATTATGTTGGCTAATGACCCTACAAATTTTATGGGTTAACTCCCAAGGAATCGTGAGTTGAAGGCTAATCAATTAGGAAAACCCTAATTGAAAACAGTGCTGAAATTCCAATGAGTTAAGTTGAGATTTTGGGTTGATTAGCCCAAACGGGTTCAAACCCGTTTGGGGATCACCCAAACGGTTTCAAACCCGTTTGGGGATCACCCCAAGACCGTTTGGAGGTCTGGGGTCAAGTATAGTTGACCAATTGAAGGTCCAAAGGTACTAATCATATTGCAATGTAGTGCTGATTTGTTGATCAACTCGATAGATCAATCCATGATGATTTTTCACTAGAATCCAAAGATTGGATGGGCCAAACGGTCTCAAGACCGTTTGGTGGTCACCCAAGACCGTTTGGAGGTCTAGGGTTGAGTATGGTTAGGTGTTTGAAGGTCTAAAGGTACCAAGCTATTAAACAATGTAATGCTGATTTGGTGATCAATCCAATGAACCAAACCCTAATTGGATTGCTTAGATTTGAGTGATATGATGGGAAAACGGTCTCAAGACCGTTTGGAGGTCATCCAAACGACCTCAAGACCGTTTGGGGTCAGGTCATACCCAATTTGGATGATGGTTCAATGGTTTCAAAGCAACTAGTCTTACATTGATTAGTGTTGTTGAATCATCGATTCCAAACCATAATTCAATTGAATCAAACCCTAATTGATGATCAATTGAGGGTCAATTGAGATTCAAATCAGTTGAAGGTTGACCTATTAAACTCAATTGAAGTATGAGGGTAGGTCCAATTGATGACTGGTTCCATGAATTCAATGATTGAAGGAATCAACATTGAAAACCCTAATTCAATTGGATACCCTATGTAATGGAGGTCCAATGTGATTGAATCTCTTGAGAATCAAGATGATGAATGATCCATTGATCCAATGTTGATTAGTAATGATAATCAAAGAAGGTACAAAGGTTGAAACCCGAATAGTACCTAAGGGATTAGTGCCAATTAAGGGATGAATTCCTAATTGCTTATAGGGTCAATGACTTGATACACTATGTTAATCATAGTTGTATGTACTCAACTAAAGGGTGATATGACCTATTCAAGTTGAGAAGTTGATAGCATGAATTCATACATGAATATGATTCATGTGGTGGTTAAGAGTTATGATCCTTAAGTAAAGAGATCATGAAACCCTAAACATGAACATAAACCCTAATTGACAGGGTTATTGAACTCAAACCCTAGTTGAGGGTGTATCCTTATGAAACCCTAGTTGAGGGTGTATCCTTATGAAACCCTAGTTGAGGGTGTATCCATGTGAAACCCTAATTGAGGGTGATTTCATGAGAAACCCTAATTGGGAATGATTAGCAAACCTTGAATATGGGAAACGTGATATGAAACCCTAATGAAGGGTGATGCTATATGTAATCCCTATTCTAAAGAAGGGAGATGGTATGTGAAACCCTAATCCCTAATGAAAGAATAGAATTCATACTTGAATATGATCCATGAGGGGAACTTCTGTAGCACGACCGTGGTAGCTTCACTTTGCACGACCGTGCAAGGTAGCACGGCCGTGGTGCTCTATGCTTGATTTAGATGTGATTTGAAAGTGACCTCATATGATCGTATACCTTGATATGATTATAAGTCCAATATAATTGGATGAAGGATACATAAGATATGTGATGAGAAACCCTAGTTGAGGGTGTATCATTGTGATTGTTTATAAGCAACTTTATAATAAAGTCGTACCTTAAACTAAGATAAGTCCATATCATTGTGAGATAGTTGTACAATTCTAATGTGTGGCCTTTGCATTATATGCTAAAGGTAAGAGATTAGTGATGGAATGTATTAAGAGGGAAATACCTTAATACAAGATAAGATGGATAACTCAACAGAGTTTGAAATGATGAGAAAGTGATACATCAAGATATGATAGTTATCACATTCAACATTTCAGGGTTTATATGCCTTGATGTACTTCAAATCCAATATAATTGGGTAAGAAACATATGAAGTGTGTTATGCAACTATTACAATGAAATGTAATGAGTTGTTACACCTTGATGAGTGTTAATTAATGTACCTTGAGAATGGGGTTAAGCCCAAATGATGTGTATGATATAATCATACCATGATAAGGATGAGAAATGAACTCATACCTTGAATTGATGATCATTAATGCTATATGATGAAAGTAGTGTTCTAGAATAATCAAATATGATATCCTTGAATGCCCTAGAGGTATGGAATAATGTATTAAGGGTTGGACAGATAATGAGATCATGAACTCTTTATTAATGAGAAATGGGGAACCCTAACCCTGATTTGGGTAAAGGGAATGAAAAGCCCTATTTGATAGTAAACCCTAATTCCTGGTAGAGGAATAATGGTGTTACTATCACATCACATGATGTGATGAATATATTGTATGACTGTTATCATGCCTAATAACCATACAGATATTATGAGATGATGTATATAACTAGTGTGAGCTGTGACATTTATATTATAAATGTTGATTGGCATTATGTGCCTTAATGTTGTTGTTGCTTAGTAAAAGAAGCAATATGCATGGACTTTTATGAGTCACATGAGTAAGTTGTTACCTAGTGAGAGGTGACAAGATATTCCATGGCCTCGTGAGCCAGATGTGATGCTTGTGTAACAAGTATCATGAATGCCTTGGTCAGATGACCTGAAGGTGGTAGTTACCTGAAAAAGGTATAATAATGCTCAATGATGAGTTAAGGGTTTGAATACCCAGAACCATATGATTATGGTGATGAGAAAGTGAAGGGATGCTAATTCCCAGTATTGAAATGAGGGACTGAGTTCCCAGGGTCTTTGAAAGACTGATAAATATCTGATAAAAGTAGTACATGTCTCTTTATAGCATTGTTGTAATAAGTTATGTTTGAGAACTTGGCTGATGCTAAAATAATATGAGAATGTACTTAATAAATCAAGTGAAATCTATTCATGTAGTGCTCTGACCATAGATCCATCATCGTCAGGAATAGGTGATGGTGAAACGGGTGCCCGCGGCAAAACCCGGAGCACATATTTTGAATATGTGGGGGTAAATGGGCGAAAATATCCTTACGTCCTCTTGAAGAGATTGTTGGAAGGTAAACAAGAAACCTCTCAATCCTTCATGAATATGTCAGGATGATTGTATCATGAATCTCCCAATGATACTTAATGTCGGATCGAGGAGATAAACAAGAAATCTCTCGATTGGCGATGAGAGTGCAGTTGACGCTGTAACTCTGTAGCGAAGGTGCCAGAATACCCTGGCTAGCTAGTTGGCAGAGACACGAGATGTCCTGCATGTGGTCTCGTACTGACCGAGACAGATGAGGTCATAAGAATCCGGCTCTTTTGATGACCTATGTATGGTACCGAGGCGATTTCGTAATGGTCGGTTGGAGTATGAGCGGTATATCTCATCTCCTCAGAGCATAAGTGTGATTGTAAAATGTAATCAGCCGTATAGCATGTTTGCTTAAGGATTGAATACGGAGATTCATTGGCTGATGTTGCATTTCTTTGTGCATTCCTTAGTAGATAAATGTTAATTATGTTTCTTTATATTCTCTGCAAAGTAGACAGATGAATTACTTATCTACCATGGGTAGATGCAATGACCTCCTTGAGAATGGAGATTATCTTATTCTGTTCTATGATGAATAATTCTGCCTGATAATGTAAAAGTAACCCGTACTCAGTTTTAATTTGATAAACTGCAATAACAATGTTTTTGGCGGAGAGTTATATCTCTCGCTGGGGCAATTTTCAATTGTCTCACCCCCGTGGGAAACATTTTTAGGTATGCATGGAAGGCAGAGCAGAAACCCTAGAACAGGGAAAGAGCAGCAGCAATAGTAGGGACAACAATAAGATCTCAGGTGGAAATATTGTCTGTCTAGTCATATAGATAGTAGTCTTATGTGTCGTCTCTGTACTCTTAGGTCCTCGGAGTTTTAAATGTATCAATCTGAGTTTTGGCTTAGTGCCTCGAAGTTTTTATACTGCCTGTGTATATTTGTTAACAGGGCAGTCAATGTTGTAATCCTTGAAAAGGAATGGTACAGGTTGTGTACTTGTGAACCAGGATGAATTTGGAATACTTTGGTTCATGGTTAAAGAGTTTTCCTATGAATGGATCTCTTTGCAAAAAGTTTTAAATTTTCAGTGATTTTCAGTAATCCGCTGCAAATAATTCGCTTCTGCATTAGTTAATCCTGTTTTCGCGAGACGGTCGTTACAGCCAGCCTTTCATAGTTTTGCAGCACCTGATTATCGGGAGGTTTCTCTTGTTCCTCCGCTAGAAGCTTTTCTATCTCCTTAATCTTTTTCCTGATATCTGAGAAGTGATTCCTTGCCCATCTGTCCAGCTTTTCCCCACATCCTGCCAGTCTGTCCACCAAACCACCTCTGTAATGCTCGCGCCAAGCAGTTTGTATAGTCTCAGAACAGCCCTCCTCGCTCACCCACATCGGCTCAAAACGAAAATAATGTTGTCTCTTCATTTTTCTTTTCGATATTCTATCCGCCGTGACAACAATGGGGGAATGATCTGACTGATAAAAAGGAAGGTGTATAACTCTGCAAGATGAGAATAGCTCCGCCATTCATAGGTAGCCACGACTCTATCCAATCTCTCCCTCACCAAGTTGTCCACGGTTTTGCCTTTTTCCCAAGTATATGGTCTGCCACTGTAGCCCAAATCAAAGAGTGCAAAATCATCCAAACTGTCACGGAAATCTTGCATCCACCTTTCAGCTCTAGGGGGCCCGCCCCACTTTTCATCGTTTGACAAGATCTGGTTGAAATCTCCAAACATGATCGTAGGACTATCGAAACCTCTCATGAGCTGTCTCATAAGGTCCCATGTGATGAAATTTGTACCGTTGCTTAGCCCAACCATATAGAGCCACTGCCTTCCACTTTGTCTTCGTAGTGTCATCCTTAACCCAACACTCAATGTGATGTGCCGAGTAGCTTAAAATATCCACCTCAATATCTTTCCACCATAGTCCCATACCTCCCGATCTTCCATTGCTAGATAAGCAAATTCCTTCCGTGACACCACAAAACCTCTTCACCTCGTCAAGCTTTGAGTCAACTACCATGGTTTCCGAAAGGAAAACCATGTTTGGTCTCTCTCTCCAACACCAAGTACGGAGATCTCTCCTACTGTCAAGTTTGCCCATCCCTTGACAATTCCAACTGAATATCTTCATTGTTGTTCACGGGCGTGGTTCTCGCCAGCGCCCGCTACTTTAAGTGTTGGTTGAGTCTCGACTGCCTCTACCCCTTCTTGTTGGATCAATTGTTTTTTCAGAACAAAAACACTCGCCAAGTCAGTATCCATTTCCATTACAGTATCCTCGTGTCTGTTCCTCTTCCCCATCTGTAGAACCTACCTTTCTGGTTCTTCCGTTGTGCTAGGCCTTGCTCGATCAGACCTCCGTCTGATATTCACCCTCCTCTTCTTCTCGAGAGCCCTGCTAGACAGATTAGAATTTAACTGAGCTTCTGAGGACTTCTTGAGCTTCCGGCTCCTGGTTTGCCTTAGATTGTTGCCGCTGCCATTACTGAAGGTAAGAGACTCCGGTTCCCTTACGTTGTGGGGTGCCCAAAGCTTGTTCACAGAACTGGGGTGCAGGTCTGACAGTAGCCCCTCAAACACACAGCTAATAGTCGTGTCCTTTGATACAGCATGCTCTCCAGTTGGTTTTCCCGCCGCTGCCCTCCTGATCACCGGTCCCATAGCCCCCGCCCCCTCCTTCACGTTACCCTCAAGGTGCCGTAAATCGCAAGAATTAACCCCGCCTTCACCGTCTAGCCTTCCTGACGCTGCACGTCTCTGCTGGTCGCCCACGACGGCCCGCGGTCCCTCCCTGTCAGCGTGAGCAAGAGTCTCCGAACCCCTACTCCCCTTCGCCTGCTTCACTGCCCCCATCGCACCCCGGCGTCTTTGCTGTTGCAGAGTGTCTTTGTAATGCCTGGGCCCACTGCCCAAGGCTCTGGCAGAGTTTCAGGAATGACGACTGGCCCCACAGACCACCACTAGCCTTAACTGCACGCTTTTATCCACTCACGTGCAAGCCAGGATCAACTTCCCGACTGGTCACCCATCCTAGTACTACTCCAAGCTGAGCACGCTTAACTATGGAGTTCTTTAGAGACGGGATCCCGGAAAAGGAGGTGCACCTTGGTGATATGGGTAGTTCAATCATTCCTTTTAAGATCATATTATCCGAGGCCTTAAATCCTGGGATGTTACAATCTCCCCCACTTAGGCTCTTGACGTCCTCGTCAAGGCTCAACTATAAGGCCTCATAATCTCTTCCTCATTTCAGTGCAGGCCCACAATAACCCATGGACACCCAACTCCCGATCACGGAATACCAGCGTAAGGGTGGCTACATCAACCATGGACAACCCTTTCCTACATGTCTGGACCGCACGACTCAAGTCTGGCATGCCACGCCCATGTGGGCCCCACCTACTGGAGGGGTTATGGCTCTGATACCATTTGTAACGCCTTGGCCCACTGCCCAAGGCTCTGGCAGAGTTTCAGGAATGACGACTGGCCCCACATACCACCACTAGCCTTAACTGTACGCTTTTATCCACTCACGCGCAAGCCAGGATCAACTTCCCGACTAGTCACCCATCCTAGTACTACTTCAAGCTGAGCACGCTTAACTATGGAGTTCTTTAGAGATGGGCTCCCGGAAAAGGAGGTGCACCTTGGTGATATGGGTAGTTCAATCATTCCTTTTAAGATCATATTATCTGAGGCCTTAAATCCTGGGATGTTACAGTCTTTGTCCATGGTGACCACCTCCCGCTGCTCGGCCCTGAGGTTTCCTTCTCCCCGGGCTCTCGGCTTCACGTGAAATTGCAGCGTCGTCTTTGTCGATTTGTTTCCATAAAGCTCCTCCGTGATCGACACTCTCGGTTTGTGTGGTGATGCCCTGAGCCAGGTACCCCAACCCCTTTGGGCCGTTTCCTCTGCTTCCTCCTTGGGACAGTCACGGTCGACATGATCAAGTTTGCCGCAGACATAGCAGTAGTTGGGGAGGCGCTCATATTTGATTGTTATCTCCGTCGTGACTCCCTTCTTGTCTTTAATCTTCTGTATCCTCCGTAGGGGTTTTGTGATGTCCAGTCCAATCCGGACTCTAGATGAGGCTTCCCAGCCGAGAACATCACTGTCGATCTCCACCACACGTCCAATTTTCTCCGCTATTGAATTGATTGCTGCCTGCGATCGTAACCCCAGTGGGATTCCATAAAGCCTCGCCCAAAAAACACATTCTTTGAACATAATCTGGCCGGGGACGTCGCCGTCGTCTACCTCCTTGGTGAGCAATAGCCGATTATCAAAGTTCCAGGGCCCCTCATCCAGAACTTTCTGCTTATCCTTCCAGTGAAGGAATTGAATCACGAACGCGTCTCGATTGATCTGCTTAAACACCACTTTTTCCTTCAGCAACCAAGCGAGCGAGAGAGTTCTCGTCATGGCCCAAAAATTATAGGGTCTGTCTGTTAGAAGACGAGCCACTAATGCTAGCGAGATGTGGCTTTCCTTGTTGTCGTTGCCCTCATCCGGAAGTTCCAGCACTTCTTCCTCCTCATCCTCCAACCCTAGGTTTGTGTATCTTTCTGTGAGTTCATCTGCCATCTGTTTGGATACCGAGTCCACGCGGGACTACCAAGCCTTGACCTGCAAGAGAAGGTGACCACAAAGGGTAGTATAGCAACCACGAAGGGAGATGGAGAATCTCACCGTCGTTTGCCCTAATCGCCAGAGCGGTTAGGTTACGTGCGGAAGAGAACTTATTGCTATTATATTTGACATTTTCAACAACGTAGATAACTGGAACCAGGCTAGACAAAGTATTACATCTAAAAAATATGTAAAATTCAATACACATGAAAAACAAAGGGGAAAGATCTAGTGGCACCATAACCCTACACTGGTTTAACATGATGAAGGATAGACCAGAAGAATTAGGTGATGAGTATTGGGATTCTTATATGGAATTCAAGAAATTCTAACCCATTCAGCTTGAACTCAGGAAGTCTCAGTTGATTGAGGCTAGAACACCAATTCACCACCCGTTATTGAGAGCAGATGGCATAAAGCACTTCCTAAATGAAACATAACTCCATCTAGAATTTTAGAAAAAAGTGGACCCCCTGATTTTCAATGAAAGCAATCAGAGAAGTGAGTTTGAAGGCAAAGAGAGTATGAAAAACCAATGTCTGTGTACTTCGTACCCTTGTTGACACCTAGACAATCCATATGTTCTATACGAGTAGAGGAACCATGAAGAGGAATGGGTGATCAAAGGAAAATAGATTATTAGCTTTAGAAACTGGAGAGAGCATGAAAAGATGGATGGACCTAATATGAACCAGAAATTACGTTAAAATTCACACAAGATTGGACTTCCTATTCTGAAATTTCATAAAATAACTGGACCAAATGAAAATAGAGGCAAAAAGATATATGGAAAAAATTGTCTTCTTCGTCCCCTTGTTGACGCTACTGCATGTGATGTAGTTAAAACTACAATAATCTATGTTTCTTTGGAATGGGCGATCACACCAATTGTCATCATATGAAGAAATAGAGAACCAAAATATGATTACTGTATTGTCGAGCACACGGTAGAATCTGTGGCAATAATGCATTAGGCGACAATTTTGCAGTGATTTGGGGGTGAAGATCAATTAGGAAGGTGCAAGCGAAGCTTTAAAAAGTCTATTAATATATATCCACCGCGATGGTACCACCCACACTACTAAAAACCAGTGGTCCTCCCCCAACTTCAGATGCATCAAGGAACTCTCAAAGAAATGCACAAATCCACAATGTCGAGGACATCCATACCTGACTACGGCTAGCAAACCATGAAAGAACTTTCCCCGTGTTGTCAAAAGTGTCTCTTGCCGGCGACCGTTGTCTACTCAACTGACCACACGTCCGCCTCCTCGCATTTCATCTTGTTCGTGGACTATCGTCGACCTCAGATCCCTATGTCCACAGAAGTCGGTGGTGTGCATGCCAGGTGTGGGATGCTACTGGACTCTGCTGGCAACAAATGGGCGTGAACAATAACAACATACCCCTCGAGTGCCTTTTTATTCTTATCAGAAGGCCATCATATATAACTAAGGATCAACTTGTAATACCGAGAAATGATGACAAAAATTACAAGGGAAATCCCGGACTGGCTTTCCTATATAGTATAAATATGACATAATAATTATCTGTGCAGGTTGCTGATGACATTGTTTGGAACATGTAATGGTAGTAATCAATTGACGTGGTAACATCCATGTGGGCTTGCTGATATAGGAATATCAAGTATGAGTAGCTACTGATTAACTATACGTTTGTATATTTTTGTATTTGAGATTAAATTTGCTACATAGTATAACACCCCTCTCAAGGATTTGAGATAGCCGATTTAGATTTGCCGTGCCACACGCATGCCTCGGAGCCACGTGACACCCATGTTGAGCCATGAGGCCCACTGATGTAACATCATCTGCAACAAAATTAATATAGTAAAAAAGATTTTCAAATTGATAATTTTTTGTTCATTTTAGCATCTCGGGCCTGCATGCGACTGCATTTGGATTTTTGTTCAATTTAACATCTCAGTCCTGCATGCGACTGCATTCGGCTACTATATTCATGTTCATTGATCTCGTGCTTGACGATACCGACTTCATATCTCCATCCACGTCTTGTTCATACAGTTATGGACAAAACGACTAATTTCAAAGAGACGAATATGAAGCAGAAGAAGAAAAATGTGAACTTTGCAATTTGGACGGGCGGCAGAGTGGGCCAAGTGGAGCCTTGTTGGAAGCCGATCGGTAGCAGCCATATCCAACTGGATACGGCTGAGCAGAAACTCCGCAGGAAAACTGACAACAGTAGGATTACTCTTCACCATTAGACCATGTTGTTGGTTGGTTAGTTCCAAGTTATTGCCTCCTTTTGAGTCTCCGTCGTGAATCCTATTGCAATTAATCGCTATAGCCTATTGCTTGCCACCATCCCACTGTCGCTGATGTCACACATTCAGCCAATCTAAGGGGTCGACGCAACGCGACGGAGCTGTCCGGCCGCCGTTGCTGCCGCCTCCAACGACTGCGTCCGTGGTTAAGATCAGGAAGGTGGCTGCTCCTTTCCGTACGATTAATAAATAATCGGGAATTCCAATCTAATGTGGGCAGGTATCCGGCGCCCGCCTGTTTGCTCTGTTAAAGCCCTGGGGACTGAGTGGGGAAAATAAGCACGGCCACTTCAACACGTCAACACATCCCAGCGCACAATTGCCGCCTCCAGATCTGAGACCGCCGGCCTGGATTTGCCATGTCCCTGGCACAGGCACACCATGCGGTCAAAGCACCAAATGGCACCCGTCGGAGAGGTTCATCAGCAGTTTAATGTATGGACATTCATAAGTTGGGGCGGCTGTAAACGTCAACGATATTGACGACTTCCAGCAGAAACACCAATATTAATACTTATGATAACGAGTTGGGGGTCATAATAATATTGAATTTCAATGGACATATTCCACGAACCTAATGCACACAACAAGTCAACTATAGTCTTTAGAACAAAAATATCATGTAGAAATATATCATGTTTTTGTTAGCTTTCAAATTCATCCTCATATGTCTATGTTGAGCAAGTAGTCTTGAGAAATAAAATATCACGTAGAAACATATTAAGTTTATATTAGCTTTCAAATTAACCCTTATCATATATGTCTTGAGAAATAAAATATCACGTAGAAACATACATTGGGGCCAACTAGGGTTTGACTCAAGTAATGGAGTTTGATATTCCATATATGTCAATCTTATACCAATATCATTATATGCACTTGTCTTCATTGTCAATATTACCATAGCTTGGCTGCAAATAGCCATAATAATTACTTATTGTCATGTGGCATCATTTATACATTACTTGGGCCTTTGTCAATGAATTAAGATTTAGACAACACAATTAGGCCATTCACATAATATCATTCAATGTATTCATTACTAATCTCATTCATCATACCATGCTTTCTATATCAATATAAGCTTATCCTAACAATTTAGGGATTTATCGTCCATTGCTAGTATTTCTAGAGTAACATTCGCGTATGGTGACCTGCTTAGATTTCTTACTACATATCATGAAACCTTGCTCTACTAGCATATTCACTGCCTTTCTATGAAATCTACTCATAATTAGAAATCTTCGTAAAGGTTCTAAAAATTAATGGTCAATATATGTTATTTATTACATTAAGTGGTCATGAAATGTACATATTAATCCACTATTTTAGAACACATGGTTATTGATATTAATTTGAGAGTCTAAGTCATATTTCCAAACCGTGTGGTTCACAATTGTAAATAATATGGTTTTTTCAACTAATGTTAATTTCCCCAAATATTCCGACATTCAATGTTATTTATTTCACCAAAAATATCATATATGCATGGATTATCAAATTCATTTATACTTACTATCAGAAGATCTCCGAGCCATTGTACATCACCTCACAGTGTGTGTTGACTCAAGGTCTAAATTGAATAAATCCTTATTTTGATGATGACTAACCATTCTACTTATTTGTGTCTAATGCTTCTACTTGAGTGATTTCAGATTAGGTATAGACACACTCCAAATGCCCTAACTTGTGCATCCTAACTTGGAAAAAAGACAAGTCAAAATCAATGCAAGTGTACTTTTGTGGAATATGATGTAAATACATTAGAATCATGTTGTAAATCACTTGTAATAATTGTATAACTTGTAATTAATCTTAGAAAAATCAAGAGCACTTAAATTGACTATTTAAGTACTTTAATGATATTTTTTAAAATTTGATACAAGTTGTTTGTCGGCCGAGTTGCAAACTCAACTTGTGGCAACACAACCCACTATCACATAGACAACGAGGTGTTACGCGAAAACGTGCGGAAATCACCATAACCACAGATTACCAAAACACGGGTTAATTAAAACCGATTGCGGAAAACTGATAAACTAAGAAACTTTTACATTTCGGTCCACATCCTGCAAGAAAACATGTTATATTCATTCATACAAGCCATGATACATGTACACAACTTAGAGCAACAGCTGTCTTGTCACCACTTGAGTTCATCACCTGTTTATACATATATAAAGGCCCACATCCGGCCAGCAGCAGGATATACAAAACATCATCGATCGTGCATCATGAAACAACGTCAAAACACCGCTAAGGACCTGAGAGTACAGGGATGACTCTAGACTCTACAGCAAAACATCCAAAACAACAACATCTCCAAAGCTTGCCTTCTACTGCTCTTCTTGCTGCTCGGCCGCAACTCCGCGACCACCGCCACGTCTAGCTCGACCACCTAAAAAGGGTGTAACTCAGCGGAGTGAGACAATTGAACATTGTCCCAGCGGGAGGCATAACTCCCCGCCAACACTACAAAACCTCAGGTATACATATAAAGCCGCTAACTGATAAAAGTATAACAAGAGCAGTTATAAGATAAGATTGTTCATACCTATCAAGCTTACCAAAAGTACTCAGTCATTTATCCTACATGATTAACAAGATAGGATGTATAATGCTTACCACATATGAGAAATGTACAAGCTACTGCAAGATACAAACAAGTTAATTACAAACAAGGCCTCAACCAATGTTTCGTGTTTGTTCTAAGCAGTAACTACTAAACGGCTGGATTACGTTTTATTATTATTATGCCCTGAGGAAGTGAACCGTACCATTCAAATCCAACCTTCGGCTGCGCAGCCCATAACCGGTGCCATACAAGGTCGATGGAAGAGTCGGAATCCACGACCTCACCCCTCGCAGTCTCATGCTCAAGTGGCCTTTAGCCACAGGGTCAGCTCCTCAGGCTACCCTCTTCCTAGCCCGCCTCGGTAAAGGTCACGACACTAGTAAAATTGAGCCACATGCCTGATCACCGTGCTCTGAGCCATGAACGCATTCATGCTCATCATTTCACATATCCGGAGCCATGGGCCTGTTCACCATGCTCATCACATATCTGAGTCTGCAACCGCATCTGCACTCATTTTCCTCTCTATTTTAGGCTAGGAGAAACCTCGCATATTCAAAAATATGCGCTCCGGGTTAACCCGTAGGAGAACCCGTTTCACCATCACCAAGTCCTGACGATGATGGATCTATGGCCAGGGCAAACTACATGATAGATTTCACTGTGATTAATTAGTATCTTTTAGATGGATTGCAAGATTCAACCAAGTTATATAACATGCAAGATGTAACAGAAAGTAAACAACATAAACTCAACATTATGCCATTCTTGTAATCACATCAACATGATCCATCTCAAGGATCTAACATCACATGTTATCACTTGGCCTCTTGCCAACCATCCAGATCCATCTCAAGGATCATCACATACCATGGGATCTCAATCCCTCATCACATAGTGCCACTGCCTCTCAAGGCTTATATCATCATCACGGAACATCATTCATAATGTACCTGTCATCTCATTGTTCACATATAATCATTCCTCATAGCCTTTCATTTGGCTATGCCTTACCTGCATGGTTAGCATTATTCAATAATCAACATGAATAACTTAGAGACTTATATTATCAACACAGGGTGACATTTAGGGTTAAGTGTATTATCAACACAAAGTGACAATAGGGATTATATCCCTTTTCTTAATCATGCCTCATAACATTCTGCATTACATGTTCATTATCATTCTTGGGTATTATACCGATGATTATGATGATTAAGATAAAAGGAACTAACGTTGCCATCATCATTATTAAACATAGCACATACCATCATCATGGTAAACGTGGTATGAGATTAACACCTTGGTTTCTATGGCTGAAGGAACCCTTACTAGAGATAACTTAAGCCCTTACTAAAAGGTTATGTCGGGCATCATGCCCTCACCTAAGGCTCAGCCATAAAGCTCACCTCATGACGGCCAACACATTCAGCCATACCCACGACGCTACGTCGGGCATACCAGCTGCAACACCCGTCACACTGAGCATGTCGGGCGACACACTAGGCTAATGTGACGCCCATCACATATCTACCAGCCATGCCCTCCAGCTATGTATAAGTCTAGTGTTCTAAACTCAAGCAACCAACAAACGGGTCTATCATCCAGCCTATTAACTTAAGGCCTATGGTCCGACACAAGGCATAGTAATGGTGTGACGCCCGTCACAACTTCAAGTGTGTCGTCTAAGACCAAACCAAAGGAAGGTGTCGTCCGTTACAACATATACAAGAATCAAGATATCGTCCAAACCAGCATAGCATATTGCCCAAGAGTTTAGATCAAGAGGGCTGTCGGGAAGCACCTCCCCAAAGCTTATATTGTCCAAGGTGTTAACTTACAAGATCATCTACCACCTCACACACATGGACACCCAAAACCCTAGAGAAGGGTCACCACCAAACCGAGCTCATCCTTCTAGCCCATGGTGAGAAGAGAGTGTTGCTTAAGCAACTAGGACACAAGCTCACCTCAATCGACTAAGAAGGAGGGGTGTTGCTCATGGCACTAGAAGCCCAAACTCACTCTTCTAGACCAAGGGGAGAAAGGAGTGTTGCTCACCTACAAACCCTAGACCACAAGGATCAGCCAACAAGAAAGCTAAACAAGAACCAAGCTACTAACATGCAGATAAGCAAGATCATAGCAAGAGATAAAGTAGTTAGGGTTAGAAGTTATGCAACCCGCCTTAAGCTCCAAGCTCTAAAGAAGAAGAAGATCTCCAAGCTCCATGCACCACCAAGCAAGGAAGATGGAGACTCCAAGGCTATCGGCCACCACCTGCTTCTCCAAGGTGTGTCGGCCTCCAAGCTGCTCCTTCAAGGGGGGGTGTATCGGCCGACACAAGCAAGGAAGGAGGGAGTGTCGTGCACTCAAGGTGGAGAAGGAAACTAAAGGATCAAAGGGACCCTAAGCTAAGGAAAGGCCACACCTAAATAGAAGGAAAGGGAGGAGAAAACAAGGTTGGTCCACGCAAGGTGTCACTTGCATAGGGACACTTGTCCTAGAGCTCAAGCCACCACTCTAGCAATCTCCATCCATATGGCCAAGATATGCACCAAGTGTCCACTAAACAAGGTTAAGGCTAGGTCAAG
The DNA here is from genome assembly GCA_963693085.1 of Alisma plantago-aquatica. NCBI lineage: Eukaryota > Viridiplantae > Streptophyta > Magnoliopsida > Alismatales > Alismataceae > Alisma > Alisma plantago-aquatica. The sequence goes on from OY856410.1 coordinate 469,631,621, forward strand.
CATCATGGGAGACACAACAACTTGCTCCTTGGGCGACACAACTCATCCTGCTGGGCGACACACTCCCTTGGCTGATACACATCCACTTCTTGGCTGATACAAGGCTCAACCCTAAGCAAAGCAAGGCACCTCAAGGCCCAACAAGCTCAACAAGTCCCAAAAGAACTCAAGCAACGAGCCCAAGCTTTCCTCTTTACACAAGAGAAAGCAAAGAGAGAGAGGAACACCTCACAAGGTGGCAAACTTGCCCATAAAACCCTAGACTTGGGTTATTTGCAAGTAGCACCTCCAACTCTCAACAAAGCACAACCAGACCCTAATCACCATTAAAGGTGATTAGCAAGCACCAAAGCACCAGGGTTAAGCAAAGCAAATAGGGTAAACCCTAAACGAAGGTCAGGGTCCTTACACAACTGATCCCTTAAGATCTTGAAAATTTATGGTTTGGTCGAGTTACACACTCACAGAACTCGACCGATTCCTGCACTAGGAAAAACTAATTTAAGCGATCGATAGAGAAACATCTAGGATAAACTTGACTGATTGTTCAAATCTACTTTGTTGAATAGTTCATTTAGACAAGTTTCCCAAAAGTAAACTTGATCGTGTCGTACAAAAAGTGCAGAAAAATATTTCTAGCCATTGGATTGTTGCAAAATTTAAAAAAAATCATTGCAACATTCCTAACGGATAATATTCATCCATAAGTGTTCCCAAAGGCTTCTAGGCATCCCCAAATATAAATAGGACCCCTTGGGCTTCATCCCATGCTTATTCAAACACTATGAAGGTCCCTATTCTATAGTTGAGTGTATCCTATAGCCTCCTCCTCTCTCTCTCTAAGCTTAATCACTTGCTACATCCATTAGAGTGGGTAGGATATTTGTAGGAGAGATAGTCCTACATGTATATCTTATGAGGATCTCACTTCCTCCACCTCCCAATCTCTCATTCAACCATGAAGATGAAGACACTCTCTCTTAGCTAGGAGAGGTGAAGGAGAACAAGGGAAGGAGTCCCTTGGTGAAGAGATTCAAGGCCAAAGACTTAGACCAAGAGTGGGTAAGCCCTTGGTGAAGGAAAAAGACTACTTGCTCAAGTGGGTAAGTCCTTGGTGAAATCTTCTCCTGGGAAAAGGTGAAGTCAAAGGCCGAAGATTCCAGTAGAATGGGTAATTTCTCAAAGGCTGAAGACTTATGCAAGAGGGGAAAGCCCTTGGTGAGGCAGAAGACTCATTACAAAGTGGGTAAGTCCTTGGTGAGGTAGAATACTCTTGGTTGGATAGGTAAGTCCTTTGGTGGGTCATGTATTGTATCTCTTATGAAGGAATATGAGAGTGTAATGGTTAAGAAATCTTAGAGTTTGACCTCTCTAAGTAGTGGACTGACATACTTCTAGTTTGAAGTATGGAACCACTCTACATAGCTTGTTAAATGGTGCATGTTCAATCTCTCTCATCCTTGCTATGTATGTTTAGTTGTACATCAAATTCGTACTTAGAAACCTTATATTGTGATATATCTTGAAGGTCTAATGAATTTTATTTAAGTGCTTTTTAGCTCTATTTACCCCCTCTGAGAAAATCACCCATCCTAGGATCCAACAATGTGTTCAATATGATATCCTCAAATTATATATGACTTTTATTTTGAATTTTCCCATAATAGTTCAATTTATAGCATATAAACATGTCTATAATCTTCTCATAATAAATAGATAGGTTTAGGTTGTACCAATTCCATTTCTATTATTTTTATACCATTCAAGATTTATCAAGCTTTAGAATGGTAGCCTACATGTCTAAAATATGCATACAAGAAGCAAGATATGTTGATTCAAAATGCTATTTTTCTACACAATCTCATTCATGCATTGTAGCTCCAAAGGGTCAACATCGACCCCACAAAAAGGGATGCAATAGATACACCCTTATATAGATTGAAAAGATATAGAGGGAGGTGAATAGATATTTCTAATAAATTTTTAAAAATAAAAGTGATAAGTAAGAAAACACATATGAGATCGGATTAAGAGTGGTTCTGTCTACGACGTTAGTCCACTACTTATATGTTTCCAATTAAAATTTGTAACTAACGATTTTATTGATTTATCTGTTAGGACAAATTATAAAACAGTTGTTGCAACGAAACCCCTTCTTTATTGGTCATAGAAGAGCAACAAACAAACCTCTTCTTTTATGAAAGCAAAAGAGCACCAATCACCTCTTCTTTGATGGACTGGGAAGAGCACCACAATAACTCTTATTTCATAGACTTAGAAGAACACCGGATCACCATCTCTTCTTTGACGGACAATGGAAGAGCACTTGGAGAAAAATCCTTCTTGTCTGAAGACTTAGACAACCTTCTCTCCTAGTTGTAGCCCAATCCAGTTACACAACAGCAAAATGAAGATGGTTGAAAGGAATACACCAAGTAAGCTCAACAATATCCTTATAAATCAAGCTTATGGACCAAAACATGAAAGATATATCAAGTTTGATTGGTAGTAGGATAAGCTAAGGCAAGTACATGAAAATGAAAGTTGTTAATAATTGCAAGTATGGTCATATATCTTAATTTTCTCAAGATATCATGTAATCAAGTTTGCAACTTGTGTTTTGGGTGTCCTATGACCACTACTATTTATAGGAATGGTTTTCATGTGGCTAGGGAAACTTTAGGGAGTATCTAGAGTGTTCTAAGATTATATTAATTATATGATGTAAATTTGACATACATCATTACTAAGATTTTATCGTAGTTTTAAATCAGAATCATGTTTAGTCTCAACAAGAACCCTAGTTCTGTTTAGAAGATTAGGATGAGGGGTTATGATATTTATAAATGAAAAAGGGAAAATACACATGGACTAATAGATCTATGATGATGTCCGGGTGATTAGGCTATGGAATAAGAAATTAAGATTAACTCAAAGAATCTATAGTGTCAAAGGTAAGTGAGCCACGTCCATTGAATTTCATTATCATTATGATTTAACCTACACCTTCCTACAAAGTAACTTTAAGATTAAGTTACTTTTGGACTTTATTGTTTCATATCTTATCATGCTTTGAGTAATAATATTTCGTTCAATTGGAGATATATTTCTAGATTATTAGATTTCAAGTAATTTTGATTTATATTACTACCAGATACTTAGTATTTCTATATTAAATTCAATTTTTTTTTTTAAACCTTTAGACTCAAAGGTCACATATCTGATATTAGAATTTAATTAAATCATTCTATTAAATCAGAGATTCATATTCAGATTTATTCAAACAACTATAATATCATGTTTCATATTCATATTTAAATTTAGTTCTGAATTAATGAACATAGATTATAGATTATGATTCAGAGATAAAAAATTAAGAATATATTCAAAGATAATAGAATAAGATCAAGAGATAAGAAATTGAGAACATAGATAAAAAATGACATTTGAATATTAACTATACACATTAAATAATGAGTCCTCACCAGAGAGTCTCGAGATGGTTCAGAACATACTACGGGTATACAGAGGACACATTATGCCAACATATGGTGGGTGGCACCATAGAGGATACTTTGGTGTCAACAGAGGGTGTGTTGCACCATAGAGGATAATTTGGCATCATAGATGAGGACTTATCATATAATGGTGGCCATAAACAAACAAAAGTCATAAATAAAATATGCATTGATTCACTGTAAGTTTAAAACTTCATATCTTAGTTCAACTTTTAGTAATAGTATATTCATGTTTATCTTAATAGAAATACAATTCCACTTACTCAAACAGTAGTTTTCATGTCCGTTCATGGTTGGGAATGAGATGTACACATGTACTAATCTTCAGGAAGATCGGTCAAGATAGAGGATGCATGTGTCTATAGTGTAAGAGGTTTGCTTGATGGGTTGCCATCTACACAATCCAAGATATTAAGATAAAGTGTAGGATTACACATCGAGTTTTAATCTTTGTTATAAACTTTGATGTAATCAAGTTTCTTCCCTAAGAATTTATGAGAATATATTTATATACTAGTCTGTGATGGTTCCTTTCTATTATTATTGTGATAACTATTAGGTTTCTAACACTCCAAAGTTGAAAAAAATAGATTATGCTCATGTGATACAAAAATTGAGATGTTACAATATGGTATCAGAGTAATAATATAGATGGCCATCATGCAAATTCTCATATTCTTACTCTAGACCACCCACTAGATCCTAGAGAGATCAAAATATATAGATAGGTTGATTGTTAGTGACCTTTGTCACAGAAGAAATTTGACAAAGATAATATAGTCTAAGTTAGAGGTGTAGTTAGATATGCATTAGGGTTAGTTACATGTTGGCTTTTGAAACATGACCTCTCTATCCCCAATGGTGTGTGGTTTAGAACATATATCATATGGAATTGTAGAATGAATGTTATGAGAATTTAAAATCCTCACAATGTTTGTCTCACCCTTTCAAGTGCATGTGGTGTGGGACAGGTGCAATGATGAAGTGTTGGGATAAACTTTTTAAGATAGAACATCTTCATGTATATATGTGGACGGTATATATAAAATGGTACCACAAGACATAATTAATTCTAAGTGCCCAAGACGTACAATTACCTAAACCTAATTACATTATAAGTAAGTAGAGACGTCGTTATACACCATAATTAGAGGATGCATAAATATCATCACAATAACGCCAGTTGTAGATATGTTCTGAGATGTGATATGAGTACTGACTAAATCAACAAGTGTCCCCTTAGAATCACATACCCTACATTTGGCATGATCATAGTAAGAAATATCAATTGTCCTAAATATGGAGGAAAGAAGCTAGGATTACAGTTTATGTCATTCAAAATTATAAGCATATTATGGGAGGGTTATACACAATGATTACAACCTCATCAGATAATTAATAAAAATAGAAATCCTAAAGGTCACATCATATAGAAGTCAATCGGTAGAACTAACCCTTTGTTGTAGTGGAACAATGATTGAGGGGTATGAGGTCTTTTTCCTACTATACTTCATGAGAATTAAAGAGCTCTTAGTGTCCTTAGGACCTTCATCCCATGGAGGAATTACAGTCAAAAGTCTAATCATGATGGTTGTTAAAGGAAAATATTTGAGGATAATAGAATTAATGTTATGAATTGAGTTAAAGCTTAAGGTATGATGATTGCTAGAGGTGACTGAAAGTCTTTAAGATTATACATGAGAATGCTTTAAGCATATGGTGTTACAAGATATGTGATAGTATGGATAAATGATATAGAATTATTGTAATATTGGGTTTTAGAGGGTTTTCACACGAGAAAGAGCCTAGAGAAGTTACCTGACTAAGGTTTGATCCAGTATTTGTAGGGATAAGAATGGTTTTAGGAGAATGTAGTGACTATTAGCACCTTGGGTTCACCAGGCCTACAACAACATGATAAGATGAAGAAATTCACTAGGAATAATATTAAGATTAGACATACAAGTAATATTTTTTTACTTTCATGGCTATACCTTATTGTGCCTAAGATCTCAAGTAGAGAAATGTTAATAATATTTCTAAGAATGATTAAGATCTAAGAATTAAATACATGAAAAGATTATAACATTTGAATGCAATAAGTCATGATTATGTTTCCAAGATAAGATAAATGTATTAAGATTTAATGTCATGGTAAGACTATGGCCTAAGACTGCATTATGGAGTTAGACTTAGGAACTAGTGCATGTCAACTCAAGAGACATGACTCAGGCCCTTCATACAGTTCATGAGGACAAAATCCTTTAAAGGTTACTATAAGATATTAGGCAATTATCAAGAGTTATTAAGGCATTTGAAACCCTAAGGTGGGTGGCTTCCTTTAGTTTGTCAAAATTTGAGGACAAGATTCCCAAAAAGTTGGGTAGTATTATCACATCCTAATTTTTGGAACCTAGAAAGTACACGATTAAGTTATTGATGAAATTGATATAGAATTGATTTATGGTTAACAATAAGGTTCTATCCAATTTTCATGATATTTGGATATAAGGGAAAGAGCAAGTAGAAGTGTGTCGTTTTTCATTTCCTCAAGGCTTAGGAATTTTGTATTTAATTCAGTGATACAAGATGACAACTAAAGCAGAATAATAAAGGGAATATGATGACTCTAGTTAATAGTTTGAACCATAAACCTTGTTTAGATCTTCATATTAAGTAAGTAAAGTAATAATGATCAAATGTATCATAAGGAAGCTTCAATTCAGAAATTATATTATTCAATCTTTAGTTTCATAATCGAGAATATGATTAAACATGTGGACCCTATGGAAGACTAAGGATGTCGGCCCAATTGGGCCAATTAGGTTTTACAAATAGGTCCTTGGGGCACAAAATTGGGAATGAAGTATTTCATGCTCATAATGAATACTCTAAATATTTTTAGTAGATGGATAATTGAGATATAAGATCATGGGATAATTTTAAATCATTTTTATTATCTATTGATCCAGGTAATTAAATTTAGTAATTATCTTATGTTTTCTAAAAAGGTAGGCTTGGAGTGTTTATCCATTTAGTTTTGACCTAATATATTTTGTAAAGAAAGATAATGGAAAGATATCACTAGACCTAAATTTGGGATTTAACGGGATTAGGATACGACCTATATAATCATTTACATAGTTTGGACTTTTTTCAAATAAAAATAAATAAATTGGGGTATATATATGCATATGTTTGTGGGTATATGTGTGTATATATGTATGTATGCATATATATACATATATATATATATATATATATATATATATATATATATATATATATATATATATATATATATATATATATATATATATATATATATATATATATGGGAGGTGACTCGAGTCCCCAGTGCAGAATGGAAAACCGCCACCCCTATTTTATAGGGTTTAAACAAAGTCACATTGAATGGAGGATGCAAGACAACTATCTATGGAAAGGGAGGCTATTAAATCCTTATAGAATGTGAGAACATGGTCTTACGGACCTAGCTTTAGGGTTTCTCCTAAAATTGAGGGAGAGAGAGGGAGAACAAAGAAGAAGAAGAAGAGGTAGGAAAAGTTATGGAGGTGACAAAGCATGCCGAATGGGGTTTTCCAACCCTTTCTCCTCAAGACTCAATTATGTGGTCGCCGAAGATAAGGGTCCTTGGCCAAAGTCAAAGGTGGAGGTTCGAGGTAGTGGCTTTCACCGCGAGATGTGTCACAGCTTGTCGACAAGGTCACCAGACGGTACACATGTACCCTATCTCAAGCACAAGGTGCAAATTGGAAGGAAGGAACTATCCAAGTATGTGGGTCTTGTACCAACCTGATCTAGGTTGGGATCTATGAGGATCAGAGTTGAGTGATAGTGAGAGAAACATGCGACCTACTTTGGTCCTCTAGAACAAAAAACTAACAGTTCAAAATGCTCTAAAGTAGGTGAGTTTCCAAAATTCATAACTTTATGCTAAAATGTCCAATACAAGAAAGTAATATGTACTTAGAAAGGGTTTTTATTGTACAACCATTTAAAAATAGATTAGACATATGATTCATATGCTTAATCTTAAAAATAATTTTTGTACCACAAACTATATGCTTTTGATATTTTTTCAATTAAAAATAGCAATGAATTTAGACATTCGTGGAAAATTTTACAGAATGTGCATTTTGATGTGTTAAGCGCTATTCTATAGATTGATCTTTCTGATGTGATCTTTTACCTAAGTTTTTATGTAAATCCTAATATGGGCGTTATTGTTATTTCACTTATTTCATTACCAAGAATATTATGAGAGTTATACCTAACCCTGATTTATATTTTTCTTGTTGTTTCTGAAGTTTTGATAGAGTTGCATGTATTATTATATTAGTATTTGATTTTGGGTCTAAGTGGACATTACACAAGATAATTGATGATTATTTCTTAGGCAATATGGCATATGTATGCATGTTTTATTCAGAAGATGATTTGAAATGTATTTTCATTTGATGTCCTAATTGAATTAGTAAGATTGGTATAAATGATTATGTTTGAGATTCATTCTTATTATATGATGTCTATGCTCATATTCGTGCATAAGATCATTTTTGGCTTATTTGAGTATAAGGATTATATATATAATGTAAGATCGATATACATTCAATAAATAAGATTTTTTCATGTTTTTATGTTAGAGTCATGTTTAGTCTAAACAAAAACCCTAGTTCAGTTTAGGATATTAGGGTGAAGGGTTATGAGATTTAGAAATAAAAAGGCAAAATACACATGGACTTATAATTATGATGATGTCCATGTGATTAGGTTATGGAATAAAGAATCAAGATTAACTCAAAGAATCTACAGTGTTAAAGGTAAGTAGGCCATGTCCATTGAATTTTATTATTATTATGATTAAGTCTATACCTTCTTACAAAGTAACTTAAAGATCATGTACTTCCAAACTTTAGTGTTTCATATCTTGTCATGATTTGAGTAGTCATATTTTGTTCAAGTTTAGTTATATTTCCAAATTATCAGATTTTAAGTATTTTATATTTATATTACTGTTAAATACTTGTATTTCTATATTTAGTTAAGTTTATTTTCTTAATCCTTTAGACTCGGATGTCATATATATGCTATTAGAACTTAATGAAGTCATTTTGTTAAATTAGAGCTTCAGACTAAGATTTATTCACACAATCAGACTATCAAATATTGGATTTAGATTTAAATTTAGTTTAGAAATAAAGAATGGAGATACAAATTTAGATATTATAGGTTAAGATTTAGAGACAAAAGATTAAGAACTAATTTAGGGATAATAGAATAAGATTCAAAGATAAGAAATTTAGAACAAAGATGGACAATGACAATAGAACATTAAGTATATATATGATAGGATAAGTCCTCACCAGAGAGTCTCGAGACAATTTAGAAGACACTACAAATGTTTCAAAGGGCATGTTGTATCAACATAGGGTGTGCTACACCAGAGAAGACAATTTGGTGTCAATAGAGGGCATGTTGTGCCAACAGAGGGCGTGTTGCACCATAGAGGACACTTCAGTATCACAGAGGAGGACTTATCATATAATAGTGGTTGTAAAAAAAAGACATAAATAATAGATATATCGATTCAATATAAGCTTACAACTTCATATCTTAGTTCATCTTTCAGTTATAATATATTCATATTTATTTAGAAATTCAATGTCACTTACTCTAACAGTAGTTTCCTTATTCGTGTATGGTTGGAGACGAGATGTCCGTAGGTAATAATCTTTAGTAAGATCTTTCAAGATAGAGGATGCATCTTTAGTGTAAGACGTTTGCTTTGTGGGGTTCCATCTACACGATTCAAGATATTCAGATAGAGTGCATGCTTTTGCATTGAGTTTTAGTCTTTCGTATAAAGTTTGATGTAATCATGTTTCTTTGTTAAAAATTATGAGTATATGTTTTATACACTAGTCTACGATTGGTTCCTTTCTATTATTATCGTGATGAGTGTCATGTCATATTTGTAACACTCCAAAGTTGATAAAAAAATTTAACTTCCATTCATGTGATACAAAAATTGGGGTGTACATGAAGAAACTATATCAGTGGATACCCATCACATTTTACACCGCGTAATTGCAATAAATGAATATGGTGTGGATATGACTTTACTTTTTTATACACTATGACATGGTTGTGGTTCTAAAGAGAAAATCATAGATAAAAATCACTCTATAAATAATCATCTTTTACACACACACAGATATATATATATATATATATATATATATATATATATGTATGTGTGTGTGTATGAGGGGGTGTGGGTGACTGTATGTGTGTAGAATATTATTCTAATCACATTATTTGTTCTGATTCTCACATGGATAGGTAGATCTCTATTTTGAACTAGCAATTAATGTATAGAGAAGTGGGAACTTCAAATTTTTTACAAAAGTTTCTCAAATGGTTGTTATTTTAACAACTAGTAAAGATACCCTCTAGGATGTGAAAATGTAACCAAATATATTGTACTATTATATATTTTTCATTATATATATGTGTGTTTATTTTCACCAACTCATATTGTCATTTCTATAACAGTGCCAGAGAGACTTTGAGTGAGGAATCATGTAATATATTATATTTACTTTTTATTGACTTATTTCATATAGTTATCAAATAGAAATATGTAAACATTACAAGAAAAGAGATAGATAATTAATGTGAGAATTGAGTTCATTATTATAAGTGAACAAATATTCGTTTATTGAGAGATGTAGTTATTATTAGAGATAAAGTCAAGTTATAAAATAAAGAAAGGTTACAAGAATATGGGAAGATAAGATAGAGATAGTGAGAGTCAATAAGAGATACTTTATCCATTATGAATTTTATTACTTCATAATTAATTTTAACATCTTCCACCCTCTTATACCAATAATTTTAAGTTAGCATTCTCTCTCCTATAGAATATAGCTTACATTCTTGAAAATGATAAGGAAAACTTAAAAGGAAAGAGAGATAATGATATGTTCTAAATAGAATAATGTTGTTTGAAAAAAGAAAGAATGCATATTAGTGAGGATGACTTGAGGAGGATGGAGTTTGATCTCAGAATGGGAATGAAAGTGTAGTTGTAAAATAACATATTCATATTTACTAGTTAGAATGTGTGTTTACGTAAACCAAATATTAGTATATTTCTGTTATTTAACATGAATACAAATATATTGATTAAGATTATCTATGTTTCTATTTCCATTATTGTGTACAACTTTATAAATATTACGTATATTGTTACTATGATTAATAGAAATTTATACATGATATGGTGCAATGCAATAAATGATATTTTATTGGCGGTGCAGATATGGTTTCTCATATTAAAAACTGCAATAGATATGGTGAACGTATGGTATTTGATTTCACATCTTGGTGTGGTTATGATTTTGGTATAAATTGCTCTATATCTGCACCATTTTCATTCCTAGTTTTGTGGATAATTTGGGCCGTCAAAGATAACTAAATATATGTAGATGTTTTCAAATATATTTGTAGAAAAATATTAGTAAAAGAGTTTTGATAACATGTACCGACCAATGTATGTGATATATTGTATCATCCGTAAATCTATTATACTATACAATATGTTTACAAAATTGAATAGATGAAAGGAAAAATCTCTAGTGTAACCATCAATGCTCTACTTCCATGTCACTCATCATGTGTCTGGGTGGTTAAGGGCGGAAGGGGGGATCACTTTGTTTTCTACTACTCTTTTTTCTTTAATCCAACTGTTTATGGAGTTTCTACAACTTACCATTGACTCGAAAATGCATATTTTTCTTAGTAAATGGTCTATAAAATGTCTAGTTGAGGTGGTTTTTGAAACACATATAACGTACTAGTATGCATCCCATCTTTATTATTAGATAATGCCTTAGAGTATTACAAATGTTTTAAATAATTTGTGTGCATATAAATTAAATATATTCTAGTAAATTGTTCTTTAGTTTTAAATATGATGACTAAACCTATGTTAAATTAAATGTAATTTATAAAAGTTTGTAGTCTTTGTAGTCAAATGTATGTTACAAACATATATATTACATATAAACATGTGGTTAAGTAGGCATGTATACATAATGGATCTTGATATTTGGATTCTTAGAACTAGGTTTACTTTGCTCTGACCCAGGCGTATAAAAACATGGGTCAAAATTCTGAACTACATCTGCCCATGTAAATTATTTGGATTGGGTCTGGGTCAGATTATGTGAATCAAGATATAAGTTGAATATTTCCAGTTTGATCCGGTCTAATACTCATCTTAGAGAGAATCCACCTCCCATATCTTAAAATATAAAATATGTCCATATAAAAAGCTAGATCAAAGTTGTCATTCTGATCCACCCACATAAACTATATGGATTGAGTCTGAGTTAGATAATGTTGGTTGGGAAATGGATCGAATGGGGCTGGTCTAGTCTATTTCTTATCAGCTACATATGCCATTTTGAGGTGGATTGTGATTCACTATGGTGGGATGTTGTTCATGTCCCTGTGACATAGACCTCTCAACTGTGCATCCATTACATAGATATATATACTTCCCTCCTCTTTTAAATGTGAGTGATTGAGATTGTCTGAACAATGTGTTTGGAACAATGAATCTATTCCTATTTGAGGTGTGTGCAATAGTTTTTATTGATTTTTTGTAGTTTTCTTGCTTTTAGATCCTGAGTGTGTGACTATCTAGGGAGATTCCTTATCTATCATGTAATCAAGAAGATCCTTGTATCAGATGTGTGAAAGGGGGAAAATGGACATGAATAACTATTCAATAGGTAAAGAGAGAGACTAAAACGATCTCACTACTAAGAATCTTGGATAATGTAACTAGAACTGGCGGACAACAACATTGGGACTAAAATACCATGTGACTGAGATTGGAAGTGCGAGGGTATTATTTTCTATGGCAAGATATTTTACATAAGTTCATAAATATATAAAATCATCAAACCAACTAAGAATGTCAATAAAATTATTTCACAATGGTTTTGAGTCAGTTCTATATCTGGGTTAATGAAAAACTACATAATGGGAACAACCAAATAGACCTAGATCAGACCTTTAATGTTAATGGAAAATTGCTTAATCATAATTGACTTGGATCAGAATTTTAGCAAAGTGGTAAATTTTGTAATTTCTAATCGAGAAGAAAATCGGGTTTTATATTCTCTACAGATTTGCAAGTTATAATCTAAGAAGGATTATGTGTGTGTGTGCATGTGCATGTGTGTATATATAGATTGAAAGAGAGAGCTTAGGTTGTGTGTGTTGGCTGGTCCATGTAAGCTGTATGTACTGACCATTAAAATGGCATATCTATAGTTCCATCATTAAATCTAAATATATATATTGATTTAACAATTTTCAGACTAGATATATCTACAAAGATCATGATCATATCTCATTTATATCATGAGATGTAACTAAATATTACCCAACAATTATTCATAGTTACTATACTTATCATTGATTAGGAAAAAGACATATTCTCTTTCTAGATTATCCATGATTGTTGGATTGATATGATTTTTTGATACATGTAATATAAATGGTGTAGATCACATCCATAGGATTAGATTATTTTCTATAGTACATGCAAACATGACAAATGATGATGGTTACATTTAAGTTGTGTGTATTTAGGAACTCAATTCTTTTACACCCCACCCCCATATATATGTTATAAACTAGTAGAAACTCTTGAATTATAGTGATTTACACCTCTTTTAGGATTTTGATTGTCTAAAGTTGTCTACCTGAAAGCCACCAGATTGACAAAGTTCAAACCTAATTTCATTCTACTTGTAATTTTGACATCATCTTTCAAACCATAACTCATCATAAATTAATAAAGTTGAAGTCTAGGACCGAATAATTTTGTGTCGAGCCTATCTGGATTCATTATTTCAAACATAATCTTTGATGGGCCTAAAATCTATAAGTTGTGATCATAACAACCCGTGATGTAATTCTAGAAAAATAATCAAGTTAAGGCTATGCAAGCAAGTAACTCAAGATAGTATATATGCATGTCGGGTAGGACTTGCCTGGGCTCTCTTGGATACTAAAACTAGAGAGGATATAGTTGTCAGAGGAACTGATTTTTAGTGGTCTGTGTTGTATTCTGGGAAGCCATAAGTATCCCTCTATTTATAGTAGGGGCCGGGGTCAGGGTTCCCAGTCTGTACGAGATTGTGTGGGAGTGGAAAGGACTAGAAGAACTTGAACTTTCATAACCTACGAGATGCCAAATGGTTGTATGGCACACTCAGACAGTCGTCTTGTGTGAAAGACAATCGTCTCACACTACCAAACGACTATTTAGCAGTTTCCCAAATTGTATACGAATTTGGCAATTTTTTATTCCAATTAATATCACCTATTAATTTACTTGCACTCCAAGTTTGTGCCACCAAAACTATTTGGGAAACATCCCAAACCTTCGTTTGGCCTAACTGAGCCATCTCACATAGGAGAGATGCATGTCTCACTCTCCCAGATGGCTGTTTGGTGAGTTGAGTCAAGTCAATCGATTCAATCACATTGAACCGGTCAGTTTAAGGGAAGAACTTAGCTAATTTGAACTCTGATTAGCATGACAACCTAAATGGCCATCTCAATACTTGAGACACCCATCTGGAATGCCCAAACGATCATCTCACTCGGTGAGATGGTTGTTTGGCAGTCCAGTCAGCCAATTTATCAATATGTTGCGTGAATTGATTACATAAACACTTTAGTAATCAATCCAATCATCATTCAAGATAAACTCCTCTTCTAGATGAGTTACTATGTGTGTGACCCTATAGGTCCCATGCCACATTGGCATTAATAGTCCATAATTATCTTATGACATTGTCAACAAAGAGTGGTTTCTAGTTGTAGATCAATGCTACCCAAGTGAATGGAAAGTTGGAGAACAACATCAACCTATAATTTGTATAAGGTGTTGCAATGATTGTATAATTCCTCTGACTCTGATATCCAGAATGAACTTGAGGCATGGAAGGTCATCCTCTTAATGTTCAATCCATGTTCCTTGAACCAAGAGCAAACTGACTGAGATAATGTGACATTAGTATCATATATTGATTCACATGTGCATGTATTTCTCAGTCTCGCTTATAAAGTGGCAGGATATCATACTGCAGTAGGAGGAAAAAATCTTATATATATCTATCCCCATGTGTCAAAGTCACCCAATCATCACCATTATAACAACCCATGTTTTAGGACTGTGTTTGATGATGTCAAAGTGTACCCAATGACATGTGATGAGTGCAATTATTTTAGGTCTAAGAATCACAATCACCACCTTTCACTATGAGAGATGATTGTGACTGCCACAACCATGTGTGACTCTCAAGTGGGTCTGTCCGATACACTATTCCCTAACATGTATATATGTGATTGGTTTGTTATAGCCATATCATGACTAATGAGATTTAGTCTTCAACTAACTTACACTCTGATCTTATGTGCCATTGTTGTCTATCAATCTTTCGAAATAATAATCGATCAAGGACATAATGAGAATATTTATATGTACTCTTAACATCCGTATGATCTTATCCACAAGGGTAGTAACTTTAATACATACATCATTGAGTAATATTATTATCTAGACATTCATAATATTTCCTCATTATCTCATAACTGAATGAAACATAATGAATTGGAAGCTTGACTTTATAAGTATTAATCAAATCCTTTATGGTATATGTCATGTCAATCATCACATGATTAGCTCAATGGGCATACCTTTCTAAAAGACTCCCACTTGCACTTAGAGCCAATCACCAATAGATCTCATCCTTAGTGACCTAAACATGTCCAACATGCTTTTGTTGTGCTAGTGCTGATTTAGCGGGTTAGCAATACTTTGCTTATAGTTGGTATATTATGTGTTTCTTATCTCTTTGCTTTTGAGATAAAAGCACCATAATATGGCATCTGTTATTCCTTGCCTAACACTTAGCTCCATTTTTGTCACAATATTTCTACTGAGTCATCAATGGTTGGAACATCCATATGTTCATCACATAAACCTTTAGATCCATATAGTATCATTATGTGTTCACAACACAAGTATACTCATCTTCTAATCTAGAATGGTTATTAGTTCAGAACTCTTCCAACTAACAACATTTCTCTTTTATAATCAAACATATTATAATTTGCGATCAACTTTTTCATTTATGGAAGCTTGCATCGATGTAACTCTTTACATCCAAATGTTCCTTTTTGTTTCTATCTCTATTGATTAGAAATCTATTCTTAGATACTTCTCAAGTACTAATGGATGTCTTTAATGACTTTTCAATAACCCCTATTAGATTTTATATCATATTATGATGTCCAATACATACAAGATTATATGGGATAAGTACATTCGTAGCATTCATAAAAGATCCAATTTCATATCAGCCTATGGAATCTTAATCATGTTGTTTCCATTCTTCACAAGAATTGGAACTTATGATTCATGAGAGATAAATCTGGATTCTCACTCATTGAATCCTATCCATGTTGAACTCTTTCAACATGTTGCTATTGTAGGTGCTCAAACTTCTACTGTGAAACATTCAAGAACAATCTCATAGGTCTTGATCCTTATCTCATAAGATGTTTCACTTAATACCTCATTGTTGAAGGGTTTTTCCATGCCGGTTCTCAATATTCACAATATTGAGATGTTATTTCTCATCATATGTGTAATATTCATATATACTCTCACTAATTTTTTTTAGAATCATAAATTTCATCTTTTATCTTTATTCAAGTGAAAATCTTTGACTATCTTGTCAAAACTATAGATCACTTTTCTGAGTTTCTTATTTCAATCCCAGATTGAACTTTGTAGTTTATAGACTTTCTTTACATTCTTGGTGTTATAAAACCTTTTAGGTTGTGTCTCATACACATCCTTTGATGTATTCCTTTTAAGGAATTTGATTTTATCTTCATATGCCAAATATCTTAGTCTACTTTACACTACAACAACAAGCATGACAATTGGTAAATGGATCTCTATCATGTTCAACAACTTGAACTGATTTAAAGAACCTTCTTCAACGAATTTGTCCTTTTTGTTATCCATGTAGGTCTTTTCTACAAGACACTGTATTCACCTTTTGGGTTTTACTCCTCAGGTAGTACTATCAAAGTCATACCTTGTTAGTTCACATGGATTTCATAACGGCTTTCTGTTACTTAGATTATGGTATTTAATAGTTTCTAGTTAACTATTTGGCTCATTATATTATGACCAATCCATCGTATTTGTTGGATTCACAATCCTTCAATCTAAGACATGTTCTACTAGAACTATTTCATTCTGTGTTACATGACAAACTGGAGATTTCATAACAACTTATGATTCTCTTAGTTCTCATTATACTCTTTTGTTGACATCAAACATTTTGAATTCTACTATTACTCCCACTGATTCTTTGGAACTCTGTTATCCTATCTATAAAACACCTTTTGTTATTGGATTGGGATTAATAATATTAATCAACAATTATGGTTTGATAAACCTTTTCAAGAAACTTCTTTCTTAATGTAGGTTACATTTATTTAGACCTATTGGGAGATTACCAATCATATCATATATGATGTTCATAAACCATTTAGATGGTACATTATTTAATGATAGGTATATATATATATATATATATATATATATATATATATATATATATATATATATAAGAAGATTAGATTAGTTGATAATTATATCATGACTCATCATGGTATAGTTCTTTCATTCTAACACATCATCATGTTCAATTGGTTTTGACTCGTGATACATTATCATAGTCCTTTCTTGAAAGTTCTCAAGATATTAATGTAAAATATTTCAACATTTGATCTCATCAAAGTCATACTTCAATTATAACCTTCTCGAACGCTTCTAGAGATTTATGTTTCTTCTTTATGGAGTACATATCATCATATTATCAGCAAATGAAATGAAGTATAAGTAATCATCTATGGCATTCATTCCATAAGATCTTCATGCATCATATGTACAAAGTCTAGTGGAAAACTTATCCTCCCACTAGCTCCAGTGAAGGATGTTATGTCACATTATGTACGAGCAAGAATTACATATTTCCTTAGGTTCAACAATCAGGGGAGTCTAGGTAACAACAATATGCATCCTATATATGCATTTCTTATATATACATCCAAGGTGACTAATGCTAATAATTTCCTTGAGTTATCAATTATAATCCTTTGATATTAATGTTATAAACACTCACCAAAGTCTTTTGTACAAAGATCATTAGATGTATGGGCATTTCCATTCAAGGTCATATCTTTTGAAACAAAAACAATAATGTCATACTATATTGATATATCATCCTTGTCATACAAGATGCTCTAAAGTAAATTATTTCTTATGACATAATGATATAGTAGTTCTAATAACTTTATAACATGCCCATTGGGCTAAGATAAATTTAAAAGTATACCAAAGCTTCCACAACTCTTTCTCTGCCTTGTCCATCTTTGTGTCCTTCCATGAAGGCCTTTAATTCTTGTCAGATCCTGCGCATCAGTATGTCAGATATCAGTTTGGTATCACAAACCAAAATGAAGAAGTAATCAAATTAATCTTATAACATTTATACCTGAAGTGGAGGCCTCAGTGCCTTCCTTATTCTTCTTTAGTTCCTCTAACCAGAGTGGGCAATTTCTTTTCTGATGTCCAGGCTATTTACAATGGTGATGTTTGCCTCTTATTTTCTTTGCCCCTCCACTTGCTTTAAGATCTGAAGACTTGGGCTTATGGCTATCTTTAGAACCCATCTTAGCTTTTCATTTGCCTTTAGACTTTCCCTTTTTCTTGTTGATCATCATTATAGAATAGGGCTTGTTTTTCTTCATTTGTGTCTCAGCTATTCTCAACATGCCCAACAACTCGATCAACAACTTGCTAAAGTCATTCATGTTGTAGATCATGACATACTGACTATATGACTCTGACAGAGACTGCAAAATCACATCAGCATCCAACTCTTGACCGAAGGGGAATCCCAGTCTAGCAAGATTCTTCACATATCCAATGAGCTTGAGCACATGAGAACCTATTGGATCTCCTTCTGTCATGTTATATTTGAACAACGCCTTAGAGACATCATATCTCTCTTATCTTGCCTGATCTTAGAACATGTTCTTGAGTTGTGTGACCATCTCAATCACATCTATGTTCTCATGCTACCTATGCAACTCATAATTCATGGAGCATAGCATCAGACACTTGACATCCACGACATCTTCAATATGCTTCTTGTAAGTATTCTTGTCAACCTCTAGTGCATTTTGAGGTGGTTCATCTAGTTCTGGTGTCTCTAAAAAAAGAGAGCTTGTTCTCCTGTATGAGAACAATTCTTAGCATCCTGAACCAGTCATGGAAGTTGTTTCTAATTAATTTGTCCTTCTCAAGGACCGATCACAGAGACAAGTGATTATTGTTTGTTGCCATTTGATTCTACAAAAGAATTTGCACTTTTTTTTAAAACTCATTTTTGATTTGATTTGATTTGATAAAAATTTGGATAATAATAATTAGGTCATTAATTCATTATCATTCTCATTATTTTGTTCAAATTGACAACCTTTAAGTATCAATTTGGAAAATTGCAGCAAACAATTCTCTAATGAGCCAAGATCCATATTTTGTCAAATCATGAGTCGGCTTTTGTCGATCGCCCACAACTTGATTATTTAGGTAGGGTATCATACCAATTGCATCACATGCAACTCTTGGATAGATGATATGTAAAACTCTTTTCCATGATCATCTACATGCCTCTGGGCTTGGGCTCTCTAGGTGACAAATTAAGCATGACCCAATAGCCAATACGATAGATACACACCATACTTTTTGCAAATCTACATATCTACCATTACACTTCCACGAGATAGAAGGTGCACCATGCTTTTTGCAAATCTACACATGGTCGATAAAGCTTTTCATATGTATTTCTATCGAAAAGCATCATAGACTTAATATTTTTGATTGAGGAGTTTTATATATATCATATATATATATATATACATATATTGTATCCAATCACCACATATATAGTATGTATCATATACATGCTATATCCCACAATGTAAACATGCAATATAAAACAAAAAGTGATGGTTACAGCCATGTATACCTGTAATTTCTTGGAGCCAGAAGAAATTACAACCACTTAAGTGAATCATCACATCACATGTATGAACATGTTGTTGGATTAGACATGTGCTTGCCAATATGGGTAGATCGGTTCAACCCTTGAACCAGTAATCTCACCACTTGGCCGGTCGGTTGGTCCTCCTATACAACTGATGTTTTGACTCCTTCCAAATGGTGGGCTGGGCCTTCTGGGATGGCCGTCTGGCCTCCTATCCAACTGATGTTTGGACTCCTTCCAACCGTTTGGTTGGGTCCACCAGACGGTCATCTGGTTCTTCTTCTCTATCCTCCTTGGTCCTCTAGATGGTCTTCTCATCTCACAACCTGATCGTCTCAATCACCGATGATCATCATCTTCGTCATTGCAAGAAATAAAACTATCCTATTGCTACTTTATAACATTGAATAAGAGACACTTAGAGTTACATTTGATGGGATAAAAGGTAGGAAAGAATTAACTTTACATTAGGAAGAGAGAGGTAGAGGCTCGGTTCGTAGGTTTGTAGACTGAGATAAAAGGAACCAAACCATCAAACCACACACATATATAGGGTTTAACCATAACCACGCTACACATCCACCATCAAAACTGCTTTTAGGGTGATGTATGTAAATTGCATATATATCCTATTATATATATTAGTTTGGGATTATGTGGTCTTTGATCGGATACACATATAAAAGCAGATTAAATATCCGCATCGTATGCAATAAATAAACCATAAAATACCAAATACGATCATATCGATTATCCTAAAATATAGTAAATTGATGTGGCTCTGATACTACTGTTGGGTAATACGGGCAAAGAGTATATCAAGGGAAACAAAAAATTCATCTATCTATATTCTTAGAACAGTAAGATCGTGTCAACTACTATGAAATAGGAAGGAAGGTTTCAACGAGTTATGCCTAGTCCTGGAGCAAGTCTAGTGACAAAACTCACTTCTTTGCAACTACTGACAAGTTGCTCTTGGATGGTGGCAGTGCAGCTCCTGGTCTTCACCACAAACAACTATCTGTGCAAACTCTACAGTGAATCTGACAGTCTCATCACAAACTGCATGTTGACTTTGCTCTCTGAGCAACATTTAAAGGACTCTTACCTCCAGAGTAGTCCACACGAACCAACTAGAACTCTCATCGTTTACCAAGAACAAATAGGAAAGAGTTGTCCCCTCTGTTGGTGTACTAATTACCAACCTACTCTCCCACAACGACAACTTCTTAGATCTCCTCTCCCATTGTCTATCCCTCCCTATCAGGTAGGACTTGTCTGGGCTCTCTTGGTTACCACAACCAGAGAGGACAAAAATTATCAGAGGAACTAATTCTCAATTGTCTGTGTTGTGTTCTTAGAATCCCCCTATACCTCTCTGTTTATAGTAGAGGCCAAGGTCAAGGTTCCCAGTATGTACGGAATTGCGTGGGCGTGGAAGGAACCAGAAGAGCTTGAACTTTTGCAACATGTGAGATGGAAAATAGTCATATGGTATACCCAGATGGCATGTGGTGTGTGAGACGGTCTTATCTCTCTGTCAAACAACCATTTGGAAGTTCTCCAATTGTATTCGAATTTGGCACTTTCTGATTCCAATTAATATCAAATATTAATTTACTTGCACTCCAAGTTTGTGCAATTGAGACAATTTGATAAACATAACAAACCTTCTTTCAACCCAACCAAGCCATATCACCCAGGCGAGACGTCTATCTCACTCACCCAGATAGCAGTCTGGTGAGTTGTGTAGAGTTGATCAGTTCAATCACATTGAACTGGTCGATTCAAGGGTAAAACTTAGCCAATTTGAACTTTGGTCAGCTTGGCAACCCAAACAGTCATCTCAAAACTTGAAATGCCCGTCTGGAATGCCCAAACGGTCATCTCACTCAGTGAGATGGTCATTTGGCGATCCATTCAGCCGATCTATGGATCTGTTGCGTGAATTAAATACCTAAACACTTAAGTAATCAATCCAATCATCAATCAAGATAAACTCCTTTTCTAGATGAGTTCCTATGTGTGTGACCCTATAGGTCCCATGTCACATTGGTAGTAAATGTCCATAACTAGCTTATGATATCACAAGCAAAGAGTGGTGCCTAGTCGCACATCAGTGCTACCCAATTGAATGGAAAGTTGGAGAATAACTTCAACCTATAATTTGTTTAAGGTGTTGCAGTGATTGTCTAATTCCTTTGTCTCTGATGTCCACAATGAAATTGAGGCATGGAAGGTCATCCTCTTAATGTTCAATCCATGTTCCTTGAACCAAGAGCAGGCTATTTGAGATAATGTGAACTCAATATCATATATTGATTCACATGTGCATGCACATGCATTTATCATTCATGCTTATCAAGTGGCTAGGATATCATACTCCATTAATAGGGACAAACCCCATATTAATTACTCACATTCTATCCCCATGTGTCAAAGTCACCCAATCATCACTGTTATAACAACCCATGCTTCAGGATTGCATTTGATGATGTCAAAGCATACCCAATGACATGTGATGAGTGTAGTGATTTCAGGTCTAAGAATCACAATCACCACCTTCACTATGAGAGATAATTGTGACCGCCACAACCATGTTTCACTCTCAAGGTGGGTCTGTCTGATACACTGTTCCCAAACATGTATCTATGTGCTTGTTTTGATATAGCCACATCATGACTAATGAGATTTAGTATTCAACCAACTCACACTCTGATCTTATGTGTCACTATTGTCTATCAACCTTCTGTAATAACAACCGATCAAGGTCATAATGAGAACATGTATATGTACTTTCAAAATCCATATGACTCATCCACAAGGGTAGTGATTGAATACATTCATCATTGAGTAATATCATTCTCTAGACATTCATAGTGTTTCCTCATTATCTCATAACTGAATGAAATAGAATGAATTGGAAGCTTGCCTATATAAGTATTAGTCAAATCCTTTATGGTATATGCCATGTCAATCATCACATGATTATATCTATGGGCTTACCTTTCCAACACTCTCTTCTTCTTGTTGTTGCTTGTATCTCGTCCCTCTTTCTTAGTGGAGAAGAAGCAGCTCAAGGAAGAAGAAGCTTGGTTGATCTTACTCACTTGTCTTCTAGGGTTTGGATCTACCCTCTTCTTGGTAGTTTGAAGCTTCCCTACCTTTTTTCTTGGCCTAAGCAAGTAAAATCCTCTTCCTTCTTTCATTTTCCATGCTACCCTACCTTCCTATCTCTTCCTTCTTGGTCAGATCCATGAAGTTTGTGGTGGAGCATTAGTTGGAGGTTGAAAAACACCTTCCTTCTTGCTTCTTTAGTCTAGGGTTTTTCTGTTCTTGGAGAAAGGAGCTAGCTTGGATGTGTGGATTGCACATCCTAGGGTTTCTTCCCTCACTCTTTGAGCTACCTTGTTGTTTGCACCTTCATCATCATCCTTGAAGCGAGTTACTTAACCTTCTTCACGTTTATTGCTTACTTTTAATTTGCCATGCATTGATCTTTCTCTATAATGTGGTACTAAGTAGAAAGATGTTATATTTAACTAGGATTTGAGTTCATGCGGTAGTTATTGAGTAGATAATCTCCCTAGATGTACGTCTAAACCTTGTGCACATTTCTTCCTTGGAAGTGGAAATCGTAGACCTTTCATGTCCATGAATCAATGGTGCTCTTGAGGTGAGAAATGATGGTTCCTTAAGTGTTGAAAATGATGCGTTTTCCTTAGGTGTTTGAACTTATTTTCTCTGTTGTGTTGAGATTTGATTGTTTGTCTTTTGTGTCAATCAATAGTTTGGAGTTAGTAGTTGTTTTAGACCTTCTCTTGTGCTTGAAACCGATGGCTATGCTTCCCTCACAACCGATTGTCTTAGTGCTCTCTTCAAGTGGATTCAATGATGGTTTTTCTCACTCTACCAAATGATGGTTTCACTGGTTCACAACCAATGCCTTTACTATTTCTATGGCATACAACTCATGAAAACATAATTAACTAATGCGGAAGCGTTCACTAAGCGGTGGATTACCAAAAGTCACTAAAAATTAATACCTTTTTATCAAAAGATCCATCAAGTAAAAACTTTATCACATAGAACAAAAGTAACACATTTACATTTTGTTTTTCAAAAGTACATAACTTGTATCATCTCTTTCTGTGAGTTACAAGCATTAACTGTCCTGTCAAGCTAAACCCAGGTAGTATAAAATCTTAAGGAACTGAACCAAAATCTCGAAAGCACTAACTACTACTCCGAGGACCTGAGAGTACAGAGACGACACATAGGACTCTATCTACATCTATACAAGGTATAACAGCCAGTGTCTCCACCTGAGACTTCACTGTTGTCCCTACTGCTACTGCTGCTGTCCTTCACCTACTGAAGGATTCCTACCTCCTCGTCCGCGTCCACCTAAAAATGTGATTCCCACGGGGGTGAGACAATTGTAAATTTCCCCAACGAGAGATATAACTCTCCGCCAGAAACATTATTATTGCAACTTAAGAAGATAGATATGAATAGAGGAGTCATATTTATTTGACAGCAGATATTTTAATGTCTAACAGATTAGAACATTATTCTTATCAGAAGCATTACAGCTATAACTTTGATAGAATCAACATGTCACTTATCCTTTAAGGAATGTGAAGAACATGTATAATATTTATTCACTATAGAATCATTACCACAACATTAACTCTCTTCAGTCTTAGCTCATATATCTAACGCCTAGCATTGTCATTGTGGAGTCATGGCATGTAGCCATACTCTTTTCACAAGGTGTTGGGATCTTAGTCCCTCAACTCACCAAGCACAATTCCATTTCTTAAAAAGTTCATCATCATGATTATAGTATCTGGGTATTTGAACCCAGAGTTCACCATGGATACTTATTATCACTCATTAGGTAACTTAATACCTTCAGATCATTTAACCAAGGACATCCCGAATCTTGCTACATAATGTATTGCACATAGTACACAAATTTCTATGGTTCTTACTACACAAAGCATATGAAGGCTTATAAAGCCTATAAAACGTTCTTAATAACAAAGCATTATAGCCCATACCTGGCTATGCTCATCTTCCGAACATATCTGTATGATTAGTAATCATGACATAATTACATATCAATATCATGTAATTTGAGGGTTATCTTATTACATTCATAACCCATTAGTCTTTATTTGAGCTTCACATAGGATTAACTTGTCATAGGATTTCACATAGCATTATCTTGTATTAGGGATCACATAGCACTGACTTGTACTAAAGTTTCACATATCAATACTCTGTATCATTCATCAATAAATGAATTATCAATACACAGCATGAGTTCCTCTCTTATCTTTGCCAGAATATGATTACATCATAGTTGGTAGGTTTGAATTAACCTTTTAATAAAGTATATTAACCTACATTAAACAAAGTGCATGACATCTCAATGTAACCATTGTCATGACACATCTCATGTATCATTAATCCAATTATATTGGACTTGTAACACATCAAGGTTTACCAGTATTTGGGGTGTTGGATGTGATATCTATCATTTCTTGATGTATCACTTCCCTCAACACTCTTATCTTACTTGAGTTTATACACTCAGTTTATATTAGGGTATTACTCATCCTAATACTTTATGCACCAGTTCATCACATTTATCCTGTAATGTATTGGTCATT
This sequence comes from Alisma plantago-aquatica, assembly GCA_963693085.1. NCBI lineage: Eukaryota > Viridiplantae > Streptophyta > Magnoliopsida > Alismatales > Alismataceae > Alisma > Alisma plantago-aquatica. The sequence goes on from OY856410.1 coordinate 469,657,067, forward strand.
AACCACTCACTTAAGTTATACAACCATTGCCAAAACTATGGACTCACCCTTGAGTTTAAGAACTATTAATATAAGGATATCCAACATCAACCTCTTTAGGTGTTACATTTGTCAAAACATAAATTACTATTCCATTATTAGGAATAGTATTCTCCATATTTATAATTTTGAGGATTCACACAGCATATTCCATACATTTATGGATTTCACATATTATTACTCTTTAATAGAGTTTTACATAATCATCCTTCTAAATCAAGGATTCACCTAGTATTACGTGAGTTTAGAATTTCACAACACATCACCCAGTGGTAGGACTTCACATAGAATTAGTAGCACAACCTTATATTAGGGTTTCATATATCTTTATCCCTTTTTAGGGATTAGGATTTATCATTCCCATCCAAGTGGGGTTTCTCTTTCTTCATACTCAAATTAGGGTTAGGATATACGATTCCCATTAAATTAGGGTTTCCTTCATTGTTACACTAAGCTAGGGTTACATCATCACCTTGGATTTATGACAACACTCATCTTTGCCCTAGATTAGATTTCACACATAGCTTTGCTCTAATTAGGGTCATTGATTAGGGTTTCATAATCTCAATATTAGGGATCAAACCCTTATCACGTAGTTTACTCATAAAGAGAGAATTAAGGCTTAATATATAAGCATTCAACTTTCTCACTCTCTCCCTCATCCTCTTTAGGATGATAAGTACATCAAGATTAATCTAGGTCAACTCTTCACTTGAGTACACATAGCTAGGGTTAACCTTCACAATTATTAGGATTACTTCCACTAATACCCTCAAAATGGGGTTAAGATTTATTAACTATCATATTTAGGGTTTCCATGATCTCACTATGAAGGATCATACCCTAATTAGATGCATACATACTTATTGGAAGTTTATTACTTGATTCTCATTCATATTAGGAGTCTTCTCTCTCCTCTTTCTATTAGATGATGTTTACATCACTCTTGATTAGGTTAGATCAAATCAACCTAGACATCATGGGTTATATCATCACTATTGTGATCATTAAGTTTCACTTATTCAAAGAGTATTAGTCACTCTATCCCATCAAGGGTACCTTTGAAATGTTTACCATTTGATTATAACATTCATTAATCAACTAATTACTTGGTCCCTTAATCACTTTAGGTGTCTATGAGGTTTAGGTTAATCAACCACTAAACCATCTTGACCACTAAGGCATCAAACGTTCTTAACATTTTTAGACCTCAAACGGTCTTGCACACAAACTCCCCAAACGGTCTTGGATAGACGTTGAAACCGTTTGGTGTTGTTGACCATTTGGTCTAGTTTTACTTTTGAAACCGTTTGGTAAAGTGCACACTCAAGACCGTTTGCCCAAGATGAGGTGAAGACCGTTTGGTCAAGTTTGACTTTGAAACCGCATGGACAAAACCGATCTTGTAACCGCATGAGATCAAACAGTTTGGGATTGTTTGGTCCCAAACAGTCTTGAGACCGTTTGGACTCAAACGGTCTTCACACTGTTTGGATCCAAACAGTCTTGAGACCGTTTGGTCCAAACCACCTCAAAACCGCATGGACCAAAAAGTGTCTCAACCACTTCAATTGAGTTAGGGTTTCCAATGTTGAACCCCTCAATCTTTCATGCACTTATTAGCCACTCATCAATTGTTTCAATTAGGTCAACCCTCAACTGATTTGAAACTCAATTGACCCTCAATTGATCATTAATTAGGGCTTGGATCAATTGGATTAGGGTTTGTAATCGATTACCCTTCAACACATCAACATGAGTCTAATTGATTTGAAACCTTTGAACCATTATTCAATTTGGTCATGACCTGACCCCAAACGATCTTGGGATCATTTGGATGACCTCCAAAAGGTATTGAGACCGTTTTATCAAGTCAACATCAAAAACTAACTCAACCTATGAAGGTTTGATTCATTGAATTGATCATTAGGTCACTAATCCATTACACTTCAACTTGTTACCTTTAGATTTACAACCACTTGACCATAGTCAACCCTAGACCTCCAAACGGTCTTGGGTGACCACCAAACGGTCTTGGGATCATTTGGATATCCTCCAAATGGTCTTGAGACCGTTTGCCCATTATTTCATCAAAACCAAGTCATTCACTTAAGGTTTGAACCCTAGGTTTGATCACCAAATCAACAATTACTTATTCATCAACTTATTATCATTGGACCCTCAATTGGTCAACCCTACTTAACCCTAGACCTCCAAACGGTCTTGAGACCGTTTGGGTGATCCCCAAATGGTTTTGAAACCGTTTGGGCCACTCAACCCAAATTTCAACTTGATTCAATATTGAAAACAACAATTAACCCGATTAGGGTTTAGATGGTTGATGTGCCTTCAATTGGTGATTTACTTGGAATTACTTGATGATTTTTGGTAGGTGATTAGTCCACATTGCTTACAACAGACCTCCAAATGGTCAATGCCTGGTCAATGCATCCAAACAGTCTTGGACCGTTTGCTTCTATGCGATGTAGTGAAACCATTTGCATTCAAACGGTTTGAAACCGTTTGCTCCCAAACGGTTTGGGAAATCATTTGCAAAAGTTGGAGACCGTTTGCTAAAGCAACTTTTTGGATAAACATTGGTATTAAAGTCATCATCTTCTACCTCAAGTACAGGGGCTGTTCTTCACGGAATTACTTGCAAGAACACCCAAAGGTGTCTAAAGAAGAAGATTTAAGCAACATTTTTAGGAAAGAAGAAAGCATTAACAAAGTTTAAGGTTTAGAGTTATAAAACCCACCTTAAGATCTGATTCAGAGCTCCAAGATTCGTAGCTTTAATGGTGGATCGAGCTCTAGTAGTTGTCCAAGGTCTTTCCTCCACTTTTTGGATGAAGAAGATGACTAGAAGGGAGAATCATGTGAAAAACACCAATAAACCAACATTGTTTTAGGGTTCCCACCATGAGTTCGAGGTAGATGGTGATCCATACTTACCAAACCAGTTTGGTCGTTCCTCCTATGCTTCAGGGCTCCTTCTTGTTCGGCCAAAGCAAGAAGATAAGGAAGGGAACTAAGGGAAACGATCCCTTGCTTTGTTGATAAGGATGCTATATATATTTATGGGTATTTTCAAGGAAAGTGAAAAGAAGAGGATTATCTCTTTTTTATTTCCCAACTAAAACCACCAAATATTCCTCCATTCTTTGGCCACGTTTCCACCTTCTATCCACATGCAAAACTCTCCTTTCATCCAAGGTTTAAAGGAAAACATCATAATAAGTTGTATATGTATAAAAGGACCATTTACCTAAATCTTGATTATTTTAATATCAAGATTATCTTCCCTACTTGATCATTCAAATGAGGCGCCCTTCTCATTTTCTTTGCTCTACTTGATGTCAAGAAACATGAGAGATCCTCTAGATGGTACATTTTATATGTTGGATCCTAGGTTTTGGGTAAATTGCACTTCACACCAAAACTAGGTTTTAAAGCATAAGGATTGCTCTACAAGCTATATCTTGGTGCTCAAGCTTGTGGAAGCCATACCACTATATCATATTCATTCTTATGATGTCTCATTATCAGAGGAACATCTTAACATGTGCAATTTGCAAGTTAACCCCTCTAATTGGGTAATTTGCACTTTAGTCCAAAATAAGCAAACATTACTTCAACATTGTTCAAACATGACCAAAATTGAAACATGAGTATCTCATGAGCCCTCATTACTTTTCCCAAGATAAGATTAAGAATCTACTCAACCTTATTAGGTAAAACATCAAGGGTTAGCACATGACCCAGGTCAGGGATGTTACAAATTATAAACCCCTAACAAGGATTTCGTCCCCGAAATCCCAGAAAAGGAGGGATTGATTTATTCAGTTATCATGCCCTCAAGTCTCGACATAATGTCTTAATGTTATGGAGATACCATGGATCTATAATACACACAAGATTCTTCTCATTAGTTCAACCTTATCAATGTTTATGCAAAGCATAAACCCCTAACATATGATATCCATATCATTGAAAGGAAAAAGCATAAAAGAGCATACTTCTATCATTTCCGAAGAATATTTATCAAAAGGGGAAGCATATAGATCTAACAAAGATAATTCATTCAGTAATCCTTTATTTGTAAAATTCACTTAGCAAACTCTATGTAATTGGGAATGTTCACTTAGCTTTTCCTTTTTGTTGGGAATGTTCACATAGCTCTTCTTTTTGATTAAGAATGTTCACATAGCTCTTCTTTTTAATTAAGAATGTTCACATAGCTCTTCTTTGTAATTAAGAATGTTCACATAGATCTTCTTTTTGATTAAGAATGTTCACATAACTCTTCTTTTTAATTAAGAATGTTCACATAGCTCTTCTTTTTAATTAAGAATGTTCACATAGCTATTCTTTTTAATTAAGAATGTTCACATAACTCTTCTTTTTAAATAAGAATGTTCACATAGCTCTTCTTTTTAATTAAGAATGTTCACATAGCTCTTCTTTTTAATTAATAATGTTCACATAGCTCTTCCTTTTAAATAAGAATGTTCACATAGCTCTTCTTTGTAATTAAGAATGTTCACATAGCTCTTATTTTTAATTAAGAATGTTCACATAGCTCTTCTTTTTAATTAAGAATGTTCACATAGCTCTTCTTTTTAATTAAGAATGTTCACATAGCTCTTCTTTTTAATTAATAATGTTCACATAGCTCTTCTTTTTAATTAAGAATGTTCACATAGCTCTTGTTTTTAATTAAGAATGTTCACATAGCTCTTCCTTTTAAATAAGAATGTTCACATAGCTCTTCTTTGTAATTAAGAATGTTCACATAGCTCTTCTTTTTCATTAAGAATGTTCACATAACTCTTCTTTTTAATTAAGAATGTTCACATAGCTCTTCTTTTTAATTAAGAATGTTCACATAGCTCTTCTTTTTAATTATATTATACTCTCTAGATTGTTTCAAAATGACTACTTGATCAGAGTAATAAAAAAGATAACAATCTAAGAGTTTCATACTTGCCTAATCTTCAATAATCATATACCTGGCCAGGGTATATAAGTGTTGAGATTAGGTAGTATGCACTTTATTCTTTTATCATATTCCTTTCTTTTCATATCATTATACACAAGATTTTTCCATTTCCCTAGATTTTCTCTAGGCATCATTTCTATATCTCATCTTGTATCACAAAGATAAGAGAGATTATAAAGCATTTTAAGAAATTCTAAATAAGGTGTAGATTCTCATCTTCCTTGTGTCCTTATAGGACTAGTCAAAGGAAGTTCAAAAGTAACTACTTTTATATTTTTAACACATAGAATTAGGAAATGAAATATTAGAATGAATTTATTTCATCTGACCTGTCTGGGATGTCTGTCCACGTTCTCTGTTGTTAATAGAAAACTGCCTCCTTTGTGGCCCTTGTTGACTCTCCCCCTGAGGTTGAGTCATCATTGGATTCCCACCTGGACAATCCTTTACTAGATGTCCCGGTTGTCTACATTGATAATAGATCCTAGGTGCAATATAGGGTCTGTGAGGTCCAACTACTGATGTTGATGCTATGTTGGAGGCTCTTTTTGGAATATTACTACGATCCCTATCCCTACTTTGACATCCATTGTGTCTGGGTATGGAATCTTGATGATGCTTCCGATGCAGAAAATCTCGATTTCTTAAAACTTTCGGACCTTTCTTTTTTAGTCTGGGTGTACACCTTCTTGCCACTAGTCTGTCGTTTCTCGGTTTCAGACTTCTCTATCCTCCTTACCGATTCCACAAAGGTGGAAAACCCCTCTATGTTCTCTAAAGCAGACACAGAAGTGGTTAGTTCGGTGTTCAACCCCTTCTCAAAATGTCGAATTCTTTCCTCATCATTAACTACCATTTGCAGAGAAAACCGCAACAGCTCCATGAACTTTGCTTCATACTCGCTAACGTTCATTTTTCCTTGTTTGATCTTCTCAAATTGAGAAATCTTCTCATCTAGATACGTCTTAGGGAAATATCTACTGAAAAACTCTCATCGGAATACCTCCCATCCAATCTCTTCACCTGGTCTCTTATCTTCTTCTATCATCCACCAATGACCAACACTCCCTTTTAGGAGGTACACAACATGTCTTACCTTTTCAGCTTCAGGAATATCAAGAATCCTGAAAGCCTTTTCTAGTTCTGTCAGCCACATATCGACATCTGCTGGATCATATGTACCAACATATTCTATGGCTCCAACCCGGCGAAGTCTCTCAAAAGTCTTGCCGGCTCCATAGTCCTCATGGTGAGCTGATGCCCTAGGTGCAGGTATTTGCATCTTGTCTGTCATGTGAGTCATGGCAGCTATAAACTATCCAAACATGGTTTGGAGGGCTGGATTCCCCACGTCAGCTTGATTGAACTGGGGCTGTTCAGGTACGAGCTCCTCTCTATTATGGTCTCCTGCACCTTCTCTTGGTGCAGCAGTGCTGCCCTCCGTAGCATGTTCTTCATGTGGTCCAGACATCTTCAAGTTCTTCTTCTCCTATGTGAGCAGAAGACGCTATCAGACACACTGGAAGACACTTAGAACAGACTCTACAACCTTAGTCCTATGTCTCTGTAGACTCAGCGAACCTAGAGCTCTGATACCACTTAATTGTGGCATACAACTCATGAAAACATAATTAACTAATGCGGAAGCGTTCACTAAGCGGCAGATTACCAAAAGTCACTAAAAATTAGAACCTTTTTATCAAAAGATCCATCAAGTAAAAACTTTCTCACATAGAACAAAAGTAACACATTTATATTTTGTTTTTCAAAAGTACATAACTTGTATCATCTCTTTCTGTGAGTTACAAGCATTAACTGTCCTGTCAAGCTAAACCCAGGTACTATAAAATCTCGAGGCACTGAGCCAAAATCTCGAAAGCACTAACTACTACTCCGAGGACCTGAGATTACAGAGACGACACATAGGACTCTATCTACATCTATACAAGGCATAACAGCCAGTGTCTCCACCTGAGACTTCACTACTGTCCCTACTGCTGCTACTGCTGTCCTTCACCTACTGAAGGATTCCTGCCTCCACATCTGCGTCCACCTAAAAATGTGATTCCCACGGGGGTGAGACAATTATAAATTGCCCCAGCGAGAGATATAACTCTCCGCCAGAAACATTATTATTGCAGCTTAAGAAGATAGATATGAAAAGAGGAGTCATATTTATTTGACAGTAGATATTTTAATGTCTTACAGATTAGAACATTATTCTTATCAGAAGCATTACATCTATAACTTTGATAGAATCAACATGTCACTTATCCTTTAAGGAATGTGAAGAACATGTATAATATTTATTCACTATAGAATCATTACCACAACATTAACTCTCTTTAGGCTTAGCTCATATATCTAACGCCTGGCATTGTCATGGTGGAGTCATGGCATGTAGCCATACTCTTTTCACAAGGTGTTGGGGTCTTAGTCCCTCAACTCACCAAGCACAATTCCATTTCTTAACAAGTTCATCATCATGATTATAGTATCTGGGTATTTGAACCCAGAGTTCACCATGGATACTTATTATCACTCATTAGGTAACTTAATACCTTCAGATCATTTAATCAAGGACATCCTGAATCTTGCTACATAATGTATTGCACATAGTACACAAAGTTCTATGGTTCTTACTACACAAAGCATATGAAGGCTTATAAATCCTATAAAACGTTCTTAATAACAAAGCATTATAGCCCATACCTGGCTATGCTCATCTTCTCAACATATCTGTATGATTAGTAATCATGACATAATTACATATCAATATCATGTAATTTGAGGGTTATCTTATTACATTCATAACCCATTAGTCTGTATTTGAGCTTCACATAGGATTAACTAGTCATAGGATTTCACATAGCATTATCTTGTATTAGGGATCACATAGCATTGACTTGTACTAAAGTTTCACATATCAATACTCTGTATCATTCATAAATAAATGAATTATCAACACACAACATGAGTTCCTCTCTTATCTTTGCCAAAATATGATTACATCATATTTGGTAGGTTTGAATTAACCTTTTAATAAAGTATATTAACCTACATTCAACAAAGTGCATTACATCTCAATGTAACCATTGTCATGACACATCTCATGTATCATTAATCCAATTATATTGGACTTGTAACACATCAAGGTTTACCAGTATTTGGGGTGTTGGATGTGATATCTATCATTTCTTGATGTATCACTTCCCTCAACACTCTTATCTTTCTTGAGTTTATACACTCAATTTATATTAGGGTATTACTCATCCTAATACTTTATGCACCAGTTCATCACATTTATACTGTAATGTATTGGTCATTAACCACTCACTTAAGTTATACAACCATTGCCAAAACTATGGACTCACCCTTGAGTTTAAGAACTATTAATATAAGAATATCCAACATCAACCTCTTTAGGTGTTACATTTGTCAAAACATAAATTACTATTCCATTATTAGGAATAGTATTCTCCATATTTATAATTTTGAGGATTCACATAGCATATTCCATACATTTATGGATTTCACATATTATTACTCTTTAATAGAGTTTTACATAATCATCCTTCTAAATCAAGGATTCACCTAGTATTATGTGAGTTTAGAATTTCACAACACATCACCCAGTGGTAGGACTTCACATAGAATTAGTAGCACAACCTTATATTAGGGTTTCATATATCTTTATCCCTTTTTAGGGATTAGGATTTATCATTCCCATCCAAGTGGGGTTTCTCTTTCTTCATACTCAAATTAGGGTTAGGATATATGATTCCCATTAAATTAGGGTTTCCTTCATTGTTACACTAAGCTAGGGTTACATCATCACCCTGGATTTATGACAACACTCATCTTTGCCCTAGATTAGGGTTTCACACATAGCTTTTCTCTAATTAGGGTCATTGATTAGGGTTTCATAATCTCATTATTAGGGATCAAACCCTTATCATGTAGTTTACTCATAAAGAGAGAATTAAGGCTTAATATATAAGCATTGGACTTTCTCACTCTCTCCCTCATCCTCTTTAGGATGATAAGTACATCAAGATTAATCTAGGTCAACTCTTCACTTGAGTGCACATAGCTAGGGTTAACCTTCACAATTATTAGGATTACTTCCACTAATACCCTCAAAATGGGGTTAAGATTTATTAACTATCATATTTAGGGTTTCCATGATCTCACTATGAAGGATCATACCCTAATTAGATACATACATACTTATTGGAAGTTTATTACTTGATTCTCATTCATATTAGGAGTCTTCTCTCTCCTCTTTCTATTAGATGATGTTTACATCACTTTTGATTAGGTTAGATCAAATCAACCTAGACATCATGGGTTATATCATCACTATTGTGATCATTAAGGTTCACTTATTCAAAGAGTATTAGTCACTCTATCCCATCAAGGGTACCTTTGAAATGTTTACCATTTGATTATAACATTCATTAATCAACTAATTACTTGGTCCCTTAATCACTTTAGGTATCTATGAGGTTTAGGTTAATCAACCACTAAACCATCTTGACCACTAAGGCATCAAACGTTCTTAACCTTTTTAGACCTCAAACGGTCTTGCACACAAACTCCCCAAACGGTCTTGGATAGACCTTGAAACCGTTTGGTGTTGTTGACCGTTTGGTCTAGTTTGAATTTTGAAACCGTTTGGTAAAGTGCACACTCAAGACCGTTTTCCCAAGATGAGGTGAAGACTATTTGGTCATGAAGAACGTTTGGTCAAGTTTGACTTTGAAACCGCATGGACAAAATTGATCTTGAAACCGCATGAGATCAAACGGTTTGGGATCGTTTGATCCCAAATGGTCTTGAGACCATTTGGACCCAAACGGTCTTGAGACCGTTTGGTCCAAACCATCTCAAAACCGCATGGACCAAAAAGTGTCTCAACCACTTCAATTGAGTTAGGGTTTCCAATGTTGAACCCCTCAATCGTTCATGCACTTATTAGACACTCATAAATTGAGTCAATTAGGTCAACCCTCAAATGATTTGACACTCAATTGACCCTCAATTGATCATCAATTAGGGCTTGGATCAATTGGATTAGGGTTTGGAATCGATTACCCTTCAACACACATCAACATGAGTCTAATTGATTTGAAACCTTTGAACCATTATTCAATTTGGTCATGACCTGACCCCAAATGGTCTTGGGATCGTTTGGATGACCTCCAAACGGTCTTGAGACCGTTTGCTCAAGTCAACATCAAAAATAACTCAACCCATGAAGGTTTGATTCATTGAATTGATCATTAGGTCACTAATCCATTACACTTCAACTTGTTACCTTTAGATTTACAACCACTTGACCATAGTCAATCCTAGACCTCCAAACGGTCTTGGGTGACCCCCAAAGGGTCTTGGGATCATTTGGATATCCTCCAAACGGTCTTGAGACCGTTTGCCCATTATGTCATAAAAAACCAAGTCATTCACTTAAGGTTTGAACCCTAGGTTTGATCACCAAATCAGCAATTACTTATTCATCAACTTATTATCATTGGACCCTCAATTGGTCAACCATACTTAACCCTAGACCTCCAAACGGTCTTGGGTGATCACCAAACGGTCTTGAGACTGTTTGGGTGATCCCCAAACGGTTTTGAAACCGTTTGGGCCACTCAACCCAAACTTCAACTTTATTCAATATTGAAAACAACAATTAACCCGATTAGGGTTTATATGGTTGATGTGCCTTCAATTGGTGATTTACTTGGAATTACTTGATGATTTTTGGTAGGTGATTAGTCCACATTGTTTACAACAGACCTCCAAATGGTCAACGCCTGATCAACGCATCCAAATGGTCTTGGACCGTTTGCTTCTATGTGGTCTAGTGAACCGTTTGCATTCCAACGGTTTGAAACCGTTTGCTCCCAAACGGTTTGGGAAACCGTTTGCAAAAGTTGGAGACCGTTTGCTAAAGCAAATTTTTGGATAAAAATTGGTATTAACCTCATCATCTTCTACCTCAAGAACATGGGCTGTTCTTCACGGAATTACTTGCAAGAACACCCAAAGGTGTCTAAAGAAGAAGATTTAAGCAACGTTTTTAGGAAAGAAGAAAGCATTAACAAAGTTTAAGGTTTAGAGTTATAAAACCTGCCTTAAGATCTGATCCAGAGCTCCAAGCTTCGTAGCGTTAATGGTGGTTTGAGCTCCAGTAGTTGTCCAAGGTCTTTCCTCCACTTTTTGGATGAAGAAGATGACTAGAAGGGAGAATCATGTGAAAAACACCAATAAACCAACCTTGTTTTAGGGTTCCCACCATGAATTCGAGGTAGATGGTAATCCATACTTACCAAACCAGTTGGTCGTTCCTCCTATGCTTCAGAGCTCCTTATTGGTCGGCTAAAGCAAGAAGATAAGGAGGGAAACTAAGGGAAACGATCCCTTGCTTTGTTGATAAGGATGCTATATATATTTATGGGTATTTTCAAGGAAAGTGAAAAGAAGAGTATTATCTCTTTTTTATTTCCCAACTAAAACCACCAAATCTTCCTCCATTCTTTGGCCACGTTTCCACCTTCTATCCACATGCAAAACTCTCCTTTCATCCAAGGTTTAAAGGAAAACATCATAATAAGTTGTATATGTATAAAAGGACCATTTACCTAAATCTTGATTATTTTAATATCAAGATTATCTTCCCTACTTGATCATTCAAATGAGGTGCCCTTCTCATTTTATTTGCTCTGCTTGATGTCAAGAAACATGAGAGATCCTCTAGAGGGTACATTTTGTATGTTGGATCCTAGGTTTTGGGTAAATTGCACTTCACACCAAAACTAGGTTTTAAAGCATAAGGATTGCTCTACAAGCTATATCTTGGTGCTCAAGCTTGTGGAAGCCATACCACTATATCATATTCATTCTTATGATGTCTCATTATCAGAGGAACATCTTAACATGTGCAATTTGCACTTTAGTTCAAAATAAGCAAACATTGCTTCAACATTGTTCAAACATGACCAAAATTGAAACATGATTATCTCATGAGCCCTAATTACTTTTCCCAAGATAAGATTAAGAATCTACTGAACCGTATTAGGTAAAACATCAAGGGTTAACACATGACGCAAGTCAGGGATGTTACAGTTTCCAAGAATCAATGGCTCACATACGATGGCTTTGTTGGCTCATGATTTGATGGTCTTTCTGCTTGTCGTAAAATGATGGTTCACCTACTTGTCAACAAATGATGGTTCACATGCTTGTCAAAAAATGATCGTTCACCTAGTTGTTAAAAAATGATGGCTCTCTAGGTTAAGATCTGGTGGCCTCTCTAGGCCTATAAACTGATGGATTTCCTATGTACATGTTTTCCATAGTATTGTTTGTCTTTAATCTGATGGTTTCATGTGAAGTTCATGACTTAATGGTGGTGTTTTGACTATGTAACCATGATTTGATGGTTGTGATTGATATACAAGATCTGACGGTTGTGCTTGATATACAAGATATGATGGTTGTTTTGAAGATAAGTGTACATCCATGATCCGATGGAGATTCTAGGTGTTAGGGTTTGTGCTTTTGCTTATGTATATTTATGAACCAATGGTTTAGTTTTGAGTCTTGTTGAACCTATTGTAATGCAATTAAGTTGATGGTTAATGACAACTATCTTTCTTGTATGCTGTTATGATGAAGGAATACTCTCATAATGTTTAAAGATCTATAACCCTACAATTTTTACTTATGTGAAGAACATAACTCTTATGTGTGATGCAATCTTATGCTACAATTGTGTACCACAAGCATGATGATGATGTGTTTAACTTCCTACAAGGTTTGAAAGATAATGATGTTCTTACAGGGGATTGTGTGATGGTCTTAATGACCTTTGGTCATGTCTTGAGCCATAGTGGAGGTGTAATCCTCTTCATGTGTGATAAGGATTGGTATCATGTGATGATCGTGATAAGAATTATATCTCAAACATTTTATATCTTATAGAGTCATGACATATCCATGTTTGTTATAACTCTTTTAGGGCTTTTATGTAACTTGATTAATGGAACATTAACTCACCCAATTGGCATTAACTAATCAAGCAAAATCCTAATAATGTAGTTCCATGTACTGTATAACCATTCCGGTGTTAGGACTTGCGGGATGGTAAAATAGGTAATCCAGAAAGGGGAACCCAGAGTCATCTACTATTGAGTATATGCGGGTATTGAGACTGTGTGTCCTTTTCATCTTGATCCCAAGATTTTAGAGGATGGTTGCGGTCATGCCTCAGTTTGAGAGTGGTCGAGGTTGTGTCTTGGATACTTGTGTATGTGATTTGTTTGAGGATAATTGCAATTGTACCTCAGATGATAGGGTTTTGCATGCCCTAGTTTCTAGTGTTGTGACCTATATACCAAGGGTGGACTAGGTTGTTGCATCTTGACTAATATGTCACTATGATTGACTCATACTCACTGAGGGAAAGATATCCTAGGATTCCTACTCTTTTAGATCTTGTACAGAACTGATTGTGACTTCACATTGCCCAATTATAAGTTTGAGTGGTATGCCTCAAAATCTCCATGGATTAATAAAAGATGTAATCTAGCCACATAACATATCATCTAGGTTAAACACAATTCACATTGGTTCATAACCCTTGCTTGTTCCTTATAATGCTTAGTTGATTTATCATGTGGTAAGATAAGTCAACTGTTTAAAAGATGATAGTTTTATTTGTTCCTTTAATTACCATGTTAATCATGCTTGATGTAATACTATATTCTTAACATACTTAATCTATTTAATCATGTAACCTGATGTAATCAATGAGCATTGTTGAGAGTTATATCTCTAGCTGGGACATGGGTCTCACCTCATCGGTCACCACATCTTTTTAGGTGATCGTTAATGACATTTTTAGGTTTGTGAAGGTGAAGAAGAGAAGCTCAGAGATTAGTAGGAGCATAATGTTGGTGAGTGCTTAGTGTGTCCTAGAATCGTTCATGTACTCTCAGGTCCGGACTATGGATGTTTTGTAGATGATATGTATTGACTCGAGTTTTGACAGTACATTGATGTTGTATATGGCATGTATATATGTGGAACTATGTTTTTGTATACAAGTTGTGGCTGAGGCCACTGGACCTATATGTAAATACTTGATATGGTATGTGATTTTATGCAAGATGTTGTACTTATTTGTAAATGTTCTTGAACATGTTTGTCACCCCAATTGAAGTTGTAATAGTCTATAAGCTACAAATATCATTCTATGGACTGAAGCAATCTTGGAGCTGGAATATTCATTTTGATGAGACAGTCAAACAATTTGGCTTTATGTAAAATGAAAATGAATTCTATGTTTACAAGAAGGTTAGTGGCAACATAATTGTGTTCTTCGTATGTTATGTTGATGACATAATATTGATGTGTAATGACATCCCTATTCTACATTTGGTTATAACATAATTAGTACCTTCTCCATGAAGGACTTAGGGGAAGCATCATATATAGCAGGAATGAAGAACTATATATACAGATATAGAAGGCTTCTTGGTCTAAGTCAAGGTACATACATTTGCAAAGCATTAATATAATTCAATATGAAAGAGTCTAAGAGGGGGAACTTATCGATGTCCCATGAAATGAGTAGCTATAGAGCTCAATGTCTCAACTTTTTTGAAGAGAGGACACACATGGTTAAGATTTCATATGCATCCAGAATTGGATCTATCATGTATGAAATATTGTGTACATGTGTTAATGTATTGTATGCTTTGAACATGACAAGTAGGTATCAGTCAGATCTCAGTAAAGGTCAGTGGACTTCTATAAAAACAACCTTAAGTATTTGAGAAGAACTAAGGACCGATTTCTTTATTTATAGTGTCGAGGAAGAGTTGGTTGTAAAAGGTTACATCGAGGCCAGCTTCCAAACTAAAAAGTATGATTATTGATCGCTATTAGGTTTGTGTTTTATCTCAATAGTAGAGTTGTGAGTTGGAAAAGTCCCAAGCAAGAGATAGTGGTTGATTCTACAATAGAGGTCAAGTACATTGTTGCCTTCAACACAACAAAAGTTGTATGGATCAAAAAGTTCATTGGTGAACTAGGAGTCATTCCATCCATTAATGATGCTGTAGAGCTATTCTATGATAACAATAGATCCATTGAATAAGCTAAGGAACTCAAATAACATCAACATTCCAAGAATATACCACAATGTTACCATCTCATACTAGAGATTGTACAATAAGAAGACGTGAATAGTACAAAGTACTATCTAAAAGCAGTGTTGTTGACCTTTTGACAAAAGCAGTCTCACATCAAAATCGCAATGGTCATGTTAGATCACTTAGACATAGATTCATGAGTGATTGACTCTAGTGAAAGTGGGAGACTGTTGGTAGTACGTCTTGTGAGCCAGTCATTTGATGATTGTAATGGCATACTCTGCAATTGATTTGATTATTAATAAAGCTAATTCTAATTATTATGTTTGCTTCTATATGAGATATTAAATAGATATAATAAAGTCCTAAGAATGAATGACACAATGACATGTGATTTGAGGTTGAGGACCTGAAAATGACACCACATGCATGCTAAGAGTGTACATTCTTGTTTAGACCCCTAGTTGGATATTATTGTAGAAATTAGGATGATAATAGTACACTAAGACTAATACGTGTGTTGATAGATGTCTACGTTCATTAGTTGTGATATTGCACATTAAGTCAAACACATATGTACTTATTATGATCAAGTGTATTGAATAGACCCAACTTGAATATGATACATGGAAGCCATAAAATGACAGTTAGAATCATATCTCAACATGACATTGGTGATTGCTCCTTTCTTAATATTTTTTGATATAATATTTTGCATTCACCTACTTTCCTTCTTCCTCTGATCATACAAAGAGTCTAGTGCTAGACACAATTCAAATCTATTAATCAATGAATATGTATAACTACCCTAATTAAAATTAATTAACGAAAATGATATAAAATGGCACTAAAAGTAATCTGTTAATCATGTATCATACGACTTTAATATGATACATGAAAGTCATAAAATGACAGTTAAATCATGTCTCCACGTGACAATGGTTATTGATACTTAAGTAATTACAAACCTGAACTTATCCAACAACGAGAGAAACAATAGAAAATCAATCTACTGCTACTATAAGTAATTACTTTGTCAAATACAATATGAAGTTATACTACAAATTACTAATTGTTGTCCATCAAATATAACCGTGCATTAGTAAATTTTGTCATAAATTAGAGAATTTTATCTGTAAAATTGTATGAGTATGAATATATGTAATAAATGAACAATTTTTCTTTTGATAGCAACCATACGTAGTGGTCGGTTGTCTTCCATTTTTATATTTCATGTAAAAATATTGGAGCATTATTCTTTTTATCATTAGAGTAAGATCTTGCAAAAAAAACATATTGAAAACAAAAATTATGTGGACACTCACGACAACCCGCTGGGTCGGGTTCATGTTTATCACCCGTTTAGAATTGTGTCTTTTTGACTTGCACCCTCCAGACCAAGCCCACAGTGACCCATCCTACCCACATGTTTAACAAGTCTAGATTCATAGTATGGTGTAAGTTTTATGTTATGAGTTTGAGATATGAGAAACTATGCAATGTATCATGTGTTGATTTATCAAACTTTATTTTTATGAGATAACCTTATTTGTGACATTTCCAATAAGACTATGCTTCTGCTAATGAATTATATATTTTAAAAAATTGGGATGTTACAATATGGTATCAGAGCAAAAAATATAGTTGGCCACCATATTTTTCTCAAAATCTCATATAGTTTATGTTCCCTTTTTGTAGATGACTCCCAAGAGAAAATCCAATAAGGGCAAGGAGCACGTAAATGGAGAGGGAAGATCTTCCAATGGGGGAAGTGATCATAGCGCTTGTGGAGGGGATAACCCTAATGGTAACCCTAATGCACATCTGGAAGTGCTCATCAAGGCTCTTACTGATGTCCTAACTGGTCAACAAGGAAGACCACATCAATTGAGGAACCAAGAGTTGACCTTAGTAGACTTCTTGAAGATTAAGCTAGAAACCTTCTCTGGAGAAGCTTGGACCGATGTAGTTGGTCATGTCGAAGAGTGGCTACTCAATGTCGAGCATTATTTCCATGATTTGGGATGCCCCGGGCCTTCTAAAGTTTACTTTGAGACACAATGTTAAGAGTGCAAACCACACTTGGTGGGAGAACTTCACCAATGCTTGAGGACCCAATGTTGAGCCATTGACCTATGAAGAGTTCACCATTGCCTTCTGGAGCCATTGCATATTAGAAGCTATGATCGAGAAGAAGGAGATGGAGTTCAAGTGCCTGAAGCAGTATGACACAATTGTTAGTTAGTATGCAATGAAGTTCCGCATGTTGTAGAAGTATGTGTATAGTTTAGACGAGATGCGTTTGGCAAAAAAGTTCATGTGTGGCCTGAAACTTGATTTGGGGTATGCTCTATCTGGATGTAGCACCATGATAGTTCAAGAGAACTTGAGTCTGTCCTAGAGTTGGAGGACCACCCTGGACATTACTAGAAGAATGGAGGACCCTCAGGAAGCAAGAAAGAGCACAAACGCCATAATGACAAGAAGAGAAAAGTACAAGAGGAACTTGCTCTAAACCCTCATGCAAAGACTCAATGCACCAAGTGTAATAGATATCACATAGGAGAATTCAGATATGGAATTTGAGTTTGTTGTTATTGTGTAGGGGCTGATCACATCATATCCAACTGCCCCAAACTCATACAAAAATAAGATTCCCAAGTCAACCAAGAGCCTAAGGAGAAACAACAAGCTAGGATCTCCACCATGCTGGATTATGACGAAGGTGAATAGAATGAACAAGGTATGACTTAGTTATGAAGACCCTTTAGTACTTTTGCATGGAGTGTAGTTATGATTAGTCTTGCCCTAGATATATAGGTATATGTAAGATTGCATGATAATTATAAGGTGTTAGAATTTTCATGTTACAGATAAGAAAAACCCTAAGGTGGGTAGACTAGTATAATTTCTAGGACAAAATTTATTTAAGGTGGGAAATGCAATGCCCTAACTCTTATATATATACTTTATACAATAGAAACCCATAATTTCAAATTTAAACTCTTGATCCTCCATATAAAATCTATTGAAAGTTAGAGACGAATCATTTTCAAGGATTTTTTTTTCATTATGAAGCTAATTGAAATTCAATTTTATCAAATGTAACCCTAATAAGTAAATTAAAAATGTATAGGGGTTAAAAGTGAAATTGTCCTTGTTAATAATAATAATTTTGACCTAACAATTTTCATGTGAACTTGAAATGATGATATATAGCTTTCCTCAAAATGTCAACCTCTAAATATTTTTAGGTGGTGTTGGATAATTGAAATAAGATTTAACTTAGGAAGGAAATAACATATAGAAGGAGTCTCAAAACTAAAAACTAACTTTATTTTTGAAATCTTTGTATCCAAATTTGATGGCACATCAATTTTGATTAGGTTTGGACTCCCTTCGATTCCCTAATTTGCATGAGAAAGAAAATTTAAATAAACCTAATTCTGATGTAATTGGACTTTGGTCATTGACTTGAATTAAGCAAATTGATGTCACACACTCCCTCTTGACCCCAGATCTGATCAAGCGGCCTCAATCTTTCATCCTAGACTGCGGATCCATATGATGGTTGTAGGCCATCTCTCCCACCCGTCTGAGTCCTTGTTGGACTATAATAGTAGCGGAGACATCTCTCTCTCCCTCCCAATCTCCTTTTCAACTGATTCCTACTGCCAACAGGTCTCTCCTTTACCTTCATCTTATCTTCCTAATGCATCAATTCCCATATAGTACATGACTTCATGCCCTAGAACTCTCAGAATCCTAGAGTAGTTGGTAGTCTCCTCTATTTTAAACTCCTTGAGAAACTTGAGCTCCTTTGGATCTCCATCTATATAATTCTAACCCCCAAATCATTCAACTATCATCTAGAAATAGAATCTCATCCTCACTTTGCCCTGTGTTGACTCCCATCTCTACTCCCCAACTCGACCTTGCTCTTGCTTCCTCCAACGTTCTACCACGATGCACGGAACCATCAAAATTGTCCATGAGTTGCCACTCACCCTCCGGGATCCTTCAAGAAGGTTTAGGAGCCACCAATTTGGCAATACGACTGGTAATCTACATCTCCTCCTTTTGTCCCTTCTCGTCTATTTTCCATGATCTATGGAAGCTTTCCAAAGTTTTGACCTAGTTCATTGTTGGCTTTTGCACTTTACCTTCACCTGGGATGCACTTGCATGAATCCCCTGCTTCCCCCAGGTTTGCCTTGTTTTCTTTCTTCGGCCTGACCCCTTGATCATATATGGCGGGAGAGGGGTTTCTGAAGCTCCAGGCCATGGAACGACCCATGTTGGGGCTTGCCAGCCTCGGAAGGAGAGGAGGAACTTGTTGGTGATCACAATTTTGCCCAACATTGAGTCTGGATCGTGTTGTTCATCATAGATTATCACCGTGTTCTTCACTTATATGGGAAGAACATACCCAATCACCGATTCTTGAGTTTTCCCTTGGTCTTTTGATCGTGTTATTTAGTCCACACGGGCAAATTTGAGATTTTAGGACCTTTCTTTATTTTCCAATCACGTGATGCATAGGAGGGCCACATTGTAACACCTTAATTCTTGTTCAAAAACCCTAATTTTAATTTTTAAATCTTGATGCTTCATATAAAAATTTAATGAAACTTAGAGGCCCAATTATAATGTCTAATTTATTTTCAAGGATAATTTTCATTATCAACTTAATTGAAACTCAACCCTAATTAGTAATAGGGGGTAACTAGAAATTGATCCAATAAACAAGAATAATTCAACCTAATAATTTTCTTGTGGGATTTAATTGGTAATCTTTGGTTTATCCTAAAAGATGAGCCTCAAGTTTATTTTAGGTTGTCCTATATATGTAATTCACATTTATTTTTAAAAAGGGAGAAAGCATACTTTAGGACTATCAAATAAGAAAACTAACATTCTTTTTGGATTCATGGGTGTCCAATTAGGTAACCTACCAAATTTGGCCTCTTTTGTATGGTTCTAGACCCACTAATTATATTAAGAAAAGAAAATGAATAAAATTCATCAATAATAGTCCTAAATGGATTCTAACTTAGGTTTGTATGATATTGATGTGTCATGCACACCTTATTTTCTTGGTTTCCTATCTCAAACCTGATCAAACATCTCTAATTTATCTCTGAGTTTGTAGACTCATCTAGCGTTGGGCACTCATCCTCCTCACTCGACTCCAAGACAGAAAGGAGCACACAGTATACAAGGGCATCATGCCTTTCTGATATCTCTCCCTATTCTTTCTCAGCACAAATCGATCTCCCCCTCACCATCCTTGCCTCTTCCCAAATCTTCCTATACCTTAATCACTAGGGTTTTGTAGCCTAGAATCCCCATACATCTATGTTGGATCAATGGGCTCTAGAGGGGGGGTGAATAGAGCTACACAAACTTCACAAAATCAATTAGACCACCAATTTAAACTTAGTGCAGAGACTAATTCAAGAAGCAATTTGATATCCTAATCAAGCATACAAAGCAAGGATGAGAGATAATGAATTGCAAGCTCTTGGACAGGTGGTTAGAGTGGTTCCACGTCCTAAACTTAGGATCGATGTCAGTCCACTACCTAGAGTTGGTTAGACTCTAGGATTTGCAACTTGGTCCTCTTATATATCACAATAAGATTACAAGATACATAAACCACACAACCAAGGGCTTAAAATCTCAAGCCAAGATCTTCTACCTCACCAAGGACTTACCCACAAAGAAAGATTCTTCAGCCTTCTTCAAAGGACTTACCCAATCTCACCTTTGTCTTCAGCCTTGCAGGATTTACCTATCTTGCTTGAGCTTTGCCTTGCACCTCTACTTCTCTTGGAGAGCTTCTCCATGTTTCACCTTCACCAAGGGATCTGGAGCAACAAGCTATCTTCACTCTTAAAGATCAGCCATCATCTTCACCTTCACTTGGAGAAGATCAGCAGCAACAACCTCTCTTTCACTTGGAGAAGCAACTTCAATCAATCTTCATAGAGAATTGGAGGTAGGAAGAGAGAGAGGAGAGTTGTACATCTTACAGGGGATAGCTCTCATACATATGGACCTAACTCACTCATAACTCACAAATTTATCTTGAAGGTAGAGAGAGAAAGGGGCTCAAGGGCTTGGAACACTCTCAACTATGCTAGAACCAAGTTTGCAATGGAAGAGCAGCTTGGAATGAAGTCCAAGGGGTTCTATTTATAGTTGAGGGTGACCCTTTAAGTTGTGGGACACTTGGATACAAAAATAGTCACTTTTTGTTCAAGAAAACGACTCTATTTTTTCCCAAAACACTTCACCAACGGTCACATCACTTTTTCTACAAATTCCGTACAGTGCAATCGGTCGAGTTTCAATGGGGGTAATTCGACCGAACAGGTAAAGACAAAGCTGATATTCAAATGATCGGTCGAGTTTGTCCTGGGGAAAACTCGACCGACCATTTAATTGGAAATGACCTCTACCCGATTGGTCGAGTTCTGTGCAAGCACAACTCGACCGATGCAATCTTCAGAAAATCGACTAAGGATTGATCGGTCGAGTTTCAGGCTAGGGAAACTCGACCGACCAAGTGCCTGTAATTGATTTTCTAATTTGCAATAAAAGTGATTAGCACTTGGTGAATTTTGTCCCAAACATTTTTCTCTTCTAAGTTACAAGCCAATTCATCATTACAAGTGATTACATTGATGTTCTAAGGTCGTTTACATAGAAAACCCAAAATCCACACTTGTAGCCATTTTGACTTGAACTTGACCCATTCTAGGGTTTCGGATTTAAGATCCTTTTCAAGTACCTAATGCCTACAAACAATCTTAAATACACATATTAGATACATATGAGTGGAATGGTTAAGTCATTATCAAAATATAGGTAATGTATAACCTCTAGGTCAACATTCTCCCCCTTTTTGACAATGACAAACCATTCCTCAAACATATTGAAAAGGATTGAAAGTTATATCTTTGCCTTGTGAATTAGGGGGATTCATAGTAAGAACAATTTGAATTTTCTCCCCCTCAAACTATGCTTCCTCTCACCTGCATGTTAGTTTTGCTATACATGGCAATACCAAAAATTCATGTAATATGTAATCCTTTGCATGTCACATGATCAACATCAAATTAACAAGAAAAGGATCACCTAGGCAAGAAAGCAATAGTATAACAGCAATAACCAATATGATTGAGTCTCCAAACACAAGATATATCTCCCCCTTTTGACGTTATCAAAAAGGTAGGGGGGGTAGAAGAGCAAAAACCAGGTCTTCTACAAAACTCAACCACACACAAAGCAAGTCAGAATCAAAATATAGCTCAAAACATGCACCAAGCATAAGATAAAGCAGCATATTATAGCTAGAGTGCATAACAATGATATTACAACTCAGAAAGATGTCTTCATGAAGAAAAACTACAACTACAACCATAAAGCGAGAAAGCAGATATAAGAAAATAGTGCAGCTCAGACTTATGTGCCAGGATGTTTCTTATACAAAAGAGTCTAGAAAGATGTATATGATGGACATGCTGGACTAAAAGCTAAGAAACCACCTAAATGTCTAAGCTATCTATGTCAACTGCATCCTCGTCGTCGCCAGGGTTGTAGTCCTTATCGCCATCTGAAGGCGGAGCAGCTGTGCCAGCAGCAGAACCAACACCATCATCACCATCCTCATCAGAAGCATCCTCAGAATCACCATCATCAGCATCAGCATCAGCATCCTCTTCTGCATCCTCAGCCTGGTCGGGCATCTCCTCGTCGTTAGGACCAAAAGAGCGACCGGGCCTGTTACGACCCATCTGAGCTTAATTGGTAAACTAGGGTTTACCAAGACAATTGCAAAGATTAATTGGAATAATCATTCTTGAAATCTAATTAATTACGATAACACAATTAGGATGTTTTAACTATGATAAGAAGTCTAAATGTTCTTTTGTGTTGAGAATTAGGGTTTGAGAAGCATAGACCCTAATCGGCCCAAAATAGGGTTTTGATGATACATGAACACAAAATTTGATAAGTATATTGTCTCAGTAAATGATTTTTAGTAATTTATGTGTAACTCTGATTTAGCTCAAATTTGGATATGATTTGGATATATAAAATGTGAACAATATTGGAAAATATCAGAATTTTTGAAGAATGTTCTGACCTGTTTATCGATCGAGTTTCAAACTCGACCGATCACATTTTCAGATTGATATAGCAGTGTGGTAATTGAATTTTATCTTTTTATTGGTATATCCAATTGATCTCAAATTTTAACTGTGCTTGAAAGACACAATTTTAGACACTTAAATTGGCGTAATTTTTGGATGACGTTTGATCTCTACAGTGAGGGTGTCGGTCGAGTTCTGTGCAGGACAAACTCGACCGAATATGCTGCAGACTGCAATATAGCAGTGCACTGTTTGATTTTTAATTATTTATTGGTAACTCCAAATGATCTCAAATTTTAACTGAAGCTTTATAAATCAATTTTGCTAAATTCTCATAATTGTTGGAGAAGGTTTGATCTCTAAAATAAACGAATTACAGTAACTTTTGCATAACTGATTATTCAGCCAATATAATTAAAGTTGAGTGTTGGGTCAATATGCAATTGACCCAAGCAGCTCAAATTGACTTATATGATTGACCACACACACACACAGCTCTCATTCTTCGTCATCCACCCCAGAGAAACAAAAATCTAGAGAGAGAGGGAGAGTTAGGGCTTGAGTGGAGAAAGAGGAGGAATTGCTGACCTAGGGTTTTGCGGTCCGAGGAATGGTGAAATCAAGTAAGTTTGGATTCTTTGCATAGACTTTTATGGTGAATCTTCTCTCTCATGTAAAGATTCCGTCCATGCTCTGATTTGATCCAAGATGATGTCAAAATTCCCTCTTTTCTCACCCTTTCTTCATAATCCCTCATTTTCAAGGTTTCCTATTTGAAGGGAAGAAGAATTGGGAGATTTGCTAGGGATTTGATATGAGTTCGAGATCCTCTGAGTTGAGCTGCAGTTTTGAGGTGTTTTCACACCTTAGGGTGAGTGGGTATTTCCTTTAAACAGTATAATGCACGAAATTTGATTATAGCATCCAAATCCCTAATTACTTGGTATGTGATTCTAAACCCTGAAATGTCCGTTTAATTTAAGTCGTTGCAAATTGATATGATATGGATTCCTTCTCTGTTTGAATGACTCTTTGATGGTAGATTCACATCAGAAATGTATACAACACATCCCAGTAAGAATGCTTTTCGGATTCATATTGTATGATGTAATTAGGGTTCAACCTAACTGAGATCTCACTAGAGTTTTAATCCAATTGAAGAGATATCTTGACTTAAACCAAACCTAGGTCTAAATGCTCTCAATAAAGCTTAAGGCTATCATATTTCAATATCTAAAACCTTTGGGATTCGTCACTAAGTCTATGACTTTGATTTCACTAGTTTAAGCTCGAATGATCTGTGCCACGGCCGTGGGGTGACACCACGACCGTGTTGGAGCAAACCCTAATTGAACACTTAAAGATCAAAGTTAAATAAAGAGGACTAGTATCCTATAAGTGGTTAGGATGTACCTCATGGGTTATTTTAATTGAATTTTATTCTTGATACATGATATCTCAGTGAATGGTATGGAAAACTTAAATTTAGTTAAATTTCCATGGTTTCATATCTATATTGATTGTATATGATTTGATGAAAACAATCTTTATTTAGTGAATGCTTATATCCTATGAAATCCTTATGAGAGCCATGTGACAAGTGAATGAGGTAAATGAAAAGGTGAATGAGGCGAATGAAACCCTAAGAGTAGGGTGTTGGCATGTGATAAATGAATAAGGCAAATGAAACCCTAAGGATAGGGTGTTCAATGAATCATGTTATGGTGATATGAAAGGTCTCGATATGAGATGTGGTGATACTTAACTGTTGAATTGAATGTTTCTAGTGCATCTAACTTTATATGCTTGTTCTCTATGAGTTGATATCTACATACTGCAGGGCTTCTTATTTTCAATACATATCTCGTAAATTGCAGGTGATGAGATATGACATGCCCTAGAAAGGGATGTTACTGAGACATGATATATGTTGAATACATGAGTTATGATGTTTCTTATGATATGATATGGCAGGCCGTGTGAGCCTTGTGAGAAATGTTAACTGAGTTATGATTTCTGTTTAAAATGTACCTATAATGTTAATGTTAGACTTAGGTGCACTGAACACCGTAGAACCCCTTTGGGAGGTCTGCACCTTAGGGGTGAAACTCATGTCCAACATCAACCGGTTGAGTAATTCTGGTGGCATGAGGGTTGATAGGGTTATCCAACACCAACCAGTTGAGTAATTCTGGTGGTAACCCAGTGTTGACTCCCTGCGCCTGTGTGCTCAGACTAGAGGAGGAGTCCAGAGCACTCATGGTGAGTGTAGAGAAGGCCAGAGAGCCTGTGGGCCGGAGAGCCCGTGGGTCCTGTAGCAGAACAGGACTGGCAGTCAGACTTAGCATTTCCCGGGTGTGTCGCTAAGTCTTGTACGGTGTGGTCGTAGTGCACTGTGAGTCTCTATGCAGAGTACACTGCATAGATCAGGGCATAAGCTAAAATATGATCATATAGGTTCACAGAGTTCCTTATAAATGAAAGAGTTAAGGAAGACTAGAGCATAGTCTTCTAGTAGTTATTCTTTGGATGCAATATTTACATTCTTTGTTATTTCAATTATATTGTTTTAGAACTTCTCAGTGTAGTATTTATTGTTGTTAAATTTCATATCGTTTACTCAAAGTTATATCTGTAATCACATTAGTGCCTTAGACTGTTTCTTTGAAGTACTCATTCACTGAGCGAGTAGGCTCACCCCTCTACTCAAACATTTTAGGGTTAACCGCGTGGACTTGAAGATGGTCAGAGCATCAGTGTAGATCTTCCACAAGAGTTAAGTACAAGATTAGTTGAGTCAGTCGGTCCTTGTCACTCTAGGTCCTCAGTAAGAGACAAGAGAGAGAGTTGTAATTACGATGAGTAATATTATTCCTTTTGTGAAATTGTATGCTATTTAGTAGGTCTTATGTGCATAAGGTGTGAGAGACATCATGAATGTTTATACATGTATCTTTACTATTAAAGTCTATTTAGTAATAGAAATGTTCAGATTCCCTTGTTAAAATGATTTATGTGGTTCAATGCGAAGAAACAAGAGTTTTAAAGAAAGAAAAAAAAAGTTAAGGGTGTTCTTTGTATTACATATAAATCCTATCTTATGACCTAATCTCATGATTTGAGAAAATTGTGAGATCGGGGTGTAACAGAGCCAGTGGGCATTCTGCTCAGCCCACGACATACCAAGAGCAAGGAGCTCTTTAGCCTGTGGGAAGGACGGAGCAGAGTCCCCCAAGGAAGTGAGCAGAGAGGCTAGGGGGCCAGCAGGTAACGGCAGGTATGCAGGAGCAGAACTACCAACAACATACTGAGGTGGAGCGGTAGCGGAAGGCTCGGCAGCATACGGTGGTGGAGCAGGGAAGTAATGCTCATATGCATAAGAAGCATAGGCACTACCCGGGTAAGGCTGGTAGGCGGGGTAGAGTGAAGCACATGATAGGTTCATGGTAGACATGATTGAACACAAATCCTGGTGCAGGTGCTCCTGGACCTGGCAATTGTACGCCTGTTCATGCATCATGTATCCCAGAAGGGTTTCATTTGATGCTCGGAATGACGCACGGCTAGGGCGGGGATGATGCTGCGGGGGTGGAGCATGGGTGGAGGAGGGAGGTACACCAGAAGCAGAGGCTGAGGCTGAGGCAGAGCCAGAAGCACCAGGAGCAGGGGTAGGAACCGGGACAGCCTTCAGAAGAGTGGTTTCACTAATGCACACACCTTTTCTAGCAACCGGGTAATGGAAGTCAGAAAAGAGTGATTTATCAGTGGCGAACTCGAAAAGACCACAAATCAGGGCTGGGTAGGGAGGGTGGGTGCCCATGGTGTTCTTGCCGGTGTCAAAACAGGTCATATGATGTAAGATGTAACGAGCCCATGTGACACCTATATTGTTTAAGAAACAATACATCAAAACCGCTGTGTTTTCCGCAATGTCCATTTGATTACGCTTTGGATGGATATTGCAGTTAATCACAAGGGCTAAGATGCGCCTCTGAAGGTCAAGGGAGGATGAGGACAGGGTTGACATCTTCTTGTAGGCCACGTCAGGTTTCTTTAAAAACCGATGAATGTCCGGTAGTGTCAATTCATGGTGTTTATAAAAACCTTCTGGTTCAAGAAGATCGAAATACTCGCCACAGTCCTTACACCAAGTAGTGTTTTCTTCGTCTCCGGCAAGATAGTAATTAAACGTTTCCTCAGAGATTTGAAAACGACGACCGGCGATCATCGATGTAAGAACTATTTCGGTATTTGGCGGGGGAACAAGCGAATCCTAGTTCCAACGCAGATTGGCGTAGAACTCGTGAACAACTTTTGTGCTAGATATCTGATTATGGAAGCAGTCACGTTCGATTGCTAGGGCGGATAAGTGGTGTTGGGCAAGAAGCCTCGAAACAGAGGTGATATACGCTTGAAAGCGATTTGCATCAACTAAGGGGAAAAAAGGAAAAGGAGATCGTGGAAGAAGATCCTTATACCTATTTACCACCTCAATGGACACAAACGAGGTGTTATCAAACGGAATCAAGCGGTTAACCGAGGAGGAGGCTGGAGCATTGCTAGGAGCAGCACGTTTTCGTCTATGGGAAGCCATGGAAATGAAAACAAGAAGAGAAACCGTGCACACAAGCAAGACAAACCTCAAAAGCCGAAGAAGACACACCACAGACACCCGGGGAGGTCAAGAACAGGTTTCTAGGTCACCCTAGGGTTAGGAACGGGGGAGGTTAGGGCTTGGGTTGAGAGCACGGGGCTAGGAGATGAGGAATCGGTCGGATATTTTCTAGTTGCAAGGGAAAATCGTCGGCCGATCCTAACTTTTAAGTTGGCTCAGCCCATCGATCGATCGAGTTCTGAGGGTGACAAACTCGACCGAACGGTCCACTGAAGACAAGCTCTCGGCTCTTGATCGGTCGAGTTTTCCAGGGTGGAAACTCGACCGAAGGTCAACCTGACCTAGCAGTCTAATTCTTAGATTCTAGCCATATACATGCCTATTAAAATTATTTTTCCATTCTATTATGCATAATTAACATACCTAGGCACATTTAGCTCATCATTGGGCACTATTTAGTGATAAAATGCGAAAAACGATAAAATCCAAAAATAAGCAAAAACTAAGCATGTTGATAGGCAGTTTAAGCACAAACAAGCATGTATATGAGCAACATAAGGTGAAGATTGACAAGAGCAAGCATATAGAGAAGAGACAACTAGCTAGATCACATAGCAAGATCATTCAAATCAACAATAAGCAATTTAGATCGAATAAAATTAAATTGATCTCTAGCTAGAGGTTTTATAAAGATGTCCGCCAACTGATTTTCCGTGTCCACATGTGTGATATAGATATCTTTCTTGGCAATGTGATCACGAAGAAAATGATGGCGAACCTCTATATGCTTGGCTCTACTATGCAATATAGGATTGTAAGATAGATTAATTGCACTAGTATTGTCACAAAAGATAGGAGAAGCATAAAAAATATGTTAAATAAAGTAAACTTCCAATCATACCTCTATAGAGCTTCTCATCTACCTTTTCACCTTCTTCATCTTTGTCAAGTTTGGTGGTGTTTGACATGGGTGTATCCATCGGCTTCATATTCTCCATCCCAAAGCGCTTGAGTAGTTCACTTGTGTACTTGCCTTGGTTGATGAAGTTTCCTTCCTTGGTTTGCTTGATTTGGAAGCCGAGGAAGAAGGTCAACTCACCCATCATGCTCATTTCAAATTCATTCTGCATAAGAGAACTAAACTCCTTGCAAAGATTAAGATCAGTCCCGCCAAAAATGATATCATCAACATATATTTGAATTATAAGAAAATGGTTAGAAGTGTGTTTTAGAAACAAGGTAGAATCAACTTTGCCCATGACATACCCATTATCTAAAAAAATTTCTTTAATTTCTCATACCAAGCTCGAGGTGCTTGTTTGAGTCCATAGAGAGCTTTTTTCAACAAATAAACATGATTGGGTAATTTGTCATTTTCCAAGCCCGGAGGTTGAGCAACAAATACTTCCTCCTCGATTGTACCATTCAAAAATGCACTTTTAACATCCATTTGATATAATAAGAAATTTTTATAGCTAGCAAAGGAAAGTAGCATACGAATAGATTCTAATCTAGCAACATGAGCATAAGTTTCATCAAAATCAATACCTTCCTGTTGGTTGTATCCTTGTGCTACTAACCTTGCTTTGTTTCTTACCACTTTTCCATGCTCATCTAGCGTGTTGCGGTAGACCCATTTGGTGCCAATGATTTTTCTATCACTTGGTCTTGGCACTAAGGTCCACACACGATTCTTCTCGAATTGCTCTAGCTCTTCTTCCATGGCAAGGATCCACTCATCATCACCAAGGGCTTCTTTGATGTTCTTTGGCTCAAGTTGGGAGATGAAGGCACTATCTGCTTGTTCTTTGTTGTGAGCAGCTCGTGTCCTCACTCTCTCAAACGGGTTGCCAATGATCAACTCCTTGGGGTGATTCTTTGTAAAGCGGGGAGTGGGATCCTTCTTTTCTTCTTCATTTTCTTCTTCAATCACATGCTTGCCTTTGTCTTTGATGTTGAGGTCTTTTAAGATAGGAATTATTTCATCTGCAACATCATCATCACCAATATGCTTGCCAATAACAGGGTTAGTTTCAATAAACTTAACATTGATAGATTCTTCAATTTTAGACAATTCAATGTTAAATACTCTATATGCCCTGCTAGTAGTGCTATAGCCTAGGAAGAAAGCCTTATAGGATTTCGGATCAAACTTGTCGAGAGAGTCCTTCGTGTTTAAAACAAAACAAGGACATCTGAAAATATGAAAGAAATCAATAGACGACTTCCTACCACGCCATAGTTCATAGGGGGTTTTCTTAAAAGTCGGATGTGTGAAAACTCGGTTTTGCACAAAACATGACATGCTAACGGCTTCAGCCCAAAACTTCTTAGGAGTGTCATACTCAAGAAGCATGGTCCTAGACATCTCTTGTAGCGACCTATTCTTCCTCTCAACAACCCCATTTTGTTGAGGTGTGCGAGGAGAAGAGAAATTGTGCGAATAACCTGATTTTTCACAAAAACTCTCAAAAAGATCATTTTCAAACTCTCCCCCATGATCACTACGGATAGAAACGATTCGGAAAGAAGCTTCATTTTCAACCCGTTTGCAAAAGCTCGAGAAAACATCAAGAGTATCACTTTTGAAAACGTGAAAGAAGGTCCAAGTATATCGAGAAAAATCATCGACAATAACAAGACAATACTTGGAACCACGAAGCGTTTGCATTCTCATTGGTCCGAATAGATCAATATGAAGAAATTCAAGAACTCTCTTGGTACTCATGACTCCTTTGGACTTGAAGGAGGATTTGGTTTGTTTCCCTTGTGTACAAGGTTGGCATTCCTCATCCTTATCAAAATCCAATTTAGGAAGTCCTCGAACCAAATCCTTTTTGTTCAACTTCTTCATTTGATGCAAATTCACATGACCCAAACGACGATGCCAAAGAGAAAGATCGTTTATATCCACAACCAAGCATCTATTTAGTATGGGCTTAAGAGCATCAAGAACAATAACATAAAGATTACCATTTCCAGTTCCCTTATATATAACATTGTAGGAGAGGGAATCTAGAAGCAAGCATTCTAAAGAAGTAAATAACACAAGATATCCATTATCACAAAGTTGACTCACACTAATTAAATTGTGATGTAGGCCATCAACAAGCAACACATTTTTAATACAAAGCTCATTGCCTACATCACCCTCACCTATGACCTTACCCTTCTTGTTATCCCCGAAGGTTACCGATCCTCCTTTCTTTTTCACAAACTTGTTGAAATGGCTGATTTCTCCAGTCATGTGCTTAGAGCAGCCACTATCAACAATCCATCTCTTGTTAACCTGCAAGAAAGAAGGATGTCGGAACCCAACTCAAAATTTGGGATCCGGGGTTAACTTGGGGACCCATTTCATCTTTGGGTTGGTCCCCTTGGGCTTGTAAGGACAATAAGTAGAGTAGTGATCATCACATTTGCAATGCACACAAACCATAGGGTTCTTAGAGCTAGAAGTCTCTCCATGGAAAATGGGAGGTTCCACACTCTTTTTCTTACCCTTGTTCTTGCTTTTCTTCTTACCTTTGGGAGCAGTCCCATCATATCCCAAACCACTAGTACCAACATGTTTGGTAGAGTGCTCTAGAACATCATTGAGGGATTTCTTTCCCGAAATAAACCTTTGCAAAGTAGATATTAACTTAGCATTATCATCACTAAGATTTATAACAGTAGTAGAAAGACTAGCAAGATCTTCTCTAGCATGTAAAAGGTCGGCCTCAAGACAGAGGGCTTTAGTAAGAAGAGAATCTTTTTCTAGAGTTAAGCTAGCAACTTCATTTCTAGGCAAAACTGGTCTAGAAGATAAATCATTGATTTGAGCAAGCAATTTTGCATTTTCAGATTTAAGAACAACAATCTCTCTTTGATAAGCATAGACTTCATCTCTCCTAGCATCATCAATAAGCTTGATTTCTACATTTTTAGTTTTAAGAGTGTCAAGCTCATCTAGGAAATTTTGTTTTTCTATCTTAAGATTTTTAATATTTTTAAGATATGTACCATTCTCAACCTCTACTCCATGGTATTCAAGTTCAAGGTCAAGGTATTGCCCTTGCAAGGAATCTAAGCTATCAAGATGCAATTTTTCATTTTTATCAAGAATATCAATCTTGGCATAAAGATCATCAACTATCTTTCGTAATCTTTTTCTCTTATATTTACATTTAGCAAAAGATGATTGACATTCATTAAGCATATCAATGAGAGTTTCCTTAGATAGCTCAAGTAAATCAACATCACTTACCTTGCTTACCTCACTTACCTCAATTACATCTTCACTAGTAGAGGCCATGAGGGCAAGATGACATTCTCCATCTTCGGAGCTTGAGGAGCTTGAAGAAGACTCCTCCCATGCCGCATGAGCTGCATCTTTGGATCTTCTCTCCTTCTTGTCTTTCCTCTTGTACTTTTCTTCTCTTTTGTACTTGTCATCCTTCTTGTACTTGTCATCTTTCTTGTGGCTGCTCTTATGATAGCTCTTCTTGGCCTTTGGGCAGTCACTCTTATAGTGGCCTTTTTTACCACACTCGTAGCACCTAGGAGTTGAGGAGGAGGGCTTGCTCTTGAAGTGTTTCCCCTTTGAGTAGTTAGCTTCATGATCATTAAAACCTTCATCTTCACTTGAGGAAGGGCAGGGAGACTTCAAGGCAAGTTGTTGTTGCCAGACCATTTCTTCAACTTGAGCTTTGAAGGTTGTGTCCTTTATCTTCTTTGATTCCTTTTCTTCTCTTTTCTCCTCTTCTTCTTGTTTGTCGAGCCTAGGTTCATGGGCTTGGATGTTACCAACCATCTCCTCAGTTGACAACTCGCTTAGCTTGTAAACTTCTTCAATTGAAGTGACCTTTGGCTCCCATCTCTTTGGAAGAGATCTCAAGATTTTGGCATTGATTGTACCTCTATCCATGACACTCCCAAGGGCTGCAAGGCTGTTCAAGATGATGTTTAGCCTTGTGTACATATCCGCTACTCTTTCATTCTTCCCCATCTTGAAGTTCTCAAGAAGACCACCAAGCATGTAGACTTTGGCCTCCTTGACTTGCTCGGTCCCTTCATAGGTGACACACAACTTGTGCCATATCTCATGCACCGTGTCCCAAGAAGCGATCCGGTTGAACTCGGATGGAGTAAGGGCGGCGTAGATGATGCTCACAGCTTTGGCATTGAGTTGAGCACGCTTCATCTCCGCTTCCGTCCATGTGGTGATGTCCTCTTTTAGATCTTCATATTTGAGATGGACAATCTTCCACATTTCGTAGCTCACCCCTTGTAGGTAGAATTGCATTCTCCTCTTCCAATATAGGAAGTTTGTGCCGTCGAAGACCGAGGGTCTCATTGAGAAGCTTCCTTCAAGGTTGAGTGACCCAAGAGCCGAATCGCCCATCTTCTCCTACTTGTTGAAGTAGCTTGGAGAAGACCTGCTCTGATACCACTTGTTGGATCAATGGGCTCTAGAGGGGGGGTGAATAGAGCTACACAAACTTCACAAAATCAATTAGACCACCAATTTAAACTTAGTGCATAGACTAATTCAAGCAACAATTTGATATCCTAATCAAGCATACAAAGCAAGGATGAGAGATAATGAATTGCAAGCTCTTGGATAGGTGGTTAGAGTGGTTCCACGTCCTAAACTTAGGATCGATGTCATTCCACTACCTAGAGTTGGTTAGACTCTAGGATTTGCAACTTGGTCCTCTTATATATCACAATAAGATTACAAGATACATAAACCACACAACCAAGGGCTTAAAATCTCAAGCCAAGATCTTTTACCTCACCAAGGACTTACCCACAAAGCAAGATTCTTCAGCCTTCTTCAAAGGACTTACCCAATCTCACCTTTGTCTTCAGCCTTGCAGGATTTACCTATCTTGCTTGAGCTTTTCCTTGCACCTCTCCTTCTCTTGGAGAGCTTCTCCACGTTTCACCTTCACCAAGGGATCTGGAGCAGCAAGCTATCTTCACTCTTGAAGATCAGCCATCATCTTCACCTTCACTTGGAGAAGAATAACAGCAACAACCTCTCTTTCACTTGGAGAAGCATCTTCAATCAATCTTCATAGAGAATTGGAGGTAGGAAGAGAGAGAGGAGAGTTGTACATCTTACATGGGATAGCTCTCATACATATGGACCTAACTCACTCATAACTCACAAATTTATCTTGAAGGTAGAGAGAGAAAGGGGCTCAAGGGCTTGGAACACTCTCAACTATGCTAGAACCAAGTTTGCAATGGAAGAGTAGCTTGGAATGAAGTCCAAGGGGTTCTATTTATAGTTAAGGGTGGACCTTTAAGTTGTGGGACACTTGGATACAAAAATAGCCGTTTTTTGTTCAAGAAAATGACTCTATTTTTGCCCAAAACACTTCACCAACGGTCACATCACTTTTTTTGCAAATTCCATATAGTGCAATTGGTTGAGTTTCAATGGGGGTAACTTGACTGACCAGGTAAAGACAAAGCCGATATTCAAATGATCGTCGAGTTTGTCCTGGGGAAAACTCGACCGACCATTTAACTGGAAATGGCCTCTACCCGATCGGTCGAGTTCTGTGCAAGCACAACTCGACCGATGCAATCTTTAGAAAATCGACTAAGGATTGATCGGTCGAGTTTCAGGCTAGGGAAACTCGACCAACCAAGTGCCTATAATTGATTTTCTAATTTGCAATAAAAGTGATTAGCACTTGGTGAATTTCTTCCCAAACATTTTTCTCTTCTAAGTTACAAGCCAATTCATCATTACAAGTGATTACATTGATGTTCTAAGGTTGTTTACATAGAAAACCCAAAATGCACACTTGTAGCCATTTTGACTTGAACTTGACCCATTCTAGGGTTTCAGATTTGAGATCCTTTTCATGTACCTAATGCCAGCAAACAATCTTAAATATACATATTAGATACATATGAGTGGAATGGTTAAGTCATTATCAAAATATAGGTAATGTATAACCTCTAGGTCAACAATCTAGACATCCCTTTGTTCTCCCATGTTTCCTCCTTTGCGGGTGACTCAGGACCCTTCGACCACCAAACTATATAATAGATCACCCAAAAATGATTTCCAAACATCAAGAAACCAAAATCTAGTCTCGTTTTGCCCTCTCAAAACCCCTATCCCCGTTGTCTTGCTTTGCTAGTAGCTTTCCTAAAGATTGACTCCGGTGAGGATTCTCATACCTTCTTCACCCCTGGTGGAGTCATGAATGTGCCGACAACACCCCTAGGGAGCTCCATCCACCTGAGAAATGCCGAGATTCCAGGTATCTCATTTTTTGCTCTTTTTCACTTTGTTCTGATCCCACAGTCAATACTTGAATCCCTATTCATCTCGTCACCTCATATCTATGTCTTTGCCTCCTCCAAGGTATTGTGCCTTCATCCAAAATCTCAGTTGTCCATGTAATAGTGTTGTTCTCCCATTTTCCCTCCATGCCAGTATCTACTCCCATAGCCGAAGGAAGTTGTTCTAGCTTCAGGGAATCACTGTCATTGTTGTTTGGGTTAGCCAAGCTCGAGAGAGGACGAGGAACTCTTTGGCAATCTTAGGTTTTGTTAATATTGCCCTGAGATTGTGTTGTTCGTTGTGGATTCACAACATGTTCTTCGTCAATCTGCAAAGAACAATCCCAACCGTCAATTTCTGATTTTGTCCATGTTCTTTTTTATCGTGGTATTTATCTAGCATGGGCAAAGTCGAGATTTTGATGTCTTTCTTTAGTTTTCGATCATGTTTTGTATGGGCGGTCCATGGTTCCACCTTGGCGGTGCACTATTAGTCCATGGAAGCGTGGGTCCGACCACTGATGGTTTTGGTCTTTATCTTACCCGCACGGATTTTCCTTGCTCTCTGATTGGCCAGATCTTTGAAAATTTGTATTTAACTAACCTGATGTCAGAAAAATACAAATAAATACTCATTGGAAAGATAAAAACACAAGGAATCATAATAACTTGGTTTTGAATCCTGTTTTGGTCCCGAATTTCCATCAACCCCTAAAGAACCCTAAAACCCTAGAAGTCTACTTTAATATAAATCATTTATGATAATTAATGGTTTCAACAGGGTGACTAGGGTTTCCTCAACATCAAGAGAACATTAGGAGTTGCTCCAATCTTTGTAAGTGGTTCATGTACTTTGAACATAGTTATTGGATACTTATATGCTATTATGTACAATGTTCATGTTATTATGTGAATGTATTATGCATGCTATAGTTTTGTTGATTCAAGCTAAAAGTTAATGGATAAATGAAATCCTTCTTCCTATTTATATTCAAGAATCATCATATCACATCATATTCATGATTAAGAGCAAGAGTAAATAATATTCAAGAGTAAAGAGAAAAGATAATGAATGAATCTTTTATAAGATCATCATCATGGGCTTTCCTTGCATACATTGTACTTAGGTACAAATCATGGGATTTCCTATCATATAGTGTACTTCAGTACAAATCCTGGGTTTTCCTAGCATACATTGTACTCCGATACAAATCATGGGCTCCCAATCATACATAGCACTTTGGTGCAATCCAAGAGGCCCTTCGGTGCAAAGAGAAGAGGCACCTTCGATGTAAAATTTGAGGATTCTTATATAAGTCAGATAAAAGGCAATGATAAAATGAAAAACTTATTTTCTTGATGTTAAATGTTTTCTTTTCAAAGTATATGTTATTTCAGTTTTATAATATGTTTAATTCCACTTAGAAATTATTTTATGCATGGATTGGGGTGCGATTCCCGTAGGAAAGGAACAACGTCAAGGATAGAGCCATTTGAGGACCAATTGAAGAAGGAACTCAAGGACATCTGAGACCAGACCTGGTGGGGTGCCAATCTATTAATAGATTGGATTTTCCTTTATGTTTATGAGATATGTGATTTAGTTAGAGTGTGAGTTATATGGTATGAATTTGATATATGAGAAACTATGCAATGTATCCTATGTTGGTTTAATTAAACTTTATTTTTATGCAATGATTATCATTTTGTGACATTTCCAATGAGATTATGCTTCCGCTCAACAAATTGTATCTTTTAGAAATTTTGGATGTTACAATATGGTATCAGAGAAAAAAATATAGTTGGCTACCAGACTTCTCTCAAAATCCCATATAGTTTATGTTCCCTTTTGTAGATGGCTCCTAAGAGGAAATCTAGTAAGGGAAAGGAGCACGTAGATGGAGAGGGAAGCTCTTCCAATGGGGGAAGTGACCATAGTGCTTCTGGAGGGGTTAACCCTAATGGTAACCCTAATGCACCTCTCATCAATGCTATTACTGATGCTATCACTGGTCAACAAGGAAGTCCAAATCAACCAAGGAACCATGAGTTGACCTTAGTAGACTTCCCAAAGATCAACCCAGAAACCTTCTGGAGAAGTTGAGACTGATGTAGTTAGTCATACTAAAGAGTGGCTTCTCAATGTCGAGCCCTATTTCCGTGACATAGGATGTATCGAGCCTTCTAAAGTTTGCTTTGGGATGCACATGTTGAAGAATGTAGCCCACACTTGGTGGGAGAACTTCACCAATGCTCGAGGACCCAATGATGAGCTTTGACTTGGGAGGAGTTCACCACTACCTTTCAGAACCATTACATCTCCGAAGCCATGATCGAGAAGAAGGAGATGGAGTTCAAGCACTTGAGGCAGTATGATTCCATGGTTATCTAGTATGCCATGAAGTTATGTATGTTGCAGAAGTAAGGTTATGGTTTAGATAGACACATCTGGCAAAGAAGTTCATATGTGGCCTGAAACCTGATTTGGGCTATGCTTTGACTGGATGTGGCATCAGGATAGTGCAAGAGGCACTCAAGTCTACCCTAGAGTTGGAGGATCACCCTGGACAATATTGGAAGAATGGAGTCTCCTCACAAAGCAAGAAAGAGAACAAGAGCCTTAATGACAAGAAGAGAGAAGTATAAAAGGAACATGCTCCAAACCCTCATGCAAAGACTCAGTTCACTAAGTGTAATATGTATCATATAGGAGAAATAAAATACAGAACTGGAGTTTGTTACTACCATGGAGGGGCTGACAATGTTAAATCCAACTGCCCCAAGCTCTTACATAAGAAAGATTCCCAAGTCAACCAAGAGCCTAAGGAGAAACAACAAGCTAGGATCTTCACCATGGTGGATGATGATGAAGATGACAAAAATGAACAAGGTATGTTTTAGTTTTGGAGTACTTTAGTACCTTTGCATGGCACATAATTATGGTTAGTTTTCCCTAGATGTAAGTATATGTAAGATTTAATGATGGTTACAAGTTGTTTTATGATAATGATAAGGAAAACCCTAAGGTGGGTATACTAGTTAAATTTCAAGGACAAAATTCATTCAAGGTGGGTAGAATTGTAACACTCTAATTCTTTTTCAGAAACCCTAGTTTTAATTTTCAAATCTTGATGCTTCATATAAAAATTTAATGAAACTTGGATGCCCAATTATAATGTCTAAATAATTTTTAAGGTTAATTTTCATTATCAACTTAAATGAAACTCAACCATAATTAGTAATAGGGGGCTTAATAAGAAATTGATGCAATAAATAAGAATAATTCGACCTAATAATTTTCTTGTGGGATTTAATTGGTAATATTTGGTTTACCCTAAAAGATGAGTCTCAAATTTATTTTAGGTTGTCCTATATAGGTAATTCACATTTATTTTTAAAAAGGGAGAAAACATACTTTAGGACTATCAATTAAGAAAACTAACATTCTTTTTGGATTCCTGGGGCCCAATTGGGTAACTATCAAATTTGGCCTCTTTTGTATGGTTCTAGACCCACTAATTATATTAAGAAAAGAAAAGGAATAAAATTCATCACTAATAGTCCTATATATATTAGAACTTAGGTTTGTATGATCTAGATGTGTTAGGCACACCTTATTTTCTTGGTTTTCTATCTCGGACCTGATCGAACGGCTCTGTTTTATCTCTGAGTTTGTAGACCCATCTAGCACTGGGCACTCATCCTCCTCACCCGACTCCCATTCAGAAAGGAGTGTACAGTATAAAAGGGCATCATGCCTTTCTGATCTTTCTCAGCACAAATTGATCTCCCCCTCACCATCCTTGCCTCTTCCCAAACCTTCATATACCTTACTCACTAGGGTTTCATGTCCTGGAGTCCCCAGTCATCTAGACCTCCCTGTGTTCTCCCCTGTTTCCTCATTCGTGGGTGACTCTGGCCCCTTCGACCACCAAACTATATATTAGATCACCCAGAACAATCCCCAAACAACAAGAAACCAAAATATAGTCTCATTTTATGCTCTCAAAACCCCTTTCCCCGTTGCCTTGCTCTACTAGTAGCTTTCCTGAAGATTGACTCTGGAGAGGCTTCTCTGACCTTCTTCACCCCAGGTGGAGTCCTGAAAGTGCCGACAACACCCCTAGGGGCTTCGTCCACCTGAGTAACATTGAGATTTCATGTATCTCATTTTCCCCTCTTTTTCACTTTTTTCTGTTCCCACAATTAATACTTGACTCCGTGTTCACCTCGTCAACTCTTATCTATGTCTTTTCCTCTGCTAAGGTGTCACGCTTTCATCCAAAATCTCAGTTGTCCACACAATAGTTGTAATATCCTCAAATTTTAGAAAAAACTGAACTATAAAATATGATGTATAATTCCTCAATGATTTGGTGGAATAATAATGTTAATTGTCCTTGTCGCATAAGTGCTTGTAGCACAAGACAAATAGATAAAAGGAATTCATGCATTGATAAATAGTGATTACTTTTGATATTGATAAATGTTTTCCAAAGGAGAATAAAGTTAATAATGTGTTAGATAATTAAAAGAATACTTGCCTTTCCATTATTGGAAACACAATGGTTGGGATACCAAATAGTGTTACCTTGGGTTGCCTTTTTGGTATGTTGAAGGATAATTACAAGTTAAGATAATGAGAGGATTTCTAGGATAATCCAAAGTAATATGCGTATCCACCTTACCATGGAAGCCATATAAAAGGGCAATATGCAAGTTTCCTAAAAGAAAATAAGAAGTTTGGTATACAAAGGATACCCAACAAAGCTCGATAATTGGAAAAGGGATTGATAAGGTATCATGAGGGGAGGATTGTTGTTAAAGGAAATATGATGGTCCTTATCTAATTCCTTCATGCATACGTTTCCTATACTAGGAGTCCATCTACCCTTGGGAAGGAACATATGTGAGTGTTTGTTTTCTTGACAATCACGTATGAGGGAAGCCACTCCCAAGGAATTAGGATTCGTGTGGAAGGGTTCCATATACAATGTGGTTATATATATGGATATAGATGCCACCCTTCTCGTATATACATCCCCTTGTGTTGGTGCCATCGTTTGCCTCCTCTTAAACCCTAAGAGATCCTCTGACCATCCATATGAGAAACCACCGAAGATCCCTGGCCATAGTTGGGGGAGATCGTGAACTCCTAGGACGGGCATGGTTTTGAAGAGCCTCCCTATGTCTCTGGCCTTCACTCACGCCACCAGTATCGTGCTGCAGAACACCTACCTTCCCTGACAGCCATAGACGCCTCCATCTCCATGACGGCATTGGAGTTTGGCAGTAGGAAGCCATGATCGTAGGAACAGCTGTAGGGACCTACAGAGGAACAGCAGCATGCACTGCGGGTGACCGGGCAGTCAGCCACTCGATCAGGGAGGATCTAGGGGTGCAATGGAGGCGGGTGTATTGGAGACAAAACCAAGGACCCGTTCGAGATGAGGTCTGCATCGCCCTTTCTGGAGGGGGGGTGAGACACCAGAGGAGCAGGCAAAGGTGTGCCGGATCTGGCTAATGGCGGTGGCGCCAGGCAAGACTCACATCAACGGCGGGTCATGGTATGAGATGGAAGCGACAGAGCATATCAGGATGCACCAGAACGCATAGGTAGATCGAACGAGGTGACCTTACTCCAGGCTACGCGCACGGCGCCTAGATACTTGTTGCTTACGTGGTTAGTTGATTGGATGTTTGGATTGCATTCCTAAAGTACATAAGATGTTCTGCATGGTTTCTACATGACATAAGGTATCAGATTTACTTGATTCGTGGACACGAGGGTACAAATAAAGATGTTGAAGACACTACAGTTTAATCATGAAGGTTTAGTTTTAATAGTTTATCTTCACACATGTAAAAGTTTATTCTGTTTAGAAGCTATGTAACACCTTAGAGGAGCTTTTTATCTAAATATGTAAATATTTTATCATTAATGGAAATTGTTTACTATTTTGTATTATTTCATGAATCTGATCCTGGAAGTTATGATTACGATCTGTGACTTTAAGGTCTTTTAGACACTCAAAAGTGCGGGTCGTTACATTTGGTATCAGAGCACAGATTCATCAACTAATACTTAATAGTTTATAATTTCAAATAATCTTTAGAAATGTTAAGAGAAAAATTAGGTTTCTCGTCTCACATTTTCGTCTACTTCTCATCTCTTGCTTAAAAAAAATTTGAAAAGAAAATATTAATACGAGAAGTAAAATGTGAAATTTAAAATCAGTAATCAACATGGTGTGGTGGTATGGGACACTGCCCATGTGAAAAATTAAAATAAGTAATCAACATGGTGTGGTGGTATGGGAAACTACCCATGTGAAACTTAAAAATCGGTAATCAACACGGTGTGGTGGTATGGGACACTGCCCATGTGAAACTTGAAATCATGAATAAAAAGGATAAGGGATGGTTTGGGTAACCCAGTCTCCCATGCATGTGGGCATGAGGAGCATAAAACTTATGTGATAAGTCTTAAGAAATATAAAAACCCAATAGATGTACACGTAAGAAAATGAAAAGTTGGAATATAACTTGCTCAAACTCCTCATGTTGTCTCTAGAAGTTTAGTGACGGTGGCCAAGCCCCTGGAGGGGAAGGCCGAGGTAGAACCAAGCCCTGGAGGGAAGGTGACCCAAGTTCATTGAATGAACATAGATCATGAGGGGGTATTCCAGAGATTGAGCAAACATGGGTTGATATATTATAATGATAAAAGTTAGGCCTAATGAAAGAAAAAAAAAGATGTCTAAGAAACCTTTAGGGTTAGTGAGCCAACCTGGGGTGGGTCAACCCAAAGAGTGGGAAGATGACCTATGAGGGAGGCAAAACCTTAGATCTTGGGATCAGGTTGTGGCTAGAGAGCCTAACCCCCTCCTATGAGCCAA
Organism: Alisma plantago-aquatica; assembly: GCA_963693085.1. Classification (NCBI taxonomy): domain Eukaryota; kingdom Viridiplantae; phylum Streptophyta; class Magnoliopsida; order Alismatales; family Alismataceae; genus Alisma; species Alisma plantago-aquatica. Next base: position 469,699,239 of record OY856410.1, read on the forward strand.
GAAGGCACCCTAGGCTAGAACTTTCCCTTAAAAGGTAAGTGAATAAATATATTTAAATATTGAGATAACCTTAATCCTCACCTAGAAGAGTGAAGAGTTAAAGATTAAAAAAAATGAAAGCACTTAAATTCTTTGAACCCAAGGATGCCAACTCTGAGTGACACAGCTGGTCAAGCCCAGGAGGGAAGACCAGTAAGGCACCAAGCCCAGGAGGGAAGGTGGCCTAAGTGGACGACCAAGCCTAGGAGGGAAGGTCATGAAATGGTCAAGCCCAGGAGGGAAGACCAGGAAGGCACCAAGCCCAGGAGGGAAGGTGGCCTAAGTCCACAATGCAGTTGTATAGGATCAAGCCCCTGGAGGGGAAGATCACAGAGGTCAAGCCCAGGAGGGAAGATCAACATGGCACCAAGCCCTGGAGGGAAGGTGGCCCGAGCCCAATGATGGGACAACACTGCATTATGTGTACTCAAAAGAGAGATATGAAGGCAATTCTGGTTAAAGAATTAAATAAAGGGAATAATGTGCTTAAAAGATGTGACATCTCAAAAGAAACCCTTAGGGAGGGTAGAGTCCTAATGCAACCTTAGGGTCAAGTAGGGTGTATTAGAGGTACATAGGACCGATGGGTTGGGAGTTGATAAATCTTGAATGCACATGACCAAGTGGTCGGGAGGTAACAGTTGGTTTGCCCTAGGCCCATGTCTCAGGAGGTTGGCCACCTACTTGATGTTCATGTGGCCCAGTAGGGTGAATGTAAAGACACTCCCTTGATGCATGAGGATGAGATCACTCCAAAAGTACCTATACCCCTAGAGACCTCGAGGATTTGGCTAAGGCTCATAATGATACATGAGATGTAAATATAAAGATGTAATGAAGTCATAAGTTGTGCCCTAACTTAAGAGTAAGAAAAGGGACACTTGAATGTCGTGAAATTAATAACAAGTAAGTTTAGAGTCATATAGAGTATGATTCAACTCAATACATGAAATTGAAAGGTAATGTGTGGATGTACTATCTCCGCTTTTGGAATGGAATGAACTTTGTGTTTGGGCTGCAGCCAAATGCTTATTTCATTTCATTATGAGGAAGGGAGATTGGGTAGACACACGTTATGCTTAAAATTGAGATAACGAGGATGAATATCTTACATTAAATGTGTAATGACATGAACTAGGGTTAGAGGTGTTACCTCACCCTTATGTGAAAATAGTGTGTAATAGATTGGAAACCTAGGTGAAAAGAGAAATCACCAAGTAGTAATGAAATCACAAAATAAGAATGAAATCATCAAGTGATGATAAGATGTGTATACTAAAGATGTAAATATACATTGAATTGAATTCAAGTACCAATCTTAGTCTTAATGTGTGGAATTTGCATAATAACATATGTAAAGATGTCTAAGTAGGGTGCTAACCCTCAGACTTGAAACTAAGATGAGTTATAATTCACCTTTTTCTTTTGGTGTGAATTTTGAGGACAAAATTCCTTTTAAGGAGGGGTGAATGTAATATCCTCAAATTTTAGAAAAAACTGAACTATAAAATATGATGTATAATTCCTCAATGAGTTGGTGGAATAATAATGTTAATTGTCCTTGTCGCATAAGTGCTTGTAGCACAAGACAAATAGATAAAAGGAATTCATGCATTGATAAATAGTGATTACTTTTGATATTGATAAATGTTTTCCAAAGGAGAATAAAGTTAATAATGTGTTAGATAATTAAAAGAATACTTGCCTTTCCATTATTGGAAACACAATGGTTGGGATACCAAATAGTGTTACCTTGGGTTGCCTTTTTGGTATGTTGAAGGATAATTACAAGTTAAGATAATGAGAGGATTTCTAGGATAATCCAAAGTAATATGCGTATCCACCTTTCCTTGGAAGCCATATAAAAGGGCAATATGCAAGTTTCCTAAAAGAAAATAAGAAGTTTGGTATACAAAGGATACCCAACAAAGCTCGATAATTGGAAAAGGGATTGATAAGGTATCATGAGGGGAGGATTGTTGTTAAAGGAAATATGGTGGTCCTTATCTAATTCCTTCATGCCTACGTTTCCTATACTAGGAGTCCATCTACCCTTGGGAAGGAACATATGTGAGTGTTTGTTTTCTTGACAATCACGTATGAGGGAAGCCACTCCCAAGGAATTAGGATTCGTGGGGAAGGGTTCCATATACAATGTGGTTATATATATGGATATAGATGCCACCCTTCTAGTATATACATCCCCTTGTGTTGGTTCCATTGTTTGCCTCCTATTAAACCCTAAGAGATCCTCCGACCATCCATATGAGAAACCCCCGAAGATCCCTGGCCATAGTTGGGGGAGATCGTGAACTCCTAGGACGGGCATGGTTTTGAAGAGCCTCCCTATGTCTCCGGCCTTCACTCACGCCACCAGTACCGTGCTGCAGAACACCTACCTTCCCTGACAGCCATAGACGCCTCCATCTCCATGACGGCATTGGAGTTTGGCAGTAGGCAGCCATGATCGTAGGAACAACTGTAGGGACCTACAGAGGAACAGCAGCATGCGCTGCGGGTGACCGGGCAGTCAGCCACTCGATCAGGGAGGATCTAGGGGCGCAATGGAGGCGGGTGTATTGGAGACAAAACCAAGGACCCGTTCGAGATGAGGTCTGCATCGCCCTTTCTGGAGGGGGGGGGGGTGAGACACCGGAGGAGCAGGCAAAGGTGCACCGGATCTGGCTAATGGCGGTGGCGCCAGGCAAGACTCACAGCAATGACGGGTCATGGTCTGAGATGGAAGCGACAGAGCATATCAGGATGCACCAGAACGCATAGGTAGATCGAACGAGGTGACCTTACTCCAGGCTACGCGCACGGCGCCTAGATACTTGTTGCTTACGTGGTTAGTTGATTGGATGTTTGGATTGCATTCCTAAAGTACATAATATGTTCTGCATGGTTTCTGCATGACATAAGGTATCCGATTTACTTGATTCGTGGACATGAGGGTACATATAAAGATGTTGAAGACACTACAGTTTAATCATGAAGGTTTAGTTTTAATAGTTTATCTTCACACATGTAAAAGTTAATTCTGTTTAGAAGCTATGTAACACCTTAGAGGAGCTTTTTATCTAAATATGTAAATATTTGATCATTAATGGAAATTGTTTACTATTTTGTATTATTTCATGAATCTGATCCTGGAAGTTATGATTACGATCTGTGACTTTAAGGTCTTTTAGACACTCAAAAGTGTGGGTCGTTACAATAGTGTTGTTCTCCCATTTTCGCTCCACGGCAGTATCTGCTCCCATAGTCAAAGGAAGTTGTTCTAGCTTTAGGGAATCATTGTGATTGTTGTTTGGGTTAGCCAAGATCGGGAGACGACGATGAACTATTTGGCAATCTTAGGTTTTGCTAATACTGCCCCAAGATTGTGTTGTTCTTCGTGGATTCGTGGCTTGTTCTTTGCCAATCTGGGAAGAACAATCCCAACTGCCAATTTTCGTTTTTGTCCATGTTCTTTTTTATTGTGGTATTTATCTAGCATGGGCAAAGTCAAGATTTTTGATGTCTTTCTTTGGTGTCTAATCATGTTTTGTGTGGGCGGGACATGGTGCCACCTTAGTGATGCACTATTGGTCCATGGAAGCATGGGTACAACCACTGAAGGTTTTGGAATTTGTATTACACCTGTGGATTTTCCTTGCTCTCTGATTGGCCATATCTTTAAAAATGTGTATTTAACTAACCTGATGTTAGAAAAATACAAATAGATACTTGTTGGAAAGATAAAAATACAATGAATCATTATAACTAGGTTTTGAATCCTGTTTTGGTCCCTAATTTCCATAGATCCCTAAAGAACCCTAAAACCCTAGAAGTCTACTTGAATATAAATCATTAATGATAATTAATTGTTTCAACAGGATAACTAGGGTTTCCTCAACATCAAGAGAACATTTGGAGTTGCTCCAATCTATGTAAGTGGTCCATGCACTTTGAACATAGTTATTGGATGCTTATATGATATTATGTACAATGTTTATGTTATGATGTAAATGTATTATGCATGCAATCGTTTTATTGATTCAAGTTAAAATTTAATGGATAAATGAAATCGTTTTTCCTATTTATATTGAAGAATCATAATATTACATCATATTCATGATTAAGAGAAAGAGTAAGGAGTATTCAAGAGTAAAGAGAAAAGATAATGTATGAAACTTATATAAGATGCTCATCATGGGATTTCCTAGCATACAGTGTACTTCAGTACAAATCATGGGATTTCCTAGCAAATAGTGTAATTTGGTACAAATCATGGGCTTTCCTAGCATACAGTGTACTCCGATACAAATCATGGGCTTCCTAGCATACAAAGCACTTTGGTGCAATCGAAAAGGCACTTCAGTGCAAAGAGAAGAGGCAAAGCTTATTTTCATGATGTTAAATGCTTTCTTTTCAAAGTATATATTAGTTCAATTTTATAATATGTTCAATTCCACTTAAAAATTGTTTTATGCATGGACGGTGGTGCGATGCCCGTAGGAAAGGAGCAAGGTCAAGGATAGAGCAATTTGAGGACCAGTTGAAGAAGGAACTCAAGGACATTTGAGACCAGACCTGATGGAGTGCCAACTATCAATAGATTAGATTTTCCTTTATGTTTATGAGACACGTGCTTTAGTCAGAGTGTGAGTTTTATGGTATGAGTTTGAGATATGAGAAACTATGCAATGTATCCGTGTTGGTTTGATTAAACTTATCTTTATACAATGATTATCAAATTTGTGACGTTCCGAATGAGATCATGCTTCCACTCAACAAATTGTATGTTTTAGAAATTTGGGATGTTACACACGATGCCACCTTGGCGGTGCCCGATTAGGCCAGCAGGCCCGCATGTTGCAGTCTTTTCTTAATTTATTAATCAGTTTCTTGAATTCTGATTGACCAATAGTTGGAAATCCATAACTAATTAATCACACATCAAAAAATTATGTAAAAATATTCATTGGAAGGGTTTTCAAACAAGGAACAATATTATGGTGGTTTTGAGGCCCTTTTTTAATCTGGACTCCCTGATTTATTCAAGATTCATGAAACCCTAAAATTAGGTTGGATAATGGTCATTAATGCATGTCAATTAATTTAACAGGGTAATTAAGGTTCCCTGAACATCAAGAGACTAATTGGAAATTTCTCCAATCTCTATAAGTGGTCCATGCAATTTGAACATAGTTATTGATTGTCTATATGTTATTTGGTACAATGCACATGTTTTAATGTGAATGTATTAGTCATGCTATAGTTTTATTGATTAAAGCTAAAAGTTATTGAATAAATAAAATCCTTTTTACTATTTATTTTTAAGAATCATCATATCACATCATATTCATGTTTAAGAGAAAGAGTAAAGAGTATTCAAGAGTAAGATTAAATATAATGAATGAACCTTATATAAGATCCTCATTATGGGATTTCCTAGCATACAATGTACTTCATTACGAATCACGGGCTTTCCTAGCATACAATGCACTTTGGTGCAATCTATGGGCTTCCCTAGCATATAGAGCACTTCGGTGTAGAGAAAAGAGGCACTCAGTGCAATATTTGAGGATTCTTATATAAGTCGGATAAAAGATAATGATAAAAATACAAAGTTTATTTTCATGATGATAAATGATTTCTTTTCAAAGTATATGTTATTTTAATTTTATAATATGTTCCACTTACAAACTGCTTTATGCATGGTTGGGGGCGCGATGTCCATAGGAAAGGAGCAACATCAAGGATAGAGCTATCTGAGGACCAGTTGAAGAAGGAGCTCAAGTACTTGTGAGACCACCTGGTGGGGTGCCAACTATCATTACATTAAATTTCTATATGTTTATAACAGCTGTGTTTTTGGTTAGGTGTGAGTATTATGATATGAGTTTGAGATATGAGAAACTATGAAATGTATCATGGGTTGGTTTATCAAAATTTGTTTTTATACAATGATTATCGTGTTGGTGACATTCCCAATAAGATTATGCTATGCTCAATGAATTATATGTTTTGAAATAATGGGATGTTACAACACATCTAAGGTTTGAACCATATCTAGAGAATTATTAAGTTTTTTTTGGAAAAGTTGGTAATCCCCATGTTATTTCTTTATATAGAGGTTCGTTAAGATATAGGAAGCAAATAAGGGAGACACTACGAATGAACGATTGATCACTCAACTTGCCAAGAAGCTAAATATTTATCTTTGAGAGGGCAAGATGCTTCTTGGGTCTATTAAGGTTGAAAGAAAACTACACATTTCATTTAGTATTGTTGTTTAAAACACCAATGATAATGAGAATTCCATTGACATTTCCAATGCAATGAAAATAAGTTCTTAGACCTTTTATGAAAAAGTATCACTATATTAACGAAGAAGTAGAAATGAAAGCAGACATTTGACAATGATGTTAACATCCTATAAAATTGGGAGAAATATATAACACTGTGGTCTTTTCATTTAATAATAGCTGCCACACAAGCCTTGGTAGGGAATTGTATGAAGCTCTATATGGGCGACTGCGTAGATCACTAGTATGTTAAGGTGTTGTGGGAGAAAGAAAATGGATATGACCTTCTATTATTCAAGGCATTGAAATAATATATAACGGTGTGCGAGCCGACATTACTCACATTGACAAGTAACAACCACATCTAATTCAATCCAAAAACACATATTAGTGATGTTCCCAACAAAAGACAAGATGACAACTATTGATGATAAAATAGACATATATGATGTTTGTATTAATTTTCAAATGATATAAGTTGTATATATTAGTAACATAACACTCTAGTATAACTTGCCCATCAATGAAAGAAATAGTGGAAAATAAATATACTGCTACTATAAGTAATTACTTTATCAATTATAATCTGGAGTTATACTACAAATGACTAATGGTAGTCCATGAAACACAACTGTGCATTAGTAATTTATCACAAATTAGAGTCTTATATCTCTAAAATTGTATGAGTTTGAATGTATATAACAAATGAAGGAATTTTTTTATAGCAACTATATGTTGTAGTCGGATGTCTTTTTTTTATATTTCATGTAAAAATATTGGATAATTGTTCTTTTTATAACATTACAGTAGCATCTTGCATAAAAAAACATATTGAAATAAAAAAATGTGGACACCCATAGGCACCCATTGGGTCGGGTTTGGGTTTGTCACCCATTTAGGATTGTGTCTTTTTGGCATGCATGCTTGAGACCTAAACCCACAATGACCCATTCCACCCACATATTTAATAAGTCTAGAATCATAGTTCTCAAATTCATTAAATAGCATATATTGTTTGTAAATTTATTAAAAATCACCTTTGAAAATCTAAGACTACAAGGAACATTTTGTCATGCTTCACAATATGTTTTGGTCTTGGTTTCCCCTTGTTTGTTAAGCTGTAACCTCCTATGATTTAGGTTAAATATTATTAATATTGAATATGATATGTTGAGTGGGACACATCTAATATTTTAACCATCTCTACATAATTATTAGGGCTTCCTTGGAAATGTCGGTAATCCATATGTTATTTCTTTATATAAAGGTTCGTTAAGATATAGGAAGATGATAAGGGAGACACTACAAATGGATGATTGATCACTCAACTTGCCAAGAAGCTAAATATTTATCTTTGAGAGGTCAAGATGCTTCCTAGTCAATTAAGGTTGAAATAAAACTACACATTTCATCTAGGGTAATTGTGCCAAACATGTATGATAATGAGAAATTCCATCGACACTTCCATGAAAATGATAATATGTTCATAGAACTTTTATCAGAAAGTATCACTAGATTAACCAAGAAGGAGAAATGGAAGAACACAATTGACAATGATGTCAACATCCTATAAAATTGGGAGAAATGTATAACTCTGGTGGAATTTTCATATAATAACACCTACCACACAATCCTTGGCATGGAATCATATGAAGCTTTATATGGGTGATCATGTAGATCACTAGTGTGTTGAAGTGGTGTGGGAGAGAAAATGGACGAGACCTTCTATAATTCAAGGCATTAAAAGAATATATGATGAAGTGCATTTTGGACACAAGAGGGACAACTATCGGGAGAACAAGGGAAGCTCAAGTGAGACATAAAAGGTTCAAGAATGATGATAAAAATTAGATGGAGAGACACCCAATTGAGTCATCCACAGGAAAATGGACCCTCTTGCACCGTCTAGTGGTCCTTCACCTCTTTAGCTACCGCTAACCATGGCCAAATGAACTGAGCACAATTGGGAAACCCCTAACATGGAATGCATGTTCGACTACATAGATGAGAACTTGATCGCCAAAATGCATAGACCGTCAAAATAAAACATACACACTTAGAGGTGTCCATGGTGATATCTTGCATGGAACACTGGCACATTGACCAAAACCACTACTTTGTTCCACAACCACTATCACATGTTGATGCACCCTCTCAGAGGACATATGAAGATGAGTAGGCCTTCCCTCACTACTCCTTTTACAAGGATGAGGGTTGGATGTTTGAGTCCACATTCTATCAGGTATCGTCACTGTGAGTTATCAAGTTTCACCTTCTAATTTTGTCACCTACAATGAGGATATTTCAAGTTTAGGGGGACAACTACTCACAATTTTAGTTTTAGTTTAGTTATTTTTATATTATTTCTTTCATTTATATCCTAATTTCTAGGTTATCTTTTGTGTTTTTACAATGATTGCCTTGATAGATGTTTCACTTATTTTTATAAATTTTCCTTTGCATGGCGTTGCTTATGCATCCTCGTCTAAAAATTCATATGGAATTGCTTCATTGTGTATCGATTGTCAATTTTTTCTTAGCCTATCTAATTTTCTAAAAAAGTTGAGACTATTTTGAATTGAAAGCTAGTCTAAAGATTGCAACTATTCTTGATAAAGTCAATGTACCTGAGGACTCATCTTTCTGGGTTTCACAAACAAATATCAAGTTGTTGTCAATTGGATATATATGAATTCCTTTAATGAATTTTGTTGCCTCCATCTCAATAAAAAATGTAATATGTTGGGAACTTCTTTATACGTTCCAAAACATATATGATCAATGTATGGAGGTGGGGATATAAATCTAGAACATGCATGATTCGTTCTAAAGTAGATCTTAAATGTATATAATTGTAATCTTTGAGCCTTTTTCATGTATTAGACAAAATACTACAACAAAGTCTAAGCCACTTGCATAGTATGCCAATATAGCATGAAATTATGATCTAGTGTTTATGAGGGGTGCTATATCTGTAAGACCCCTAACCTAGATTTTTGGTTGAACACTCTTTCTTAGGATAATTGGATGCTTAAAACCTTAATATAACCTTGTGATATGCTTTGATATCATGTGACAAGTTTATGTTTCAAGTTTGATCCAATTTGCATGTCATTTGAGCTAGTTATGCTATTATGTGCTTATTTTGGACCTAATTGCAATGCCATCTTCCAGGATTTTTCTTGCAATTCGTCACATTCTTGTTGTGCATCACATGTTTACACATCATGATTGATAGAATGGTCTTTGGGTTGCCTTGATATACCTTGGTTTGAGTGATGACACCTCATGTTGAGAATTAGGATTTGCATGGAAGCCCTAAGTGGATGGTTGACCTTGGTGTAGAGTCACCTTGTTTTAGTGGTCGATGATGTTTTCCTTGATCTACCCTAGTTTGATAGTCGATGATATTTGGTATCTCTCTTCGGTGTCCAACTTTTACATGAGTTGAGGGTCGATGAGTTTATCTACAGTCGATTACTTTTCTGATCTAAGTTCTCATTTGTCACTAAGTTTTCCTAGACAAGTGAGTTCGATGGCTTTTCATGGTTTTTTCACCTTTGTTGCATGTATGAGTGTAGTTCTTGCATGGGAGAGATTTTTTGGACACATGGTATGTTTAGCTTGACACCTAACCTTCTTTCTCTCTCTCCAGCCCTATGTTATATAAACCCCCTCCTTGCTAGTAATAACCTCTTTACACCCTTAGTTTCCTCTCTCTTCTACCTTGGTTGAACTTGGAGCTCGTCACCTTAGTGCCTAGTAGAGAAGGAGGTGAAAAAGAAGGATAAGGCAGACGATCCACCTTACATGTTGAGAAAGGATTTAGAACTACCCACCTTGTGATTGTTTGATGCTAGTTTGCACTTCTTCTTAGTCTTGGTAAGTGAGATCCCTATCTATTCTGCATGCTTTCCTTACTGCTCTACCCTCTTTTTCTTTTCTTATTGGTCGAGCCCATGGTGTTCCATGGTAGTGCTTGAGTTGAGCTTGAAGAACATATCTTCTTTGCCTTTGTACCTAGGGTTCTGCTCTCTTTCTTGCTTTCTTGACCTAGAGTTTTCTTCTTTCTTAGAGGTGGGGATATCTTGGCCGAGGAGTGTATTCAAGCTAGGGTTTTTCTTCTCTTTCCTTGGAGCTTCTTTTCTTTTTGGAGTTTCTACATCAATTCTAAGGCGAGCTATATAACTTTCTCCTTGATTATTGTTTACTTCTACCTTGCATGAACATAATCTACCCTTGGTGATGAAGGTTTTAGTCCATGCTTGTTGTGGAAAACGTTTTGTTTCTCTCTCTCATGATTGATGGTTTTGTTCTCTCTTGTGATGGTTGCTTATTAGGGTTTAGAGTTTATTTTCTTCTTGTGATTTACATCTTGATGTCTTTTTGATTTCATGAGGATGTCCAACCAATTTTGGATTCTATGTGGTCACCAAGTTTTTCTCTCTCTTCATGAAGTTGTGAAGATTGAGTACTTATGAGATTGCTAAGATCTAATGTGTTTTGGTCTTATGTGGTCGCCAAGTCTGATTTCATGTGGTTGATGAGATTGGTATCTCCTTGATGGTCGCTAAGGATCATGATGTTAAGTGGAACTAAGTTTGAGTTCATGTATGGTCACCAAGATATATGATTCTCATCGGTCACCAATACCCTACTTTCTCATCAATCATTAATTCTCTATTTTCTCTTCAGTTGCCAAGATTTGATGTTCTCTTCAGTCACTAAAGTGGTTAACCATTAGTGGTTAACAGATGGTCAGTCCCAGCAGTTGTTGAAGGCGGTGGACCTTAGTCTCTTCAGTTCCAACCTTGTTGGTCTTCAGTCATCGATGACACCACTAATCCTAAGTGGCCAATGAAGTTTTTTGATTTACACGGTTGTCATGTTATGTTGACTCTATGATGATGATGGTTGATCTAATTGCTTCATAACTGAAGAACATGGTAATAATTAGGGTTTACCTCTTATTACTATTTTGAAAACTTACTCTAGTCACCTTGTTGAATCTAACCCTAATGCAAGTGAGCAATGATAATGCTTAGCTTTATTGAACGGTTAGCATGGTGATGGAGTACTTTCTCTCTTATGTTTTTGTAACCCTAATTAACTGTTATGTGAACATCATACCTCTTATTTGCAATGATAAGCTGAATGTGGATGTCACACATATGGTGATGGTTGTTGAGCCTTAATGAGGCATGAAAGATAATGATGTGTCTTGTAGGGAATGATATAATGGTTTCATGACCTTGGACATGGCTTTGTACCCTAATTAAGGTGTTATCTGCTTCATGATGTGATAGGAAATCATAATATGTGATGATACGATGATGAGCATGGAATCATGTTTGGAGATGAAATAATACCGTGTGGTTTTGTGATCAAAGTTATATCTCATACATTTTATATTTTATGAAGTTGCAATCCACCCATGTTTTGTAGAATTATTTTAGGGTTTATTTGTAACTTGATTGATGCAACCTTAGATCACCCATTTGACATTAACTAATCCAATGGAACCCTAATCATGTAGTTTTCATGTGCAATAGATCCATTCCAATGTCAGGATTTTCTAGATGGTGAAATGAGTACTCCTCTTATGGATGCTTGAAGTCGTATAGTATTGAGTATATGCATATTCACAAGGATGGTCACAGTCTTACCTTGGTAGGAGAATGGTTGAGGCTATATCATAGATGATTGAGATTCAGTACATATGGTGTGATTGAGGATAAATGTGTTTGTACATCAGATGTTTGGGTTTGCATATCCTAGTTTCACTAGTATCATGACCTTTTAAAGACAAACTAGGATGTTCACTAGTGTCGTGACCTATATACCAAGGTGGACTAGACTATTTTGCAGCTTGACATAATGTGATCGTTGTGGCTAATTTGTACTAATCGAGGGAAGATGAGATCTTAGGATTCCGACTCTCTTATAGATCTCGTATGGTACTGATTTTGACTAAGTAGTGGTCAATTGGAATTGAATGGTATATCCCAATTCCTTAGGGCTTAATAAAAGACGTAATACAATTGTGTAGCATATTTGTTTAGTGTTAAACATGCTTCACTTTGGATGTTAACCCTTGTCTTGTTTCTTATAATGTTTAGTTGTTATATAATGTGTTAAGGGAAATCAATTGTATAGAAATTGGTACCCTTATATGTTTCCTTACATAATGTACTAGTCATGTTTTATCTGTTTTAGTTTCTTAGCCAACTTTACCTGCTTAAACTATTTAATTTGCTTAATCTGCTTAACCTTAGCTCATTTAGCTAAATCTTCTCATCCTGACTAATAAGGGTTATCTTTCTACAATCGATAACTTTGGTTGAGAGTTATATCTCTTACTGGGATGTGGATCTCATCTTGTGGGTCACCATATCTTTTTAGGTGGTCGTCAGTGGTGTGCTCAGGACCATGGTGATGAGGAAGAATAACTTGGAGAGTAGTAGAAGTAGAAGGTTGTATAGTAGTTGTAGAGTCCTAGAGTTGTGATTGTACTCTCAAGTCTAGGCAGATGATGTTCTGTAGATGATATGTATATAGACACGTGGTTTTCACGGTGTACCTATGTTTTGAATATGGCATGTATATGTGGGACGGTATCTTTTGTGTACATGTTGTGGTTGAGGCCATTGGACATATATGTTAGTAATGTCTGATATGGTATGTGTTTCCATGTAATATGTTGGACCTTTATGTAATGTTTCTAGATTTGGTAGTAATGTTGAAGTCAGTTTCAAATTTACCTTGTTTTCTGGTGCTATTAGTAGTTGAACGCGTGTTTTGTTTTGAGTAATCTCATTCGTTGTGGAATTGGGCATCACAATATCATAAAGAGGGTTTATTGTCCCCAACTAGCACAACATGTAGGTCAACTCTATACTAGCACCCCATTGTAGGATAATGTGCTTTTAATAATCAAATTGTGTTTAATGCATTGATCAAGTATATGAATCATTTTTGCTAATCCCATTTTCAAATATATGGTTAATTTGTAATATTTGAGGTGGGTGCACTATTATTTAGCTTTGTAGTTGACATGGATATTAATTTTTCTCTGTAGTTCTATATGTTTGATATGTCCACTTGGATTGGATCAATCTCAATTGAATCATAATTTCCATAATATGGAACTTTTGATATGGGATTGTTAGCATCTTGGAATCTGATTGCATTTTGGTATTGACTAGGTTCACCCCTCTATTACATTTGAAATTTTTGGGGACAAGCATTAGTTTGATATTAGGGATTTGGATTAGCTATATTGATTAACTTCCATTTGGATTAATGATTTTGATTGCCCGATGATAAGCAATAGTTCAAAATTAAGAGGATTTGATAAGAAATTTTCTGTATTAATTATTGTCAATATATTTATGTGCTTGTTGTTTGATTTCATGTTTGACATCTTGTATTGTCAAACTATTCTATTTTGTGTTATTTTGATTTTATATGCGGATTTGAATTGCATGTATTATAGATTTATGATATCCAACACTTAAAAATGTAAAATTCAATTTGCCAAAAGTCACATCAATTTGCATGACAAATTGGAGCAAGTTTGTGTCTAAGAAAGATGTGTAGAATGTGTAGAGAAACTGCACATTGTGTAACATGACATTCATGAATAGAGCGCATATTTATAGGATTAGATGGCATGTGACACAACTACGTGATGTATCAAGAAGGAATTCTACCCCAAGTTGATAAATTTGGTTACTTGTTGTGTATGAAAACATTGTGTACATCCCTAACTTGACTGAAGTCAAAGGAATATTTGACACACTCCATGTTGTTTACCCCATGTACATATCAAGCAATGTGTCCACATGAAAAATTTTAGAATTAAATTGGGGACCAAAATATTAAATAAAACATAAACCATATCAACATGGTAGGCAAACTTGTTAGATCATTTTTGAAGGTTAGAAGAACATAGAACATAGAAGGAGTGATCATCATCGTATGTGAGAATAACTAGAGGAGCATAAGTAATTTTTCTTCACTGAAGTTTTCAAGTCTCTCTCCACCTTATCATGTGGTTTTCCATATGCCCATATTCAAGGAACATGTGTGAGGACAATCTTCATATATTATCAAGGTAGGGTTGGATCTCCTACTACATGTAGGCCTTTCTTCTTCCTATATTCTCAAGGATCTTTTTGTTAATTGTGATAATGAAGCTCCTAATTATATTTATTTATTTACTACAAAACCTATTCATGAGTGAGTAGTTCCTTCAACTTAGATGTGGGGGGGGGTATCCCCCTCATTATGTCACATTGAACAAGTATGATTTCTAGATCAAATGCATGTGTTTCATCATATTTCATAGTGGATGTGTACTTTGATGCATATATTAATACCTAGTCACCCTTAGTACATGTGTTACAATCTTTGTTTCAAGTGGATAGGATTGTTTAGGATTATTGATTAATTTAAGGAAGTTAGGTTAAGTAGGGAGGAATTCTAAGAAATCTAGTTTTTTGTTTAGTGACAGAGTGCAAACTAGGAAATAATATTATAATATTGTTAGAAGGGAAACTTAAATATACTTGAATCATCTATATGATACAAAGGAGGATGTATGGATCAAGAAGTTCATCATAGAACTTGGGGTTGTTCCAAACATTAGCGACGCAATTGAGATATATTGTGACAACAATGGAGCTAATGCACAAGCTAAGGAACCCAAATCGCACCAGTGTTCAAAGCATACACAAATGTGGTTCCATCTCATACGAGGGATCATGCAGTGTGGATATGTTAAGATTTGCAAAATTCCATCTAGTAGCAATGTTGTTGATCCCTTGACAAAGGCACTTTCACGATAGAAGCATGATGGTCATGTTAGGTCACTTAGAATAAGATTCGTGGGTGATTGGCTCTAAATGCAAGTGGGAGTCTATTGGTTATGTATGCCAAGAGCCCATCATGTGATGATTGTCATGGCATTATTTGTAAAAATGATTTGATTATAAATAAAGGCAAGCTTCCAATATATTCTGTTTAATCCAGTTATAAGATAATTATGTAACATTATGAATGTCTAGAGAATATTATTACTCAATGACGTATGACTTCAAGTATTAGCCTTGTAGAAACAAGATCATACAAATGTTAAGAGTACACATATATATTCTCATTATGTCCCTGATCGATTATTATTGTGGAAGGTTTATAGACAACAATAATGCATAAGATCAGAGTGTGGGTTGGTTAATAAAGCAATCTTGTGAGTCATGATATGCCTATAACAAATCAAGCACATAGATACATGTTAGAGAATAGTGTATTGGACAAACTCACCATGAGACTGACACATGGAAGCCATCTTTATGGAAGTCATAGTTAGATCTCATAGTGATGGTGGTGGTTGTGGTTCTTAGACCTAAAATCACTACACTCAACACATGTCGTTGGGTACACTTTGACATCATCAAACACAGTCTTGAAACATGGGTCGTTATAACAATGATGATTGGGTGGCTTTGACACATGGGGATTGACTGTGAGTGATAGACATGGGATTTGTCCCTCCTACTGGAGTGTGATGTCCTAGGCCTCTTGATTAGCAAGACTAAAAAATGCATGTCCATGCACATGTGAGTCAATATGTGATGTTGAGCTTACATATATCTCAGATAGTCTGCTTTTAGTTCAAGGAATAAGATTGAATAATAATGAGGGTGATTGATCCATGCCTCTAGTTCAATCTAGACATCAGTGACAAAGGAACTATACAAACACTACAACACCATACACAAATTGTAGGTTGAAGTTGTTCCCCAACTTTTCCATTTACCTGGTTAGCAATGATGTGCAACTAGGCATCACTCTTTGCTTGTGATGTCATAAGTTGTTATGGATATTCACTGCCAACGTAATATGGGACCTATAGGGTCATACACATAGATCTTGACCTAGAAGAGGAGTTTGACCTCAAATGATAGTTGAATTAAGTGCTAAAGTGTTTAGGCATTTAATTCACGCAACAAACAGGCTGACAACATTGCCAAATGCCCATCTTAAATGTTGATATGGAAGTCTGAAGTGCCAAACAACCGTCTCAAGAGTTGATACGGGCGTCTGGGTGTCGAGCCAATTGTGAGTTAAATTCGGCTAAGGATCGAAGCAACCTAGCCAAACGGGCATGACTCGGGTCACCAGACGACCATCTGGGTGAACCGAGATGGTCGTCTTGCATGCTCGAGATGGTCCAACTTTGACGGTTAAGGTTCCAAATGTTTCCTTAGTCATTGTGCTTAAGCAATACTTGTTGCATGAAAATCAATGTCTAACATTGATGGGAATTGATTTGCCAAATTTGTGCACAACTAGGAACCGTGAAACGATCATCTCACATGCGAGATGACCGTCTGAATGAGCCAAACGACCGTTTCAGCTGTCACAGGTTGTGCAAATATCATAATTTTTGCAAAAAATTGAGTTCTTCCTATCCTTTTCACTCCCTCACATTAATCTCATATTGGATTGAAAATGGGAATCTTGACCCTTGCCTCTACTATAAATAGGGGAGTACTGGGGCTTCCTAGAGTACAACATAGACAACTGAGAATTAGTTCCTCTAACAACTGTTGTCCACTCTGGTTGTGGTAACTATGAGAGTCTGGGCAAGTCCTACCCGACTAGGCAAGGGTATCTAAGGGAGAGAACAATTGAGAATGATCATGGTGGGAGAGGAAGTTGGTGATTGGTACGTCAGTGGGAGGAACAACTCCTTCATGTCTGGTCCAACAGGATGACAAGATTTCTAGGCATTCCGTGTGGACTACCATAGAGGTGGGAAGCCATTGTTTGGCATTTCAAGGACAACATCAACCAATAGTCCATGACAAGAGGAGCTGCTAAAGAAGAAGACATTCGTGACTGCAGTTCGTGGTGCAGACCAAGAGGCACACCAACCAGATGTGTCCCAGTGCAACTAGGATTCATAGTTGTGCATCTACAACGATAGTGATTGTTGTTGGACTTGTTCCAGGACCAGGTATATCCATAAATCATCCTTCTTGCATTATCGTTATTGACGAGATCTACTGATTATGGGAAATATGGTAGATAAAATTTAAATTTTGTTTCCTGCTCTGTACCATATTTCCCTTCAGTGGTATCAAAGCCAACGCCAATTTACTATATTAAGGGATAATCGATATGATCAGATTTTGGTTTTGTCATTCTATTATTGCATGCAATGAAAATAATATCTTATCAAATCCAAGCACCACGATAATCTCGAACTAATATACATGATATATATATATATATATATATATATATATATATATATATATATATGCAATTTACACCGGTCTCCCTAAAAGCAGTTTTGATGGTGGATGTGTAGCTTGGTTATGGCCAATAACCCCTCCCGTGCATGGTTGTATGTGGTTGGTTTATCCATTTATCTCAGTCTAAGTACTGAGCCTCTATTTCATCCTCCTAATGTAAAGTTAATTCTCTTCTACCTTTGCTCCCCTGAAATGTAACTTGAGGTTTTCTTATAATCTTGTAAAAGTAGGATAGTTTACTTTCATGTTATGATGAATATGAAGGCGTTCGAAAGACAAGTCGACTGACTAAAGGACCTTGGAGGGCATGTTGGACAAGCATGACTGATCAAATGGTAGACTCGACCAATCAGTTGGAGGAGCTAGCAAATGGTAGACAGACTGACTAGACAACCGTGAGATGATCTAACAACCGGCCAGGAGGTGAGTTGATCAGTTCAAGGGTTGAACCAATCAACCCAGATTGGCAAGCACAGATCCTCGTCAACAAAAGATTTCTACATGTGATGTAGACCTAGATGACTATAATTTCTTGTGGCTCCAAGGGATTATAATAGGACTGACCATAACCATCACTTTCATTTATTGCATGTTTTTGTTATGGGATATAACATGTATATATGACACATACTGTATATGTGGTGATTGGATAAAGTATATGTATATACTTGTAAAACAAAACACCATCAATTTAAAATATTAAGTCTTAGATGTTTTCCAAAATGGCACACATGAAAAGCTTGATCGACCAAGTGTAGATGACGCAAAAGTGTGGTTGTCGTCTATCTCGTGGAACTGTGATGGTAATGATGTAGATGCCGCCAAAGTGGGGTACATTGTTATCATGTTGACGTTTTGGGTTAGGCTTAACTGGTGATTCTTAGAGTGTCTAAGCCCAGATGCATGTACATGATTATGGCAAGCAGTTACACATATTATCTATCCAAGAGTTGCATATGATGCAATTGACATAATGGCCTACCTAAATAGTTAAGTTGTGGGATATTAGGAAAAGCTTACTCATGAGTTGATGAAATAGCTATATTTCGAATTGCTATTGAGGGCTATCAATTCGAATAAAATAGTGGGAGTGATAATAATTAAAGACCTAACTAATATCATCAAAATTTTCAAATCAAATCAAATCAAAAATGGTATTTGACAAATGCAATTTTTCTTGTAAAATCAATGACGAACAAATCCAATTTTCGATTGGTCCTTAAGGACAAACTTGACGGGAGAAATTTTCATGACTGGTTTTGGACTTTGAGAAGGTTTCTCAATAGAGAGTGTAAGATCTACGTCCTTGACAAACCAGTGCCTGAAATACCTCCTCCTGATGCACCTAGGGCATAAGTGGATGCTTACAGGAAGCATGCCAATGATTCCTTAGAGATAAAGTACTTCATGCTAAGTTGCATGAACTATGAGTTGCATGAGCAATATGAGGACATGAGTGTTCTTGATATGGTGACACATCTTAGAAAGGTAACACTTGGTCTTGACATGAAAGAAAGGAACGTTGTCTTAAAGGTGCTACTTGAGTCAAAGCTGACAGAGGTAACCTCAGTAGAAGAACATATTCTCAATATGATTGGATAGTGTATCATCTTGAGGAGTTGGGATTCACCTTGAGCCAAGAGATGGATAGTGGTATGATTCTAAAGACTATGTCAGAATCATATAGCTATTTTATTGCATGCCAACATGTGAGTAATTTGGCTGGACATATGTCAAAACTGCTTGACATGTTGATTCATGCAGAAGCAAAAATTGAAGAAGGACAAGCCCGTGATGGTGATTAGTGGGTTAGAGTCCAAGGATCAAAGCAAGACCAAGAAGAATTATGTGGTCAAGCCTAATTCCAATTCTTCAACACTTAAGATAAGGAGAAATAAAAGTATAAAAGGAACTCATCCTTTGTACTTAAAGGCTTTGAAGAAGCATAAGATGGGGATGGTGATCTCCACTTTAGGTATATATGTTATTGAGATAAATCTATCTACTTCACCATCTTGGGTATTAGATACTAGATGTGGATCTCACATATGCTCATATGCAAGATCTAAAAGGAAGTTGCCTTTGGGAAAAGGTGAGGTGGAAATGTGAGTTGCTAATGGTGCAAGAGTTGTGGCCAGCGTAGTTGGAACCTATGGTATATCTCTGCCTACATGGCTTGTAATAAAGTTAAAGAACTGCTATTATGTACCTGCTATAAATAGAAACATCATTTTTGTATCTTGTTTGGACAATGATGCATTTGAATTCCATATTAATAGGGGTCGATGTTCTATTTCAAAAGATGGGATCTTTTATGGCAACACCCCTATGTCTTATGGTCTTTACTTGTTAGATCTAAAGATAGATGTATATAACGTTAATACTAAAAGATTAAAACTAAACAACTCCAATAAAATGTACCTTTGGCATTGCCATCTAGGGCACATAAATGAGAATCACATATCTAGACTCCATAAAGATGGTTATCTGGACTCTTTTGATTTTGAATCATTAGAGACTTGTGAATGTTGTTTGTTGGGCAAGATGGCTAAGACCCTTTCACTGGAAACAATGATAGGGCTAGTGATCTATTACGACTCATACATACCGATGTATGTGGACCTTTTAGAATAGAAACTATAGGTGGGTTCAAGTACTTCATTACCTTCACTGATGACTTCAGTAGGTATGCCTATATTTATTTAATGAAGCATAAGTCAGAAGCTCTTGAAAAGTTCAAGGAGTTTATAAATGAAGTACAAAACCAACTTGGTAAAAGTATTAAGGCACTTCATTCTGACTGAGGTGGAAAATACTTAAACTAAGAGTTTGAGGACCTTTTGAAATCCCATGGGATTGTATCCCAGTGAACTCCACCTGGAACACCACAACATAATGCTGTATCAGAAAGAAGGAATTGCACATTACTGGATATGGTGCAATCGATGATGAGTTTAGCCGAGCTTCCAACTACCTTCTAGGGGTATGCACTACATACCGCCGTGTTTACACTAAACCGAGTACCATCTAAATTAGTTTACACCATATGAGATATGGATTGGGTAGCATCCCAATATGTCTTTTATGAGGATTTGGGGATGTCAAGGTTATGTTAGCAAGATGCTTCCTGAGGAGCTTGGCCGTAAATCTAATAAATGTTACTTTGTCATATTACTTTTACCCCATATATGACAACAAAGAGTTTATTGCCAAAGATGTTGTATTCCTAAAAATGGAATTTATTTCCAACAAAGTGTTTATTACCAGAGGCAAGTAAAACTCGAAGAGGTTCGAGACCAACTAGAAAATATTAAACCAGTAGATGAACAAGAGGAACTTAAAGATTCATAAAGTGTTGTGAATTCTCAAATTCTTCAAGTAACATAAGAACCTCATAGATCTAATAGGACATGCCTTTAACCTAAAAGATTTGGATATCTTATGACTCGGGAAGGTATAAAGAAACTATAGAGGGACCAGAGTATGAGAAATGGCTTGAGGCCATGTGATCTGAGATGGGATCCATGTATACCAACAAAGTATGGATTTTGGTGGATCCACCTAAAGGGGTAAAACCCATAGGGTGCAAGTGGGTCTTCAAGAATAGACCGACATGGATGGAAAAGTTCAAACCTATAAGGGAAGAATGGTTGCAAAGGTTTTAGTTAAGTTCAAGGTGTTGACTATGACAAAACAATTTCTCCACTAGCCATGGTCAAATCCATCTGGATCATGCTTGCTATTGCAGCTTATCATGACTATGAGATTTGGCAAATGGAAGTTAAAACCACGTTCCTTAATGGGAACCTTGCTGAGAATGTGTATGTGACACAACCTGAGGGGTTTATAGATCCAGAGTTTGCTAATAAAGTCTATAAGCTATAAAGGTCAATCTATGGATTAAAGCGAGCATCTTAGAGTTGGAATCTTCATTTTGATGAGACATTCAAAGGGTTTGGCTTTTCTCAAAATGAAGATGAACCTTGTCTGTACAAGAAGGTTAGTGGGAGCATAATGGCATTCCTTATATTGTATGTAGAAGACATACTATTGATGGGGATTGACATTTCTACTTTATAAAAGGTAAAAACATGATTAGGAAATACATTCTCTATGAAATACTTGGGAGAAGCATCCTACATTATGGGGATAAAGATCTATAGAGATAGATCCAGAAGACTTCTCTGACTAAGTCAGAGGAGGTGTTGAAGCAGTTCAACATGGAGAACTCAAAGAGAGGAAACCTACCAGCACGTCATGGTGTCCCATCTCTAGATCTCAATGTCCCAGTTCTTGTGAATAAAGGGAACACATAAGTGTGATTCTATATGCCTCGAAAATTGGATCAATCATGTATGCAATGTCATGTACCCGTTGAGATGTCTTGTATTCCTTGAGCATTATAAGTAGATATCAGATAGATCTAGGTGATGCTCATTGGATAGTCGTGAAGAACATCCTCAAGTGCTTGAGAAGGACTAAGGATCAATTCTTGGTCTACGACATAGAGGAATAGTTGGTGATAAAAGGTTACACCATGCAAGCTTCCAGACTGATCAAGATGATTACAAATCACAATTATGATTCATTTTTTGCCTCAACAACGGAGTTGTGAGATGGAAAAGTTCCAAGTAAGAAACAATTGCAGATTCTACAACAGAGGCCAAGTATATTGTTGCATCAAGTGCAAAAAAGGAGGTTGTATGGATCAAGAAGTTCATCACAGAACTTGGGGAGCATCAATGATGCAATTGATCTATATTTTGGCAACAATGGAGCTATTGCAAAAACTAAGGAACCTAGATTGCATCAGGGCTCAAAGCATATATAAATGCGGTTCCATCTCATATGAGAGATCGTGCAACATGGAGATGTGAAGATTTGCAAAGTTCCAACTGAGAGCAATGTTGTTGATCCCTTGACAAAGGCACTTTCACAACAAAAGCATGATGGTCATGTTAGGTCTCTTGAAATAAAATTAACAGATAATTGGCTCTAAGTGCAAGTGGGAGCCTATTGGTTAGGTATGCCCAAGAGCCAATCATGTGATGATTGTGATGGCATTACTTGTAAAATGATTGGATTATAAATAAAGGCAAGTTTCCAATTTATTCTATTTAATTCTGTTATGATATAATGATGTAACCTTATAAATGTCTAGATAATAGTATTACTCAATGACATATGTCTTCAGGTATTAGCCTTTTCAAAACAAGATCATATCGATGTTAAGAGTACACATATATTCTCATTATGTCCCTAATCGGTTATTATTATGCAAGGTTGATAGACAACAATAATACATAAGATTAGAGTGTGGGTTGGTTGATGACGCAATCTTGTGAGTCATGATATGGATATATCAAAACCAAGCACGTATGTACATGTTAGAGAATAGTGTATCAGACAGACCCATAGTGAGACTGACACATGGAAGCCATCTTTATGGAAGTCATAGTCTGCTCTCACAGTGATGGTGGTGGTTGTGGTTCTTAGACCTGAAATCACTGCACTCAACACATGTCGTTGGGTACACTTTGACATCATCAAATGCAGTCCTGAAACATGGGTTGTTATAATGGTGATGATTGGGTGGCTTTGACACATGGGGATTGATTGTGAGTGATAGACATGGGATTTGTCCCTCTTATTGGAGTGTGATGTCCAAGGCCTCTTGATTAGCGAGACTAAGAAAAGCATGGCCATGTGCATGTGAGTCAATATGTGATATTGAGCTTACATATATATCAAACAGTCAGTGACAAAGGAACTATACAAACATTGACAAAGATTGAACTATACAATAATGAAGGTGACTGCTCCATGCCTCTTGTTCAATCTGGACATCAGTGACAAAGGAACTATACAAACATTGCAACACCATACACATATTGTAGGTTGAAGTTGTTCCCCAACCTTTCCATTTACTTGGGTAGCAATGATGTACGACTAGGCACCACTCTTTGCGTGTGATATCATAAGTTGTTATTGACATTCACTGCCAACGTAACATGGGACCTATAGGGTCACACACATAGTTCTTAACCTAGAAGAGGAATTTAGATTTTGAATGACAGTTTAATTAAGTGCTAAAGTGTTTAGGCATTTGATTCACACAACAAACAAGCTGACAACACTGCCAAATGCCCATATCAAATGTTGAGACGGCCGTTTGAAGTGCCAAACGAGCGTCTCAAGAGTTGAGTCGGGTTTCTAGGTGTCTGGCCAATTGTGATTTGAATTTGGCTAAGGATCGAACCAACCCATCCGAATAGGCATGGCTCGAGTCACTAAACGACTGTCTGGGAGAATTTAGATAATTGTCTTGCATGGGAGAGATGGTACAACTTGATCAGGGAAGGTTCTAGTTGTTTCCCTATTCGTTTTGCTTGAGAAATACTTGTTGAATAAGGAAATCAATGTCTAACATTGATGGGAATTGATTTGCCAATTCATGTACAACTGGGAACCACAAAATGATTATCTCATAGTGCAAGACGATCGTCTGGCTGAGCTAAAGGGCCGTTTCAGCTGTCTAGGTTGTGAAAATTTTAGAATTGTTTCAATAATTTGATTTCGTTTAGTCCTTTCCACTCCCTCACATTAATCCCACATTAGATAGAAATTGGGAACCTTGACCCTGGCCTCTACTATAAATATAGGGGTACTGGGGGCTTCCCATTGTACAACATACACAACTTAGAATCAGTTCCTCTAAAAACTGTTGTCCTCTCTGATTGTGGTAACCACAAGAGCCCAGGCAAGTCTTATCTGACTAGGGAGGGATAGCCAAGGGAGAGAACGACTGAGAGTTTTTGTGGTGGGAGAGCAAGCTGGTGACTGGTATGCCAGTGTGAGGGACAACTCCTCCCCGTCTGGTCTAGCAAGATGACAGGAGTTCTAGGTGGTCTTTGTGGACTACCATAGAGGTGGGAATCTGTTGTTTTCCGCTTGGAGGATAATACCAACCAGCAATCCGTGATAAGAGGAGCTGCTGAAGAAGACGATGTTTGTGGCTGCAGTCCATGGTGCTGACCAGGAGGCGCACCTGTTAGACGTGTCCCAATGCAACTAGGATTCAGAGTTGCACATCTACAACGATAAGGATTGTTGTTGCATTTGCTCCAGGACCAGGTATATCCATAAACCATCCTTCCTGTATTATAGTTTTTGATGTGACCTATTGATTATGGGTAATATGGTAGATAAAATTTAAAATTATATTGCCTACTCTATACCATATTTCCCTACACATATAATAAGGATTCCCCAACAAAGAGGAAAGTATCATCCAAGTGGATATCAAAAGAAAACATTCCAGCAAGATGAACATAAATAGATGTACTTGCCATGAACTAAAATAGATTATACCTCAAGGGCATACATAGAAAAATTAGGTCACATGACCCATCAACATTGATGAGTAATCAACATGCATGTGACATAAGCATGGTATTAGTATAATATAGTAAAAAAGGTGACCAAAGTACATAAACCTAAACTTGATATAGCATAGCACATGAAAAAACTCCCAATTATATAAAGGAGAGTACAAAACCCAATTATGGGGAACATAACATCCATCCCAATAACATACAAGAAACATAACCTAAAAACCAAAGCATACTATAAAACCCCAGTACTACAGAATCAACAAGCACGTAGTGTAGAGGAAAGTAAAGATTGATCATGGTATCTGTAACATCCCAGGATTTGAGGCCTCGGATAAGTTGATCTTAAAAGGAATGATTGTGTGGGATTCGATCTCCAAAACACGATATAAACTCAGCAAAAGCAATCGATTAGCGATGGAATACGAAAAATTACGAAAAATTAAAACTTTTCGAGACAAGATCTTGAAAACATGAAACTACTTTCATAAAAGCAAGATAAATAGTTTACATCTCTGTTAAATCACTTCCTGAGTGATTAAATACAGCAAGATACAAAATCTCAAGATTAAGAATCAAAATCTCAGATCAACAAACTCCAAGGACCTGAGAGTACAGAGACGACATAAGACTATCTAACTAAAGGACTGGACAGCCAGGATCTCCACCTGAGACTCATTGCTGCCCTTGGTGTTGTTGCTCCTGGTACTGCTCACCCTCGGATTGGTTTCTTCGTCCTCGACGTCTACCTAAAAAGTTGAAACCTAAGGAGTGAGACAATTTGAATAATTGTCCCAGCGAGAGTTATAACTCTCCGCCAGAATCTTTGTTATAGCATATAAGTAAAACATGAGCAAGTAATCTAAGTTACTCAACAACAGATTGGATATTATGTAAAGCAACTTCATTTAAAGAACAAGAAGAACATGTATACTAAAATGAACAGTGTAACATCAATCATAGTGTCTCGTATTTCAACCTAAGCAGATATGCTACACGGTTGTTTATGTTTTACAAACATTATTATGCCCTGCGGAGATGAGGTATACCGCTCATACTCCAACCGATCACTACTAAGTCGCATCAGTATCATACATAGGTCATCAAAAGAGCTGGATTCTTATGACGTCAACTTCCTCAGACAGAGTGAGGATAAACATGCAGGACATCTAGTGTCTCTGCTATTATAGCTCACTAGGGTATTCTGGTACTTCGCTATTAGAGTCATAGTGGCATTCTGTACTCTCTTCTCCATCGAAAGATTTCTTGTTTATCTCTCATCGATGCGGTATAAAAGATTTCCTCGGGAGAATAGTGTTACATCACCCCGGTATAAACATATAGTGAAGGGTTGATAGATTAAGATACATCTACATCAATTCCTACACTAGGATGTAAGGATATACACATCCATATTCCCCCACATACTCAAAAGTATGTGATCCAGGAGTTCCCTTAGGAAACCTGTTTCACCATCATTTAACATCTGACAATGATGGATCTATGATCAGGGCTCTACATGGTATGATTATACTTGATTAGTTAGGTACATTTCAGTATTGTTTTAACATCATACATGTTCTCAAACATAAATCTTTAGAACATCAGTTATGAAAGTAGAATACTAAATGTAATAAGTCTAACTCACATCAGTTATTATTTCTTAACCATCTCATCACAAGTCATCTAATTGGCATGACCTTGATGATACTCATGGCTCTTACAGCCTATCCTCTCATATGATGCCACTTACTAGGCAACATGATATGTCACTATTCATAAAGCTAATAACATGCTTTCAATGAATATAGTATCATAATCCTTACCTGGATATGATCATCCTCATATAAGAACCTGCATGGTTAATTCAACTAATAATAGTAAACAATTCATTTCAAGAGTTGTACCTTCATACTCTTATAAGAGCTAGGTTCCCTGATTTACATCAATTAGGGTTTATTGTACATTTCATCACATCACCCTCAATTAGGGTTTACT
Source organism: Alisma plantago-aquatica (assembly GCA_963693085.1). Lineage (NCBI taxonomy): Eukaryota > Viridiplantae > Streptophyta > Magnoliopsida > Alismatales > Alismataceae > Alisma > Alisma plantago-aquatica. The sequence continues at coordinate 469,726,284 of OY856410.1, forward strand.
ATTCACACTACATGTTTTTACCCTAGTTTTAGGGTTTACTATTCACTTCATAGTGAATTGAACTCATAGCATCATCATGTATGAGAAACATCATCATTGATGCCTTCAAATTAGGTTAAGATTAATCAATTATCATAATTAGGGTTTTCATGATCTCACATAGGTGAATCATACTCTAATCATGCACATTCATATATATTGAAGGTATTTTACTTGAGTTTCCACCATAAATGGTATCTTCTCTCTCCTCTTACTAATAGATGGTAATTACATCACTCTAGATTAGGTTAGGTCAAGTCCTCATTGATTAACATAAGCTAAGTCACCACTATCATGTCATTAGGGTTTGATTAAAACAAGGTATCATCTAGTTGAACCCTTCAAGGGCATATTGGTAAAGTACACAATGATCACCATCATGGGTCAATCTATCAATCACTTAACCCCTTTATGTCTTTAAGTATCATTAGGGTTTGGATTAGACCATCATTGAACCAATTTTAACCTTCAAAGTACTAAGCAATCACAACCCTAAAGTCTCCAATCGATTACACATTTTCAACCTCCAAACGGTCTTGAGACCGCTTGGATGCGTTGACCATTTGCTATAGTTGACTTCAAGACCGCATGACACTCAAGGTCGTTTGCCCTCAAATGGTCTTGAGACCGTTTGAGTGTGTTGACCGTTTGCGAGTGTTGACCTCCAAACCGTTTGGGTGAAACGACCTTGAAACCGCATGAGATGAAATGATCTTGAGATCGATTGGACCAAACGACCTTGAGATCGTTTGAGCCCAAACGGTCTTGAGACTGTTTGGCCTCAAAAGGGCTTGAGACTATTTGGATCCAAACGGTGTTGAGACCGTTTGGTCCAAATGGGCTCAAAACCGCATGGACCTCAAAGGTGTATCAAAGGTTATAATCGATTGGGGTTTTCTATGTTGAAGCCTTCAATTGGCCATATCCTTGTTAACCACATGTAAATTGAGTCAATTAGGGTTATGATTCTTTGTAGATATTAAATTCAACATGTGTACAACAGACCTCTAAACGGTCTTCACTTGGTCAACCCTACCAAACGGTCTTGGAGACCGTTTGAATCTAAACGGTCTTGCAAGACCGCATGAGATCAAACGGTTTGAGACCGTTTGATTTCAAACAATTTGCAAACCGTTTAGACCGAATGGTCCAAGGTCGTTTGATAAAGTTACCTAGGAATTCACGCCCATCATCTTCAACCTTGGGACAGGTCGGTTACTTCGTGGTTTTGCTTGCAAGAAAGCAAGGAAAGATGGGGAAGAAGAACTTAACTACTACTTGTAAGAATAACAATATGCATAATAAAGCAAAGGTTTAGAGTTATAAAACCCGCCTCAAACGTTGTTCCTCGAGCTCCAAGCTTCCAAGCTTCAAGCCTTTAATGGAGTCTTGATCTCCACAGGTTGGCCAAAGGAGTTTCTCCAAGAAAAGGTTGGGAAAGGTCGGCTAGAACAAGAAACCTAAGTGTGATAACCATAAAACCAACCTTATACAAGGAATTTCTCCATGAATCCGAGCTAGAAGATGGTCTCTTCTCACCTTAGAACAAGTTGGTCATCTCCCTGAGCTCTAGATCTCTGCCTTAGTTGGTTGAGCAAGATGATAAGTGAAGAAGCAAAGGGGATACGTTTACTTGGTTTGCATAGAAAGAAGCTTATATAGCTTGGGTTAGTTTTCAACATAAGGATGAAAAACACTAGAGGGGGGGTGAATAGAGTTTTTAAATATTTTAACAATTATTTAACTCAAACAACCACAATTGCAAATGGAAGAAGGAGACAGGTGTTTAGAGTGGTTCCAACTTTAGCAAATACTAAAGTTGTCAGTCCACTACCCGGTTGCTTACCCAGCTGGGATTTTGAAAGTATTAATTTTATTACCTTCACAAGGATTTACACAAAATACAATACTTTCTTTACACCCCTTGAACAACCTTCACTTGAAGTAGATGCACCAACTTGAGGTAGCCTTCTTGAAGTAACTCCAAGCTCCCCCTTGAAGTAGCCTTCCTCTCTAGAAGTAACCTCCCGTTGCACCAGCCTTCTTGAAGTAGCTCAAGGTCCCCTTCTTCACCAAGAAGATCTTCAACCTCTCCAATTCGCAACCTCCAACCTAGGAGTAGCAAGGAGAGTACAAACAACAATTGAGAACAAGAAGGAAAATAGAAATTACAACTTATCCTTTTGTAGCACAAGGCTTGATTTGCCTTGATCAAGCGTGTAGATCTCCTAACCAAAGTGTATGGAAATGTAATTGCAATGGATAGGAGATGCTAGCCTATAGGACACGAATTTTGAGCTAAGAGAAGAAGTAGCCAATTGTCACATGCTCAATTTCTCACAAACAGGTTGCACAAAGTCAATGTATGCTCAAAGATTGCTCAAGTGTAAAAAGCAAGTATATTTAGGTGTCCTAAGGCATGTCCTATTTATAGGAATGTCCTACAAGTGCTTAAGGACGTTCTAGACACCTTCTAGGGGTTTCTAAGTGCTTAACTAGCCGTTAGGTACAAGTTTGTTGCTTTAGTAACGGCTAATTAATTAATTCTGCAGTTGCTGTCAGAGACCATCTCGGTCGAGAAATAGTCAACCGAGACTCCTACTCGGTCGACGTTTTGTCGACCGATAGGCTCTCTGGATCAAGTGTATGCAACGTTTATCTCCAACTGCCAACCACCTTGTCAGCTGTGTCTAACGACTACTTGGGTCTTTCTCGGTCGAGAAGATTTTCGACCGAGAGTGTCTCGGTCGAGGAGTTAGTCGACCGAGATTGACCCTGTTTCAATTTTTCAATTTAAAGCACTAAGTGTGTGTATGAGTGTGCATATGTGACACTATTAAAAGGGATGACCTATCTAAATGTGATGTTTAGCTAGGGAGAATCTAACACTTGATTTACATGAAATCGAAGTACTTGTACATTATATATTTGTACAAGTTTTACAAGGCGATTACATTTCATGAAAATATAAATATGTAAGAATATGGATTTCCCTAATTGCTTTGTCATCCTCTTTATTCCTGCAACACTCAAGTAGCATGTTAGATTAACAAGAATGAAATGTTTGTCATTTTCAAAACAAAGGGATTTACAAATGTCCATTTAGCCAACAAAGGACCTCTAGTTTCATGTGTTTCTCATCTAGGTCCCTCCTTATCTTCTAAGGCATGTTCAATCTATCATAACTTAAGCAAATCCCATCAAAACTCAAGATCTAAGGGTAAAGAAAGCCAACATGCAAACTAAGGTACACATATATAAAGGGTCTCTTTACTCATACTAGGTGATTCTACTACAAAGGTCATTCTTCTTATCTGATTATTTAATTGAAGCACCCCTTTCATCATTTCTTCTCTAAATTATGTCAAGAGTCACAAAAGATACTCTATAAGGTGTATTTTACAAGTTGCACCCCACATTTTGGGTAATTTGCACTTTACATCAAAATTAGGGTTTTAAGCACAAGGATTGCTCCACAAGCTGCATCTTGGTGCCCAAACTTGGGAAATCCATCATACTTCATCATATTCACTCTTATGATGTATCAACACTAAAGGAACATATCAACATGTTTAAATTGCAATTTAACCCCTCTAATTGGGTAAATTGCATATAGGTCCCTGTATTACAAAACAATACTAAAACATTGTTTAAAAAGGACAGAAATGGAAACATATGTTCCTAAAGAGTTTTAATTACATGCCAAAAGATAATCACAAGTATCTTAATTACATAATTAGGAAAAACACCTAGGGTAGGGTTATCTCATAACCCAGGTCAGGGATGTTACAAATTATCCACCCCTTACAAGGATTTCGTCCCCGAAATCAACAAAACATATATTAAGAGAAAAGAGCAGGGTATTTCCTTCTCATTTCTTCCTCTAGTTCCCAAGTGGCTTCTTTAGCACCACAGTGACTCCAGAGGACTTTCACAAGACTTATATCTTTCTTCTTTAGCTTTTTAATTCTGTTATCAAGGATTGACACTGGTCCTTCCTCATAGGTTATATTATCATTCAATTCTACCTCCATAGGCTGTAGAACTGATTCTGTATCAGGGTGACATTTCCTCAACATAGAAATGTGGAACACAGGGTGTGACTTCTGTAACTCTGGTGGTAACTCTAGTCTATCAGCTACCTTTCCAACCCGTTCATTGATTGGATAAGGCCCCATAAACCTAGGAGCTAACTTCCCTTTCCTTCCAAATCTCAGAACTCCCTTCCAAGGCAAAACCTTGAGGTACACTCTGTCTCCAACCTAGAATTCTAAGGGTCTATGACGTCTGTCAGCATAAGACTTCTGCCTATCCTGTGCAGTCTTAATCTGTTGATGTATCACTTTGATCTTCTCTGTAGTCTGCTGCACAAGATCAGGACCTAACAACTGATGTTCACCAGTCTCATACCAACATAAGGGTGATCTACAACGTCTACCATACAAAGCTTCATAAGGTGCCATATCAATACTATGTTGATAGCTATTGTTATAGGAAAACTCTATAAGGTTTAGGTGCAGATCCCAACTCCCGGTAAACTGGAGAACACATGCTATCAAAAAGTCTTCCAAGGTCTGTATAGTCCTTTCCGGCTGTCCATCAGTCTGTGGATGAAAGGATGTACTAAACCTTAACTTGGTGCCTAAGGCTCTGTGCAACTGCTCTCAAAAATGACTTATAAACTGGGGACCTCTGTCTGAAACTATAGTGACAGGAACTCTGTGCAATCACACTATCTCTTGAACATACAGCTGTGATAACCTTTCAGCAGAATAGGTTGTTTTGACAGGTAAGAAATGCACTATCTTTGTGAACCTATCAACAATTACCCAGATGGAATCATGTCCTTTGCTTGTCCTGGGTAGGCCAACCACAAAGTCCATGGTCACATGGTCCCACTTTCGCTGTGGTATGGGTAAAGGTTGTATTGTTCCTGTAGGCTTTTGGTGTTCACCTTTAACTTGCTGACACACAGGACACCTCAGAACAAACTCAGCAACATCCTTCTTCATCCCAGGCCACCAATACATATCTTTCAAGTTTCGATACATCTTGGTGCTCCCTGGATGCATAGCATACATCGAAGAATGAGCTTCTTCCAGGACTAACTTTCTTAAGTTATCCACATCCGGCACTATCATCCTCCCATGATAACATGCTACTTGGTCATCTGAGTCATGGAAATTATCTTGCTTCTCCTCACCATACTCAGACCTAATCTGCTGAACTGTAGCATCAACTTGCTGTGCCTCCTTTATCTTCTCTCTTAGGGTAGGTTTAATATGCATCTCAGCTAACAAACCGACTAACAATGACACCTTCAACTGTACATTGTCTTGCCTTAAAGAGATAAGCATATCTCTCCTAGAGCATACTAAGGAACTTAGTTGTGCTCTATCCATGGTTGATGTTGCTGATTTCCTACTCAAGGCATCTGCAACCACATTGGCCTTCCTCGGATGGTAATCAATTGTACAATCGTAGTCCTTGATCAACTCCATCCAGCGACGTTGCCTCATGTTAAGTTCATGCTGAGAGAAGATGTACTTAAGGTTCTTGTGGTTAGTGAAAATCTGGAATGTCTCTCCATAGAGATAATGTCTCCAAATCTTTAAGGCATGAACCACAACAGCTAACTCCAGATCATGTGTCGGATAATTCTCCTCATGTTTCTTAAGCTGCCGGGAAGCAAAAGAAATCACTTGCTTATCCTGCATCAATACGCATCCGAGTCCATTCTTGGAGGCATCACAGAAAACTACATATCCTTTACCTTGCTCTGGTAGCACAAGCACAGGTGCACTTGTCAACCTCTCCTTCAACAGCTGGAAAGATTGCTGGCACTTATCACTCTAGGCAAAAGGAACATCTTTCCGGGTTAACTTGGTCAAGGGTAAGGCTATAGAACTGAAGTTCTTAATGAACCTTCGGTAGTAGCCAGCTAACCCTAAGAAACTATGAATCTCCGTCGGTGTCTTTGGTTGTTCCCACTGTAGAACATATTCTACATTTTTAGGGTCAACACGAATACCCGAGGCAGATACCACATGTCCAAGAAAAGATACTTCCGGCAACCAGAACTCACACTTGCTAAACTTAGCGTATAGATTATGTTCCCTTAGCAAGGTCAAAGCTTGGCGAAGATGCTATTCATACTGCTGAGCATCTCTGCTATAGATCAGAATGTCATCTATGAAGACAACAACACACTGATCGAGGAAAGGTCGGAAGATTCTATTCATGAGTTCCATAAATGCAGCTGGTGCATTAGTTAGTCCAAATGACATAACTGTGAACTCATAATGACCATACCTCGTCCTAAAGGCAGACTTGGATATGTCACTGTCCTTAATACGAAGATGATATCTAGACCTCAAGTCTATCTTCAAGAAGACGGTTGCACCACGCAATTGGTCAAAAAGATCATCAATCCTCGACAGAGGGTACTTATTCTTTATTGTTACTTTATTGAGTTGTCTGTAATCAATGCACAACCACATTGATCCGTCTTTCTTTTTAACAAATAAAACTGGAGCACCCCAAGGTGAAGTGCTCGGTCGGATGAAACCCTTCTCAAGTAACTCCTGAAGCTGTTTCTTGAGTTCTGCCATTTCGGCAGACGCCATCCTATACGGTGTCTGGGCTATAGGTTGTGTATCTGGGACCAAATTGATTTCAAAATCAATTTCTCGAGGCAGTGGTATACCTAGAAGTTCTTCAGGAAACACGTCTTCGAATTCCCTGACTACAGGAACTTCAACAGGGTTAGGACTCTCCATGGTAGTATCTACTACATGGGCCAAGAATGCATAACATCCTTGCCTCATCAGCTTCTCAGCAACCATAGCTGACACAAGACAGGTAGGTAGAATCTTTCTCTGTCCTTGAAAGATCCATGTGTTGCTTTCATCAGCAGACATAGCCTGCTTGGATTCACAATCCAAGACAACCCTATACCTTTCCAAGGTATCCATCCCAAGGATTATAACAAATCCTTGCATCTCAAGTGGTATAAGATCCACTTGAATGCGATGATCAGAAAAGAAGAGGATGCAGGGAGAGCATACCTCCTGCAACACAGCAGACCCTCTCAACGGAGTCTCAAGCAACAAGCTATCTGCCCTATGACTGATTGTCATATTGCAGTTACAAATCACTCTTCGCGTGATAAAGGAATGCATAGCACCTGGATCAATCAAAACAGATACAACACATGATGTAGACGTATCAGAATATAACAACTCCATCTGACCTGCCACAACCCGTGGATTGATCACTGCATCAGGTGGGTTCATTGCATAGAACCTTGCTGTCGCCTGAGGTTGAGTTGGTGTTGACGATCCAGCTTAAGATGCTTGTCCACGTCCTCTAGCTACTCCTTGAAACTGCCTTCTTTGTGATCCGTGTCGACTCTGTCTCTGAGGCTGTGTCACACTAGCCCTGCAGTCCTTCATCAAGTGTCCCACCTTCCCACAGTTGCAACAACTTCTTTCCAGTTGTTGTGGTCTTGGTGGTCCTGTGATTGACATTGATGCTGAACTGTGAGTCTCTTGTGGTGGTAGGCTTCGTCCTCTACCTCTACTCGGTGTCCATTGTGTCTGAGCACTAGGTCTAGGTGGTGGAGGTGTAGGTGCAGAGAATCTAGGCTTCTTAAAGTCTCTAGATGAAGAACCCTGGAACTGCAGATATCTCTTATGGGTTTGCCTCTTCTCGGCTACGAACCTCTCTATCCTTCAGACTGACTCAACGAAGGTAGAGAACCTCTCCCGGTTCTCTAGGGCAGACACGGGAGTAGTCAAGTCGGCATTCAAACCCTTCTCGAACCTTCTGATCCTTTATTCTTCTGTGGCAGCCATGTGCGGACAGAACCGCATCAACTCCATGAACTTAGCTTCGTACTCACTAATGTTCATCATACCTTGCCTCAATCTATCAAACTGAGAGATCTTCTCGTCCAGGAAGGTCTTTGGAAAATATCTGTTGACAAATCCCTGACGAAAGTCTTCCCACGAGATATCTATTCCAGGCCTCTTCTGCTCTTCCATGGTCCACCAGTGACCAACACTTCCTTTGAGAAGATAGACAACATGTCTAACCTTCTCAGCTCCAGGGATGTTCAAGATTCTGAAGGCTTTCTCCAACTCGGTTAACCACAGATCGACATCTGCGGGGTCAACTGTCCCAAAGTATTCAGTTGCTCTGACACGACGAAGTCGCTCGAACGTCTTACCGATACCTTGTCCTTCAGGATGGATAGGTGCCCTAGGTACAGACATGGGCATCCTATCGGTGATATGTGTCATGGCAGTCATAAACTGCCCGAACATGGTTTGAACAGCTGGGATACCCATGTCAGCTGGATCAAACTGAGGTGGCTCCCTGGGTGGCTCAGGTACATGTTGTTCTATTTCTTGGTTCCTTACACCTTCTCGAGGTGCAGCGATGCTACTTTCTACCACGTACTCCTCATGTGGCTCAGAAATCCTTATATATCTTCTTCTCCTGAGGAGCAGAAGATTCTATTAGGTAGGAAAGAAACACTAAGGATAGACTCGACATCCTAAGTCCTATGTCTCTGTAGACTCAGCGAACCTGGCTCTGATACCACTAAACTGTGGGCTCCTATCTCCAAAACACGATATAAATTCAGCGGAAGCAATTGATTAGCGATGGAATATGGAAAATTATGAAAAATTAAAACTTTTCGAGACAAGATCTTGAAAACATGAAACTACTTTCATAAAAGCAAGATAAACAGTTTACATCTCTGTTAAATCACTTCCTGAGTGATTAAATACAATAAGATACAAAATCTCAAGATTAAGAATCAAAATCTCAGACCAAAAAACTCCAAGGACCTGAGAGTACAGAGACGACATAAGACTATCTAACTAAAGGACTGGAAAGCCAGGATCTCCACCTGAGACTCACTGCTGCCCCTGGTGTTGGTGCTCCTAGTACTGCTCACCCTCGGATTGGTTTCTTTGTCCTCGACGTATACCTAAAAAGTTGAAACCTACGGAGTGAGACAATCTGAATAATTGTCCCAGCGAGAGTTATAACTCTCCTCCAGAAGCTTTGTTATAGAATATAAGTAAAACATGAGCAAGTAATCTAAGTTACTCAACAGCAGATTGGATATTATGTAAAGCAACTTCATTTAAAGAACAAGAAGAACATGTATACTAAAATGAACAGTGTAACATCAATCATAGTGTCTCGTATTTCAACCTAAGCAGATATGCTACACGGTTGTTTATGTTTTACAAACATTATTATGCCCTGCGGAGATGAGGTATACCGCTCATACTCCAACCGATCACTACTAAGTCGCATTGGTATCATACATAGGTCATCAAAAGAGCCGGATTCTTATGACCTCAACTTCCTCAGTCAGAGTGAGGATAAACATGCAGGACATCTAGTGTCTCTGCTATTATAGCTCACCAGGGTATTCTGGTACTTCACTATTAGAGTCACAGTGGCATTCTGTACTCTCTTCGCCATCGAAAGATTTCTTGTTTATCTCTCATCGATGCAGTATAAAAGATTCCTCAGGAGAATAGTGTTACATCACCCCGGTATAAACATATAGTGAAGGGTTGATAGATTAAGATACATCTACATCAATTCCTACACTAGGATGTAAGGATATACACATCCATATTGCCCCACATACTCAAAAGTATGTGATCCAGGAGTTCCCTTAGGAAAAACTGTTTCACCATCATTTAACATCTGACAATGATGGATCTATGATCAGGGCTCTACATGGTATGATTATACTTGATTAGTTAGGTACATTTCAGTATTCTTTTAACATCATACATGTTCTCAAACATAAATCTTTAGAACAACAGTTATGAAAGTAGAATACTAAATGTAACAAGTCTAACTCACATCAGTTATTATTTCTTAACCGTCTCATCACAAGTCATCTAATTGGCATGACCTTGATGATACTCATGGCTCTTACAGCCTATCATCTCATATGATGCCACTTACTAGGCAACAAGATATGTCACTATTCATAAAGCTAATAACATGCTTTCAATGAATATAGTATCATAATCCTTACCTGGATATGATCATCTTCATATAAGAACCTGCATGGTTAATTCAACTAATAATAGTAGACAATTCATTTCAAGAGTTGTACCTTCATACTCTTATAAGAGCTAGGTTCCCTGATTTACATCAATTAGGGTTTATTGTACATTTCATCACATCACCCTCAATTAGGGTTTACTATTCACACTACATGTTTTTACCCTAGTTTTAGGATTTACTATTCACTTCATAGTGAATTGAACTCATAGCATCATCATGTATGAGAAACATCATCATTGATGCCTTCAAATTAGGTTAAGATTAATCAATTATCATAATTAGGGTTTTCATGATCTCACATAGGTGAATCATACTCTAATCATGCACATTCATATATATTGAAGGTATTTTACTTGAGTTTCCACCATAAATGGTATCTTCTCTCTCCTCTTACTAATAGATGGTAATTACATCACTCTAGATTAGGTTAGGTCAAGTCCTCATTGATTAACATAAGCTAAGTCACCACTATCATGTCATTAGGGTTTGATAAAAACAAGGTATCATCTAGTTGAACCCTTCAAGGGCATATTGGTAAAGTACACAATGATCACCATCATGGGTCAATCTATCAATCACTTAACCCCTTTATGTCTTTAAGTATCATTAGGGTTTGGATTAGACCATCATTGAACCAATTTTAACCTTCAAAGTACTAAGCAATCACAACCCTAAAGTCTCCAATCGATTACACATTTTCAACCTCCAAACGGTCTTGAGACCGTTTGGATGCGTTGACCGTTTGCTATAGTTGACTTCAAGACCGCATGACACTCAAGGTCGTTTGCCCTCAAACGGTCTTGAGACCGTTTGAGTGCGTTGACCGTTTGAGAGTGTTGACCTCCAAACCGTTTGGGTGAAACAACCTTGAAATTGCATGAGATGAAACGATCCTGAGATCGATTGGACCAAACGACCTTGAGATCGTTTGAGCCCAAACGGTCTTGAGACCGTTTGGATCCAAATGGTCTTGAGACCGTTTGGTCCAAATGGGCTCAAAACCGCATGGACCTCAAAGGTGTATCAAAGGTTATAATCGATTGGGGTTTTCTATGTTGAAGCCTTCAATTGGCCATATCCTTGTTAACCACATGTAAATTGAGTCAATTAGGGTTATGATTCTTTGTAGATATTAAATTCAACATGTGTACAATAGACCTCGAAACGGTCTTCACTTGGTCAACCCTACCAAACGGTCTTGGAGACCGTTTGAATCTAAACGGTCTTGCAAGACCGCATGAGATCAAACGGTTTGAGACCGTTTGATTTCAAACGGTTTGCAAACCGTTTAGACCAAATGGTCCAAGGTTGTTTGATAAAGTTACCTAGGAATTCATGCCCATCATCTTCAACCTTGGGACAGGTCGGTTACTTTGTGGTTTTGCTTGCAAGAAAGCAAGGAAAGATGGGGAAGAAGAAGAACTTAACTACTACTTGTAAGAATAACAATATGCATAATAAAGCAAAGGTTTAAAGTTATAAAACCCGCCTCAAACGTTGTTCCTAGAGCTCCAAGCTTTTAAGCTTCAAGCCTTTAATGGCGTCTTGAGCTCCACAGGTTGTCCAAAGGAGTTTCTCCAAGAAAAGGTTGGGAAAGGTCGACTAGAACAAGAAACCTAAGTGAGATAACCATAAAACCAACCTTATACAAGGAATTTCTCCATGAATCTGAGCTAGAAGATGGTCTCTTCTCACCTTAGAACAAGTTGGTCGTCTCCCTGAGCTCCAGAGCTCTGTCTTAGTCGGTTGAGCAAGATGATAAGTGAAGAAGCGAAGGGGATACGTTTACTTGGTTTGCAAAGAAAGAAGCTTATATAGCTTGGGTTAGTTTTCAACATAAGGACCTCTAGTTTCATGGGTTTCTCATCTAGGTCCCTCCTTATCTTCTAAGGCACGTTCAATCTATCATAACTTAAGCAAAGCCCATCAAAACTCAAGATCTAAGGGTAAAGAAAGCCAACATGCAAACTAAGGTACACATATATAAAGGGTCTCTTTACTCATACTAGGTGATTCTACTACAAAGGTCATTCTTCTTATCTGATTATTTAATTGAAGCACCCCTTTCATCATTTCTTCTCTAAATGATGTCAAGAGTCACAAAAGATACTCTATAAGGTGTATTTTACAAGTTGCATCCCACATTTTGGGTAATTTGCACTTTACATCAAAATTAGGGTTTTAAGCACAAGGATTGCTCCACAAGCTGCATCTTGGTGCCCAAACTTGGGAAATCCATAATACTTCATCATATTCACTCTTATGATGTCTCAACACTAAAGGAACATATCAACATGTGTAAATTTCAAGTTAACCCCTCTAATTGGGTAAATTGCATATAGGTCCCTATATTACAAAACAATACTAAAACATTGTTTAAAAAGGACATAAATGGAAACATATGTTCCTAAAGAGTTTTAATTACATGCCAAAAGATAATCACAAGTATCTTAATTACATAATTAGGCAAAACACCTAGGGTTATCTCATAACCCAGGCCAGGGATGTTACAGATTGGACTACCCATATCACCAAGGTGCACCTCCTTTTCCGGGAGTCCATCACTAAGAACTTCATAGTTAAGCGTGCTCAGCTTGGAGTAGTACTGGGATGGGTGACCTGTCGGGAAGTTGATCCTGGCATGCACGTGAGTGAGGATAAAGTGCGCAGTTAAGGCTAGTGGTGGTCTGTGGGGACATTCGTCATTCCTGAAACTCTACTAGAGCCTTGGGCAGTGGGCCCAGACGTTACAATTGGTATCAGAGCTTAGGTTCCTCAATTAATCTTTAATAATTATTAAATTTTACAAATTCCATAGAACCGAGGGAGTTATTAGAGGAGTGTCCGAAAGACTGAGGTGTCTAGAAAAGGATCACTTTCGGGGGCTGGCAATATTTTCCTCTACACCGCTAGTCGGAATACGAGAACTCCCGGATTGTGTGACTGCCTGGCCGATGTCTTAGGATATGACTTGAAATAAGATACCTATAAGACTCTCTCCTCTTGTTCATCCCTTCTCAACTTAAATTTCTGTTAAGGATTTCTCAAGATTAGGGTTTTCTCTCTCTTCCTCACCCTCTTGAGGTATGGGTTAAGGATGATAAGGCATAAGGGATCCACCACAAAATTAATTAAAAGATACGTAAATAAGATGTCATCGACATAAGTATAAGCGGTTAATTATAGACTAAAGACCTATTTGCGTACTTATGTAGATGGCTCGTATAAAGGTTGTGGCAATCCATTTCTCCACCAGCGGAGGTGGACCACCATGTAAAGAGAATGGGTCTTCTGAGAAGAGGAAGAGGAATCATGGTGGTGAGACCTCCAAGAAGAGAAAGAGACCTGAGGAGGCTGTGCTTGAGGCCCCTAACCCTGAACCAATGCCCGGAAGTAACCTAGAGCATAAGGAAGGACTGAGATATGAGGAATACCATGGGTATGAAGAGGAATCCTGGATGGAAGAAGATCAACCCAGTGGTCAAGAACCAGCCATGGTGGTTCACACAACAGATGCAGTTTGGATGGAACAATGAAAACAACTGACTGAGGCTATCCGTGCCCTGGCTCTTAGGGACATGGCTAGGAATGAGTATGGTGAGCCACTTCCTGTTTGACCTCGACTGGGAGCCACCATATTGGACTTCATCAAGCTAAACGTCAAGAAGTTCTGGGGAGAAGACAAGTCTGAAGTGGTCGAGAAGGCCGAAGCTTGGCTGCTTGTAGTCAAGAATGGTTTCTGTATGCTCGAGGTGCAGCCAAATAAGAAGGTTCTGTTTGCTACTCATCTTTTCAAAGGTGCAACAAAGATATGGTGGGAAAATCATATCACGGGAAGAGACCTAAGTGAGGAACCGATGGCGTGGACCGATTTCAAGACCATCTTCACCGCCAGATTAATCCCCATCTCAGCCAAGAAGGAGAAGGAGCGAGAGTTCACCAACATGAAACAAGGAAGCTCGTCAATTGCGGACTTTGGTCGCATGTTTCACATCTTGGAATGTTTTGGGCACATGATGGATGAAGAAAGAAGGGTGGACCACTTCATCGAGTGTCTGCACCCTGCCATCAAGCCACATGTGATGGATAGTAAGCCAAAGACCTTCTATGAAGCCTACAACACCGCCTTAGACATGGAAAGGACAGTGATGCCTGCATAGAATCAATCCAAAGGGTACTTGGGTTTCACTGAAGGAGCTCAAGGGTAAAAGAATGAACACAAGAAGAGACAAGGGTGTAACCACATCAAAAACAGACATGGGAATAAAGGCAAGCCCCATGGTCGTCTTCAGCAATGTCGCACCTACAGACATACACATCCTGGGAAGTGCCGCTTTGAGAAGAAGGTGTGCTTCAGATGTCAACAAGAAGGACACTTCATCGCCAACTATCCATATCCTGACCCAAGAGGACCTTTGGGGTCACAGCCTGTGGTAGCACAGCCAGTTGCTGCAGCACCCCCAGCCGGAGTACCTCCAGTTGGATTGAGAAGGCAAGCCAGAGTGTTCTCCATTGACAATGAAGAAGCACAAGCAAATGCTAATAGGTTGATTGAGGGTAATAACCCTTAGATGTTTTTCCTTTTAGTTCAGTAGATCATGTAATAGTTTTCAGATATAGTACAAATTATGTAGGCTTGCTGGAAGTCATGGGACAAAATGTAAAAGCACTCTTTGATTCTGGTTCTACTAATACTTTTATTTCAAGAAATCTGGCAACTATGCTTGGTTTGAATATCAAGGATTTGGGTTATGTTTTAGATGTCACAACCCTGAGTGGTCGTATTTATATCTGTTTTTTGAAAACCACTGTCTTGCCAGTAAAGTATCTGAACCATGAGCTTCCCACTGACTTCATCCTTCTCGATATGAATGATTTTTATGTAATCATCGGTATGGATTGGCTTTCCACCTACAGAGCCCAGATTGACTGTAGAGAGAAGAAGATTCTCATTAGGAAAACTGGCCATCCACACTTCACCATTCGAGGAAGGAAGGATGCGACAACCAACCTTTATGTGTCCTCTTTGAAAGCTGGATGGATGCTATCCAAGGGTTATCGAGCCTACCTAGCCATAGTTACCGTACCTGAGGTTAAGAGGCATTCCTTAGAGGATATAGAGGTGGTTCGGGAGTATGCAGATGTGTTTCCAGATGATCTACCAGGGATTCCCCCTGAGAGGGAGGTAGACTTCTCTATTGAGTTAGCTCCTGGGACTAACCCTATATCTAAGGCACCCTATAGAATGGCCCCTGCTGAGTTGCTTGAGTTGAAAACCCAGTTGCAAGAGTTGTTGGATAAAGGCTTTATCCGAACCAATACATCAACATGGGGAGCACTAGTCCTCTTTGTGAAAAATAAGGATGGGTCGCTTTGGATGTGTATTGACTACCAGATGATCAATCAGGCAACCATTAAGAATAAGTATCCTTTGCCAAGAATAGATGACCTGTTTGACCAACTCAAATCAGCTCGAGTCTTTTCCAAGATTGATTTGAGGTAAAGATACCATCAGGTGAGAGTAAGAAGTGAGGACATACCTAAAACGACTTTCAGAACCCGATATGGTCATTATGAGTTTGTGGTAATGTTGTTTGGTTTGTCCAATGCACCGAGTGTCTTAATGAACCTCATGAACATTGTGTTCCAGCCTTTCCTTGACTCTTTTGTGATAGTGTTCATAGATGACATCTTAGTGTATTTAGATGACCTAGCCCAACACCGTGATCACCTGGGTAGAGTCCTTGATATCCTGAGAAAGCATAAGTTTTTCGGAAAGTTCTCAGAATGTGAGTTTTGGTTAGACCGAGTCATGTTTCTTGGACACATCATCTCAGGAGGAACGATCGCCATAGATGCAGCCAAAGTATCGACAGTTCGAGACTGGCCGGCACCAAAGAACCCCTGCGAGATTCATATCTTCTTGGGGTTGGCCGAATACTACCGTCGCTTCATCAAGGATTTCTCAAAGACTGCTTTACCTCTAACCAAGTTGACCCGGAAGGATGTGAAGTTCATGTGGTCTGACGTATGTGAAGCTCGCTTCCAAGAATTGAAGGAGAAGCTGACCACCGCCCCTGTGTTGACTCTACCTTCTGGAAATGAGGGTTTCATGATATTCACTGATGCTTCCAAGATGGGACTGGGCTGTGTGTTGGAACAGAATCGACATGTGGTTGCATATGCTTCCAGACAGCTTAAGCCAAATGAGGTGAATTATCCAACACATGACCTTGAGCTAGCTGCTATCATCCACGCTTTGAAAATATGGCGGCATTACCTGTACGGTGCTACCTTTGAAATCTTCACTGACCATAAGAGTTCAAAATACCTGCTGACATAGAGAGACCTGAACCTACGATAATGATGATGGATGGAGTACATGAAGGATTACGACTTCACGATTGCCTACCATCCTGGTAAGGAGAATGTCGTAGCTGATGCTTTGAGTCAGAAACAGCTTAAGTGTGCAGCTGTTCTATCTAGTCAGTGGAAGAGTTTGGAGGAGCTTGTGGAATGGACTCCACAACCGTTAGAGGACCGAGTTCGGTTGGCTAATATCCAGATTCAATCTGAGTTGTTGAGTGAGATCATAGCAACACAGTTGACCAGTGAAGAGCTAGACAAGATGAAAGGTTTGGTGATGAAGCCACAAACTCATCTATCCGTGGGAGTAGATGGAGGAATCAGGTTTGAGAATCGCATATGGGTTCCAGTGGATTCATCGATAAAGGAACGCAAGCTACAAGAGGCTCATGGATCCAATTACACAGTACACCCAGGAACTACTAAGATGTTCAAGGACCTGCAATGGTTTTTTTGGTGGCCAGGAATGAAGACATTGCGGCATGGGTGGCCAGCTGTCTTACGTGTTAGATGGTGAAGGCTAAACACCAACGACCCGGTGGACTTTTACAGTCAATAGAGATTCCAGAGTGGAAATGGGAACACATCACCATGGATTTTGTGGTGGGTCTACCCCAGACCAAGAAGGGTCATGACGCGATATGGGTCGTGGTAGAGCGTCTTACCAAGTCAGCACACTTCCTTGCCTTAAAGACCACTGCTAAGGTGTCAGACTTAGCTGAGTTTTATATCAGAGAGATAGTGCGGTTGCATGGTGTACCAAGATTGATCATTTCAGATAGAGACCCAAAGTTCACTTCCAAGTTGTGGAAGAAAGTTCAAGAGGAACTTGGTACCCGATTAAAGTTTAGTACCGCTTATCATCCCCAAACAGACGCTCAATCAGAAAGGACAATCTAGACGTTAGAAGATCTGTTGAGAGCTTGTGTGCTCGATTGGGGTGGCTCATGGGAGCAATACTTACCGTTAGCAGAGTTCGCCTACAACAACAGCTACCAAGCCAGTATTGGGATGCCTCCATATGAAGCTTTGTACGGGAGACTGTGTCAGTCACCACTTCACTGGGATGATGTGGGTGAGAGGACCTTGTTGAGGTCATATGAGCTCCAAGTGTATGCTGATAAAGTAGCTTTGATCAAGCAAAGGCTGAAGAGAGCCCAAGATCGACAGAAGTCGTATGCTGATGCAAAGCAGACTGACGTGCATTTCACTATAGGAGATCATGTGTTTTTGAAAATCCGACCCTCTGAGCTATAGCTAAGAATAGAGGAAAGTTGAGTCCCCGATACGTGGGTCAGTTTGAGGTGTTAGAAAGAATTGGTGAAGCTGCATATCATTTGGCGTTACCCCCTCAGTATAGCATGATGCATGATGTGTTTCACGTATCTAACCTAAAGCGATATGTGCAAGATTCGAGCCATGTGCTAAGCATTGAACCTATTGAGCTTTAAGGGAAGATGACTTATCCTGAGTCACCTTTGTGGATTCTAGATACTAAGGTGAAAGAGCTCAGATGCAAGAAAATAGAGATGGTAAAGGTTCTTTGGAGGCACCATGGAGAGGATGAGACCACATGGGAGCTGAAGACAGACATGAAGAAAGCATACCCTGAATTGTTTGTTTGATTGCTTGAATTTTGAGGGCAAAATTCCTATAAGGAGGGGAGGATGTTATACCCTCAATTTCCTGAATATGTAATTAAAAGTGTAATTCTCTTTTAATGAATAAATGAAATTTGTTCTTTGATTTGTGATGGATTTCGTGTGAAATGGCCTTGATTGATTGATAATGGGCTTTGTTGGCCATTGAACCCAATTGAAGAGAAAAGAGAAATAAAAAGGAAAAGGATTTGTTAAATAAAAGGGAAATATGATAAATAGACTTTTAAAAGAAGATAAAGGAAAATCAATATTCCCCAATATGGGAATTCGTGGCTTTAGGATTTCTTGAGGTCCAAGGGACCCAAAATAACAAGATAACCATAAAGGAAAAAGGAATAATAAATTAATTTGGATTAATTGATGAGATAACTTGGGAGAGAAGGAAGACTTCTCATTCATTGCAATTTGTTTCCCAAATTTCGTACAAAGCTAGATAATGATAAGAAAAACCTTCCATTAAAGTTTGAGTTAAAAAGGACCAAGGGTTTGGGAGATACGAATTTCTCAAGATTTTGCCAAAATTAGAACTTTTTCCGAATTAGGAAAATACTTTCCTTTGTGTTTGATTGCGAGCAATAAGGTCCATTGGATCTTGATCCAACATTGGACGCTCATCGTCTAAGTCCCAAGCGGACTAGGACTCTGCTATTATAGGGAGAGTTTCCGACCTAGATTTCTCGTGATCTAGAAGATATGACAGCCTTTTGATAGTCCCATTGGATTCAGGAAGGGAAACCGCAGAGATCCATCACTATTTTGTTTAGGTTTGGTTGTCGATTTGGGAAACACCCAATTCTCGTGAACCTGACCTTGACCCTATATATAGGGGAGGGTCAAGGAGGGAACCAGAATCTCTTTTTGTTAGCCCAACTCATGCGGCAGAGAGCAAGGAGCATCCTAGTACCCTCAATTGCTCCAACCAACTTGACTTGCGCTCTCGATACCTCAGTGAGCCTCGGCGGAGTCTGGCGAGTAGGAGGGCCTTACGGCGCGTTCTTGGCGGACAATTGAAGGCATCTTCGAGTTCGTCGAAAGGAGGCAGAGCTCCCTGACTAGTTGGTTCATTTGTAGGAGGACGAGATCGAAGAGTCAACCTCGTGGTTGACCATCGCTGCTACAGCGACGAGGTCGAGAGGTAGAAGAAGAAGAGGACCGCAGATTGACCAATTTTCCCCTCGCCTCCTTCAACATCGTCAAGGTTAGAAAAGTCATCTGTTTCTTTTGATTGCAAGTAAAGGGCACGCACATCCACGGCCGTTGGATCCTCAGTGGACTCGCGGACCATGGATTGGGCGATCCTGGTTTTTCTAAAAATAGCAAGTAAATCAAGTAAAAGGATTTTTCTTGATAAAATCATATCTTGAGCTAGGAAACTCGTATGAGGAAAGTTAATACATGAAAAATGATCAGAAAAATACGAGGGATACATTAAAAATGGTTTGGACACCTAAATCTGTATATTTTTGCAAAAGTGCATATTTTGGATAGAAAAGGGTATTAATTTGTGGGTATTAACCCTAATTGATGATCGAAAATAGATTTAATCTTGCAAGTGTGTAAACTCGAGCATTATTAACTGGTTTAATGATTAAGATAGATTGTAACCTATTTTGATGATGGAATTGCAAGGATTAGGGTTTTAAACCTAATATGTTGATTAAAACCCTTAGAAACCCTAAGTGAGGGAAAAAGGTAAGAAAGGATATAATAATTCGAAAATTAGGGGTTTTGTGATCCAAATCTTATCTTATGATATTAATGGAAAATAAACTGAGATAATTAGGATTTGATGGATATTTTGATAAAAATAAACTAATAGTGGTAAAAAGGAAGTGAAACCCTAATTATGGTTAAAACCCTAAAAAGGACAAATAACTCTAGGAAACAACTAGGATTGATAGATCATGATGACATGATTAATGATAGAAAAAAATTGGATGTCTTTTCAGGATCAACCTATGTGTACTTGCTTGATTTCTTGATTGGTTGAGTTATTTCTGCATTCAACTCTGCTTAACAGGTATGTGGTTAATTATGATTAATTGCCTTAGTTTCCCGATGATTTCCCGGATGGTTAATCGCATTGATTGCAATTAAACAGTTTGGATGTTCATATCGCAATTACAAAGTCACTATGATTATCACAATTGTAATATAAATGTGAATTCTCACACCTACATGCCACCTTGATGGAAGATGCCATAAAGGTCAGGCCCAAGAGGGTAGACCCATGGGAACCATGAGAGGTGACCCCAGACACCAAGCTCGGGAATGAGAAGGTGGTCTATGATGCATGACTACAGAGCACCATGAGAGGTGACTCCCAGGCACCAAGCTCAGGATTGAGAAGGTGACTTTAATTCAATGGCAAAAGAGAAACCCTAGAGGGGTATGCCAGGGTTAGGGCAAAAGCTGTGGAGAATGACACATTGAAAATGTAAATTGTCTTGTTAAATAATTTGATTGTGATTATTAAATTGTTAGCCATATCTGTGAAATTTTGGATGTCCCCACATACCAGTATATTCCTGTATACTGATCAATGTTTTGTTTGTCGGCGTTTTAGGTACAACCCTGAAATGAACAAACAGTAAAGTGACACATTGAGAAATTAAGAAATAAAGTGCAAGGAGGATTAGATAGATTAATTCAAGCTCTGGATAGATAGATTTCCAAAGTTTTTCAAAGGTAAGTAAAGTTTTAATTTTATACCCAATTCCAGTTTAGTTAGTAGAATTTCATAATTATTATTGATTATTTGTCGAATCTTTGATCCAATTTATTGGGATAACGACTCTGATCTCTTGGTTTCCCTTAAGTGGGGGTTACTAGGAGACAGGGTCATTACAAATGGTATCAGATCCAAAACCCCTCCAGTAGGTGGGGCCTACATGGACATGTGACATGCCAGTCTTGAGCCGTGCGGTCCAGGCATGTAGGAAAGGACTGTCCATGGTTGACGTAGCCACCCTTGCACTGGAATTCCGTGATCGGGAGCTGGGTGTCCATGGGCCATTGTGGGTTTGCACTGAAATGGGGTCAGATTATGAGGCCATATAGTTGAGACTTGATGATGACGTCAAGAGTCTAAGTGGGGGAGATTGTAACATCCCAGGATTTGAGGCCTCAAATAAGTTGATCTTAAAAGGAATGATTGGACTACCCATATCACCAAGGTGCACCTCTTTTTCTGGGAGTCCATCACTAAAAACTCCATAGTTAAGCGTGCTCAACTTGGAGTAGTACTGGGATGGGTGACCTGTCAGGAAGTTGATCCTGGCATGCACGTGAGTGAGGATAAAGTGTGCAGTTAAGGCTAGTGGTGGTCTGTGGGGATAGTTGTCATTCCTAAAACTCTACTAGAGCCTTGGGAAGTGGGCCCGAACATTACAGTATCGATTAAACAAGATCATCTAACTATAAGTGTAACATCATACCATAAAATCCATCATGAGAAAATTATGGTTTTAGTGAAAAAATAGTACAATATAGATCAATCCACGAATTAGGGTTCAACTAGAGATAGCCCAAACAAGAGTACAAATCATAGATGCCAAAGTGAAATATCAACTAAGTAGTATCAAAATATAGTTGATTTCAATATTAGAGACTAAAAAGAATTTAAATAGATTTCAAACGAGAGATTTTACATATATCCTTCAATTAGGTAAAAAGAGAGAGAAAGTAGAACCATTGCTCAATACGATTATGGTGATGCAACTTACCTTGGATATGCTTGTACAAGGTCTGGCTCCAAACCCTAGATTCAGATTATGCACTTTCACATATTAACACATTAGGTATATAAATCATTAATTAAGGTGTGTATTATACATCCTGAAATATCAAATATTACTACTAGTTGTTTTAGGTGATGAAAACAACACCATTGGATAGATCTTATTTCCCTAATTTTAGAACATATTTTTACATATTCTTTTTATAACCATAGCATTAGTTATGAATTATCTAAGATAAAACTATCTATTAAAATTCCAAAGAATAAATAAAATCAAAGGATTGTGATGCCCTCACATCACACATCAATATGTTGATGAGTGATAGGGCATACTTCAAAATCACTCACTCAAATGAAACTTGTGAAATTATATACTATTAGAGACCAAAATATAGAAATACCCATGCTAGCGTGAGATATAGCCAAATAAATTCGAGAACATGAAGAAAAAATAGCCGACCATCATCTTCTTCACATGTTTCATTTGCAAACGAAAATATCAAACCAATTCTTGACTGGAAACAAACTGAAATCCCAATCTCTGATCACCCTAAACACACTAGATAAATATTTTTTGCATCCTCAAGACTCGCATGGACTCACAAATCCAAAACAAAGGTCCTCAAGTTCTCAGACCTCAAGTGATGCTCTCCTCCATAGCTAGCATGAGAGAAATCTTTGGGGATCATAAAACACCAGAATCAGCTGATGGAAACACATTCAATGAGTTTGACTGGCCTTGTTGGAGTCAACTACGGTGAAAATCGAACAAAACCATGATCGATGTACATGATTTTGTGCATCATATTCAAGAACAATCAAATAGAATCCATAAAGGGGGAAACAAGAAGAGCACCTCTGAACATCCTCTAGTTGTGAGAAAATTCAAGGATCCCCTTGAGTGCAAAATGGTGTTTTTGGTGACTCTAACAGTTTCTATGTGATCTCCATTGTTTAGGATATCACCATAGAATACACCAATGTTGGGAAACACGGGCACAAAGTATAAAAGCATAAATTTTTTTTTATCTATCTGTATTCTCATACCAACAAGATCATGTCAGCTACTATGAAACAGGAAAGATGGTTTAGCGAGTTATACCTGCTCCTGGAGAAAGTTCAACAACAAAAACTTCTTCAATGCAACTTTCTACTAGTTTCTCTTGGACGGTGGCTATGCATCTCTTGGTCTTCATCACAAACAACAAACATAACATATTTCACAAAGGCTCCTGTGGTCTTTCCATATACTGCACCTCTAGAGTAGTCTACACAAACCAATTGGAATTCTTGTCATTCAACTAGAATAGAAAAGTCCCTCCTGTTGACATACTAGTCACCAACTTGCTCTCCCACAACAACAATTCTCAATTGTTCTCTCCCACCACTATCCCTCCTTAGTCGGGTAGGATTTTCTTAGACTCTCTCAGTTACCACAACTTGAGAGGACAACAATTGTTAGAGGAATTGATCCTCACTTGTCTGTGTTGTTTTTGGAAAGCCCCCAGTACCCCATTATTTATAGGCGGGGTTAGGGTTAGGGCTCCTAATCTGTACGGGATTGCATGGGAGTGGAAGATCTTGAACTTTCAGAACCTATAAACTCCAAAATAGGCATCTGGTGACCCATACAATCACCTAGTCACACGAGACGGTCATCTCATACTTCCAGACTGATGCTCGGCAGTTTTCCGATCACATATGAATTTGTCAATTCGATTTTAGTTAATTTTACATATTAATTTCTTACACCACAAGCATTTTGCAATTGAACAAGTGTGGGAAACATCCAGAACCTTCATTGATCCCCAACCAAGTCATCTCACCCATGCAAGATGCCCGTCTCACTCACTCAGAAGGCCGTCTGGTGAACTAATTCAAGACGGCCAGTTCAACAACTTGAATCGGTCGGTTCACTCGTCAATTTGGGCAGAACTTTATCCAATTCCATCTCTGATTAGCCTAACAACCCACACATCCAATTCAACACTTGAGACTCCCGTCTGGCCTGGCCAAACGACTATCTCAACACTTGAGATGGTCGTTTGGTAGTTTAGTCAGCCAATCTATTGCATGAATTGAATACCTAAATGCTTTAGTAATCAATCCAATCATCATTCAAGATTAAAATCCTCTTCCAGATGAGTTCTTATGTGTGTGATCCTGTAGGTCCCATATCATGTTGGCACTGAATGTCCATAACTAACTTATGACATTACAAGCAAGGAGTGGTGCCTAGTCACACATCAGTGCTACCCAAGTGAATGGGAAGTTGGAGAACAACTTCAGCCTACAATATGTGTAAGGTGTTGCAGTGATTGTATTATTCCTTTTTCACTGATATCTAGGATGAACTTGAGGCATGGATGTTCATCCTCTCAATGTTCAATCCATGTTCCTTGAACCAAGAGAAGACTGTCTGAGATAATGTGACTTCAATATCATATATTGATTCACATGTGCAAGCGCATGTGTTTCTTAGTCTTGCTTATCAAGTGGCCAGAATATCAATCTCCAATAGGAGGGAAAAATCCACTATCGATCACTCACAGTCTATCCCTAGGTGTCAAAGTCACCCAATTATCACCATTATAAAAACCCATGTTTTAGGACTGTGTTTGATGATGTCAAAAGCGTACCCAATGACATATGACGAGTGTAGTGATTTTAGGTCCAAAAATCACAATCATCACCTTCACTTTGAGAGATGACTATGACCACCAATGATGGTTTCCATGTGTCATTTTCAAGGTGGGTCTATCCGATACACTATTCCCTGACATGTATCTGGGTGCTTGCTTTGATATCGTCATATCATGACTAATGAGATTTTTTCATCTACCAACCCACACTCTATTCTTATGTGTTATTGATGTCTATCAACCTTCCATAATAACAACCAATCAGGAACATAATGAGAATATGTATATGTACTCTTAACATCTGTATGATCTCATTTCCCCACGGCTAATACTTGAAGACATACATCATTGAGTAATATTATTCTCTAGACATTCATAATATTTCCCCATTATCTCATAACTGAGTGAAACATAATGAATTAGAAGCTTTCTTTTATAAGTATTAATCAAATCCTTTATGGTATATGCCATGTCAATCATCACATGATTGGCTCTATGTACATACCTTACCAATACACTCCCACTTGCACATAGATCCAATCACCCATGAATCACATTATTCATGATCTAAACATGTTATCCATGCTTCTGTTGTGCTAGTGCTTGCTTATGATGATGTCATCATCATCTTCCTTCGTGCACCCAAGAACAACAACCGTTCTTGATGGAATTTGCAGCAAAGAAACAAAAGTGTATAAAATTGAAGAAATCAATCAACAAAGCATAGAAGATTGATGCAATAGCAATGTTTGAGGGTTTAAGTTATAAAACCCGCCTCCAATTGAGCTCCAAAGCTCTAAGATCACGCCATTAATGGTGTATGAAGCTATAGAAACTCCCCCTAGGCTCGTCTTCAAGATTTTGATTGCAAAAGTTGGCTAGGGTTGAAGAGGAGATCGAAATAAGAAGGAATCCATAATTTATTTTTGATTTCCACCATGAAATCATGAAGAACGAGGGTCAAGGGCTTACCAACAGGTTGGGGCTCGTCCTCCTGTTGCTCCTAAGTCCCCTTGAGCTCATCCCAAGCAAAGGAAGAAGAAAGGTCCGAAAAAGCCTTGGTTTGGGCTTGGAAATGGCACTTTTATAAGGAAATTGATGAGAGAGAAAATGCCATATAAAAATCCAATTAATCCAAAAATTATGGCCACCTCTTCCCCCTCAACTCCATGGATACGAGGCATCTTAATTTGCCTTTAATTATCCTTCATTATCCTCAATTTAAAGAAAAGCAAATTAAGCACCTTAATGCTTATAATATAATATCCCACATGTGAGTGGATATTACTTTTCTTTATAATAAGGTGAGTGGAGTTTCACCTACTTAGGATATTTTCGTTCCTTATCTTGGCAAAAGAACGTCCATACTTAACCAAAATCAACCAATAACATTTTGGTTGAAGGCCCTTTAATTAATACATTCATTTGTTTCCCTAAATTGAATTAGGGTTTCAATTAGGATTAAATCTTGATTATTTTAATATCAAGATTCTCTCTCCTCCAACTTAATTCAAATGAGATGCCCCTCTCATTTTATTTTCTCTACCTGATGCCAAGAAACATTAAGGACCTTATTGAAGTGGTAATTTTCATATTGAACCCTAGATTGTGGGTAAATTACACATTACACCAAAACTAGGTTTTAATGCACAAGGATTGCTTTACAAGCTTAATCTTGGTGTCCAAGCTTGTGGAAACCATACTACTACATAATATTCATTCTTATGATGTATCAACATCAGAGGAACATCTTATCATGCAAAATTTGTAATTTAACCCCTCAACTTGGGTAATTTGCACTTTAGTCCAAAATAAGCAAACATTGCTTCAACATTGTTCAAACAGGACCAAAAATTGAAACATAGGTTCCTTTTGAGCCTTAATTACTTTTCACAAGATGAGATTAAGCATATAATAATCTTTCTTAATCAAAACACCTAGGGTTAAAGCATAACCCAGGTCAGGGATGTTACAAATTATAAACCCCTAACAAGGATTTCGTCCTCGAAATCCCAGGGAAAGGAGAGACAGATTGTTCATTAATCATGCCCTCAAGTCTCCACATATTATCTTAATATTATGGAGATACCATGGATCTGTAATCCGCACAAAGTTCCTTTCATTAATCCAACCTTTTCAATGTTTATGTTTATGCAAAGCATAAACCCCTAACATATGATGTTCATATCATTGAAAGGAACAAGCATAAAAGAGCATACTTCTATCATCACCCAGGAATATTTATTAAAAGAAAAACATATATATCTAACAGAGATAATTCATTCAGCAATCCTTTATTTATAAAGTTCTTTTAGCAAACTCTATGTAATTGGGAATGTTCATATAGCTTTTCCTTTTTGAGTTGGGGATGTCACACAGCTTTCCCCTATTAGTTGGGAATGTCACACAACTTTTCCCTTTAAGTTGGGGATGTCACACAGCTTTCCCCTATTAATTGGGAATGTCACACAGCTTTTCCCTTTAAGTTGGGGATGTCACACAGCTTTCCCCTATTAGTTGGGAATGTCACACAACTTTTCCCTTTAAGTTGGGGATGTCACACAGCTTTCCCCTATTAATTGGGAATGTCACACAACTTTTCCCTATAAGTTGGGGATGTCACACAGCTTTCCCCTATTAGTTGGGAATGTCATACAACTTTTCCCTTTAAGTTGGGGATGTCACACAGCTTTCCCCTATTAATTGGGAATGTCACACAGCTTTCCCCTTTAAGTTGGGGATGTCACACAGCTTTCCCCTATTAATTGGGAATGTCACACAGCTTTTCCCTTTAAGTTGGGGATGTCACACAACTTTCCCCTATTAGTTGGGAATGCCACACAGCTTTTCCCTTTAAGTTGGGGATGTCACACAACTTTCCCCTATTAATTGGGAATGTCACACCGCTTTTCCCTTTAAGTTGGGGATGTCGCACAACTTTCCCCTATTAATTGGGAATGTCACACAGCTTTTCCCTTTAAGTTGGGGATGTCACACAGCTTTCCCCTATTAATTGGGAATGTCACACAGCTTTTCCCTTTAAGTTGGGGATGTCACACAGCTTTCCCCTATTAGTTGGGAATGTCACACAGCTTTTCCCTTTAAGTTGGGGATGTCACACAACTTTCCCCTATTAATTGGGAATGTCACACAGCTTTTCCCTTTAAGTTGGGGATGTCACACATCTTTCCCCTATTAATTGGGAATGTCACACAGCTTTTCCCTTTAAGTTGGGGATGTCACACAGCTTTCCCCTATTAGTTGGGAATGTCACACAGCTTTTCCCTTTAAGTTGGGGATGTCACACAACTTTCCCCTATTGATTGGGAATGTTCACATAGCTCTTCCTATTAGTTGCATTATACTCTCTAGATTGTTTCAGAATGACTACTTGATCAGAGTAATAAAAAAGATAACAATCTAAGAGTTTCATACTTGCCTTATCTTCAATAATCATATACCTGGCCAGGGTATATAAGTATTGAGATTAGGTAGTATGCACTATACTTACTATCATATTCCTCACTTTTCATACCATTATACACACAAGATTTTTCCATCTCTAGATTTTCTTTAGGTATCATTTCTATATCTCTCTCTTGCCTGGTCCCATGCACCCTCTCCTGGTGCAACAACATTGCCCTTAGCAATGTGTTCCTCGTGTTCTCCAGTCATTTTCAAGTTCTTCTTCTCCTATGTGAGCAGAAGATACTATCAGATAAACTGGAAAACACTTAGAACAGACTCTACAACCTTACTCCTATGTCTCTGTAGACTCAGCGAACCTAGAGCTCTGATACCACTAAATTGTCATGACCGTCTCATGAAAACAAGATTAACTAATGCGGAAGCGTTCATCAAGCAGCGGATTAGCGAAAATCACTAAAAATTAAAACTTTTTGCAAAGAGATCCACACATAGGAAATCTTTTCCAACAAATGCCATTGTATATCATATACATTCTGTTTCAAACGTACATATCATGTACCATCTCTTTCCAGAGACTACATCATCGACTGCCTTATAAACATATATGTAGGCAGCATACAAATCTCGGGGCATCAAGCCAAAACCTCAGACTGATATATCAAAAACACTGACTAAAAACTCCGAGGACCTGAGAGTACAGAGACGACACATAGGACTACTATCTATATGACTAGATAGACAATATCTCCACCTGAGATCTTATTGCTGTCCCTGCTGTTGCTGTTGCTGCTGCTCTTTCCCTATTCTAGGGTTTCTGCTCTGCCTTTCATGCATACCTAAAAATGTTTACCACGGGGGTGAGACAATTGTAAATTGCCCCAGCGAGAGATATAACTCTCTTCCAGAAACATTATTATTGCAGATTATTAAATTAAACTGAGCAGGGGTTACTTTTTCATTATCAGGCATAATTAATCATCATAGAACAGAATAAGAAAATCTCCATTTTCATTGGGAGCATTGCATCTACCCATGGTAGACTCATGGTTCATCCATCTACTTGTAATGAATACAACAGATATGAATAATCATCAATGAGCTATAGATATATAACAGAAAGGTAACATCAGCCAAGTTCTCTAGCATAACTTATTAACACAAATGCTACAAAGAGACATGATACTTGTTACCCAAGCATCACACATGGCTCACAAGGCCATTCACATCTTGTCACTATCACTAGGCAACAACTTATTCACATGGCTCACAAGGCCATTCACAACTTGTCACCTCTCACTAGGAAACAACTTATTCACATGGCTCACAAGGCCATTCACATCTTGTCACCTCTCACTAGGCAACAACTTATTCACATGGTTCACAAGGCCATTCACATCTTGTCACCTCTCACTAGGCAATAACTTATTCACATGGCTCACAAGGCCATTCACATCTTGTCACCTCTCACTAGGCAACAACTTATTCACATGGCTCACAAGGCCATTCACATCTTGTCACCTCTCACTAGGCAACAACTTATTCACATGGTTCATAAGGCCATTCACATCTTGTGGCCTCTCACTAGGCAATAACTTATTCACATGGCTCACAAGGCCATTCACATCTTGTCACCTCTCACTAGGCAACAACTTATTCACATGGCTCACAAGGCCATTCACATCTTGTCACCTCTCACTAGGCAACAACTTATTCACATGGTTCACAAGGTCATTCACATCTTATCACCTCTCACTAGGCAACAACTTATTCACATGGTTCACAAGGTAATTCACATCTTATCACCTCTCACTAGGCAACAACTTATTCACATGGATCACAAGGCCATTCACATCTTGTCACCTCTCACTAGGCAATAACTTATTCATATTTATTAAATAAATGTCACAGCCCCAAACCTGGCTATATTCATCATCTCATCATGACTGCATGGTTATTAGGCATGATAACAGTCATACAAGATATTCATCACATCATGTGATACAATAGTAACACCATCATTCCTGAACCAGGAATTAGGGTTCACTATCAAACATGGCTTATCATTCCCTTTTCCCCAAATTAGGGTTAGGGTTCCCCATTTCTCATTAATTCAGACCCTCTTGAGTTAACCAACTTTATCTTGTATTAAGATATTTTCCCTCTTAATACATTCCATCACAGAATACTCACCCTTAGCATATAATGCATAGGCCACACAGTAGAATTGTCCATCTATCTCACATGATATGGACTTATTTTAGTTTAAGGCATGGCTTTATTATAAAGTTGCCTATAAACAATCACAATGATACACCCTCAACTAGGGTTTCTCAATGATACACCCTCAACCAGGGTTCACAATAATACACCCTCCACTAGGGTTTCACAAGGATACACCCTCAACCAGGGTTCACAAGGATACACCCTCAACTAGGGTTTCATAAGGATACACCCTCAACTAGGGTTTCATAAGGATACACCCTTAACCAGGGTTTCATAAGAATACACCCTTAACCAGGGTTTCATGATATATTTACTTAAGGATCATAACCCTTAACCACCACATGAATCATATTCATGTATGAATTCATGATATCCACTTCTCAACTTGATTAGGTCATATCAACCCTTCATTCGAGTACATACAACTATGATTAACATAGTGTATCAAGTCATTGATCCTATAAGCAATTAGGGATTCATCCCTTAATTGGCACTAATATCTTAGGTACTATTAGGGTTTCAACCTTTGTACCTTCATTTATAATCATTACTAATCATAATTGGATCAATGGATCATTCATCATCTTAAATCTCAAGAGATTCAATCACATTGGACCTCCATTACATAAGATACCCAATTGAATTAGGATTTTCAATGTTGATTCCTTCAATCATTGAATTCATGGAACCAATCATCAATTGGACCTATACTCATACTTCAATTGAGTTAAATAGGTCAACCTTCAACTGATTTGACCCTTAATTAACCCTCAATTGGTCATCAATTAGGGTTTGATTCAATTGAATTAGGGTTTAAAATCGATGATCCTTCAATACTAATCAATGTAATACTAGTTACTTTGAAACCATTGAACCATCATCTAAATTGGGTATGACCTGACCCCAAACGGTCTTGAGGTCGTTTGGATGACCTCCAAACGGTCTTGAGACCGTTTTCCCATCATATCACTCAAATCTAAGCAATCCAATTGGGGTTTGGTTCATTGGATTGATCACCAAATCAACATTGCATTGTATATCAGCTTAGTACCTTTAGACATTCAAACACCTAACCATACTCAACCCTAGACCTCCAAACGGTCTTGGGTGACCACCAAACGGTCTTGAGACCGTTTGGCTCATCCAACCTTTGGACTTTAGTG
Organism: Alisma plantago-aquatica; assembly: GCA_963693085.1. Lineage (NCBI taxonomy): Eukaryota > Viridiplantae > Streptophyta > Magnoliopsida > Alismatales > Alismataceae > Alisma > Alisma plantago-aquatica. The sequence goes on from OY856410.1 coordinate 469,757,656, forward strand.
AAAAATCATCATGGATTGGTCTATCGAGTTGATCAACAAATCAGCATTGAGTTGCAGTATGATTTGGTACCTTTGGACCTTCAATTGATCAACTATACTTGACCCCAGACCTCCAAACGGTCTTGGGGTGATCCCCAAACGGTCTTGAACCCGTTTGGATGATCCCCAAACGGTCTTGAACCCGTTTGGGCTAATCAACCCAAAATCTCAACTTAACTCATTGGAATTTCAGCACTGTTTTCAATTAGGGTTTGCCTAATTGAATAGCCTTCAACTCACGATTCCTTGGGAGTTAACCCCTCAAATTTGTATAGTCATTAACCAACATAATTATGAACAGGAATCCCAAACGGTCAACGCTTGGTCAACTCACTCAAAGGGTCTTGAATCCGTTTTCCCAAGCAGGTCAAGTTAATCAGGTTGAAAACCAGCACTTAATCCAATTAGGTTTTCCTAATTGATTAGCCTTCAACATATGATTAATTTAGAGTTAACCCCTAAAATTTGGAGGATCATTAACCAACATCATTATGAACAGGAATCCCAAACGTTCAACGCTTGGTCAACCATCCCAAACGGTCTTGAACCCGTTTGCCCAAGCAGGTCAAGTTATTCAGGTTGAAAATCAGCACTTAATTCAATTCGATTTGTCTAATTGATTGGCCGTCAACCTATGATTACTTTGGAGTTAACCCCTCAAATTTGGAGGGTCATTAGCCTACATAATTAGGAACGAGATTCCCAAACGGTCAATGCTTGGTCAACTCCTTCAAATGGGTTTGAACCCGTTTTCCACCAAACGGTTTGCAACCCGCTTGGTCACCAAACGGTTTTGGTGAAACCGTTTGGTCCCAACTTTTGAGATCGTTTGTTCCCAAGATATTTGGTGAGGTGCTTGCTTATGATGATGTCATCATCATATTCCTTCGTGCACCCAAGAACAGCAACCATTCTTGATGGAATTTGCAGCAAAGAAACAAAAGTGTATAAAATTGAAGAAATCAATCAACAAAGCATAGAAGATTGATGCAATAGCAATGTTTGAGGGTTTAAGTTATAAAACCCGCCTCGAATTGAGCTCCAAAGCTCCAAGATCACGCCATTAATGGTGGATGAAGCTATAGAAACTCCCCCTAGGCTCGGCTTCAAGCTTTTGATTGCAAAAGTTGGCTAGGGTTGAAGAGGAGATCGAAATAAGAAGGAATCCATAATTTATTTTTGATTTCCACCATGAAATCATGAAGAACGAGGGTCAAGGGCTTACCAACAGGTTGGGTCTCGTCCTCCTGTTGCTCCTAAGTCCCCTTGAGCTCATCCCAAGCAAAGGAAGAAGAAAGGGCCGAAAAAGCCTTGGTTTGGGCTTGGAAATGGCACTTTTATAAGGAAATTGATGAGAGAGAAAATGCCATATAAAAATCCAATTAATCCAAAAATTATGGCCGCCTCTTCCCCCTCAACTCCATGGATACGAGGCATCTTCATTTGCATTTAATTATCCTTCATTATCCTCAATTTAAAGAAAAGCAAATTAAACACCTTAATGCTTATAATATAATATCCCACATGTGAGTGGATATTACTTTTCTTTATAATAAGGTGAGTGGAGTTTCACCTACTTAGGATATTTTCGTTCCTTATCTTGGCAAAAGAACGTCCATCCTTAACCAAAATCAACCAATAACATTTTGGTTGAAGGCCCTTTAATTAATACATTCATTTGTTTCCCTAAATTGAATTAGGGTTTCAATTAGGATTAAATCTTGATTATTTTAATATCAAGATTCTCTCTCCTCCAACTTAATTCAAATGAGATGCCCCTCTCATTTTATTTTCTCTACCTGATGCCAAGAAACATTAAGGACCTTATTGAAGTGGTAATTTGCATATTGAACCCTAGATTTTGGGTAAATTGCACATTACACCAAAACTAGGTTTTAATGCACAAGGATTGCTTTACAAGCTTAATCTTGGTGTCCAAGCTTGTGGAAACCATACTACTACATCATATTCATTCTTATGATGTATCAACATCAGAGGAACATCTTATCATGCAACATTTGCAATTTAACCCCTCAACTTGGGTAATTTGCACTTTAGTCCAAAATAAGCAAACATTGCTTCAACATTGTTCAAACAGGACCAAAAATTGAAACATAGGTTCCTTTTGAGCCTTAATTACTTTTCACAAGATGAGATTAAGCATATAATCATCTTTCTTAATCAAAACACCTAGGGTTAAAGCATAACCCAGGTCAGGGATGTTACACTTAGGATCCACAGCCCCTAAATCCATCAACTTCTCGACCGGCGCAACCCACTTCTTTATCCTTGGCTTTGCGTCAAGGAATGTTGGCTTTGCCATCTTCATCATCTCATATGCCCAAACCTGCATGTAAACAGAGAGAAAATTTAATGCATATGTAACTGCCCCCTATAGTCATCATTGTAACAATTTTGTAGATGAAAATAATTTCGTTCACTTATGCATAGGCACATCACACACCCTGTTGTATAGAGGGTGTTTTTCCCTTTCTCCCCTTTCCTCCTCAACTGGACATTCTGCTTAAGCATCTTCATATTCCTGAAGATACTCCCATGCAATAGATTTGCCCAATTCATATACCTCGTGGCAGTAACATCGTCTAGGTAGTGCATTATGTAGATTGGTGTGCAATAGCTGGTGTTTGGGAGTATGTTTGTTGCCAGCAGGTGCAACATCCATGCACGACACATGTTCTGGTAGTCCGCTGGATCGTCGGCCCTTGCAAATTCTTGCCAAAGCTTTGCTAAGTTGTCCTTGTGCAGGACATCCTTTTCCCTCAACCTCTTCGAGGTCTCCGCTTCATTTCCATGTTTACCTGTTGCCCTGGCAAATTGTTGCCATATTGAGCTCACAATCTCAGAAATTTTCCTAGGCATGATGTCCATATCTCTGCTTGGGATACCTAGAATTACCCCTACATCCTCAATGATCATCCTTCTTTCCACCCCTCTGTCCAGCAAAAGCCTGTCATTGTCTACATATCTGTCTATCAAATCCTCCAAGAGGCCTACATCAACCATAAGATTCGACATCTTTATCATGTTTGCAAATGTCGTCGCCCTCATCATTCTCAGCTGATTACTTGTAAACACCACACTCTGGCTGGTGGTGATGTAGATCTTTATGTAACACTTGTGGTACAACCTCTTTATCCCCACTGCATACATATGAAAAGTTACTCTTAGTTTTCTTTTTTTTTTCTTATTACTTGTTACTTAGTCAAGTTACTCTTCAATTTTTCACATATCAATCCATGTGGTAGGTTGATAACATTTTTAATGCTAACTATTTATTCTTGTAACATCAATTTTAATAAAGTGCAAGTAAGTGTCATATGATAGTAATAACAATTTAATACATTTATAAATCCATTCAAGATTACCTTCAGCTGCCTTTCCTTTCTCCTTTTCTATCCTCTTAATTCTCTCCTCTTTTCCTCCCTCATAGGTAGCCTTTTCCTTTCCCTTCTCTTTCTTCCTCCTTTCCTCTTCTCCTATCTTGTCAGCTGCCTTCTCTGTATCCTTAGTTGCTTTGGCCTTCCCTTTTCCTTCCCTTTCTTTTCCTACATACGAACAAAGTTACTCAAAATTTTTAGTATTTTTAGCTTAACAATATGGTTTTCATATGTTAACTACTATGTAAAGTGTGCGAGTTACTCTTTGTTATGTAATAGTTACTCCATCATTTACTCCAGTTACTCTAGGCTGTCGTACAATTATTCCAATGTTCTATAGCAGTTACTCTAGTTATCGTCTAGTTACTCTACTTCTTATAACAATTACTCTTTTAACATGCATTGTTACTTTCTATATGAAATATATTTGTTTCTCATTTGTAATGTACATGCAAGCACAAATTACATTGTCATTCTTCGCTCTCCACTTTGTCACGTGGAGGTTTGCCAGTCTCGGTAGCTCCATTGCCTTCTTTCTCAGTAGTACCTAGCTTACTGTGTTTGGCTCTTTTCTCTGACGGTTTACTCGTTAGGGGATCTGCAACCCCTCTTTTCTTCTTTTTCATTTTCGACTGAGGAGTTGCAGAAGCAACCTCCTCCCCTTTTGCAGCCTCTTCTTGTCCCGTTTCGCCCACTTCTTTGGTCTTTGCATCCCCTTTTTTCTTCTCTTTCTGTCTTGACTTAGGAGTCTCAACAACAGCTTCACTTTCCCTTTCCGCAACCGTTTATGTTTGTGCTTCTTCCTGATCTTTGGCCATCACGTTATCTTCTTTGGTCCCTTTCTGTTTCGGCGAAGTAGTCGCCACAGAATATTCCTTCTCCTTTTCCACAACTACTTCTTTCTCCACTACATCCGTTACCTTGGGCATCGTATCCCCTTCTGTATCTCCTTTCAGAGTAGTCTGTTGTTCCACAACCACCGCTTCCTCTGGTTCTTTGGCCATCTTCTCCTCAGCCTGATGGTGCTGCATTTCGAAGTCTTCGCCTTCTTCAATCACTGGCTGTAGATTCTTTCTCCACGGTGGCCTTGTCGAGGTCTTCCTTGCTGCTATCTTTGTTCTCGTCATCTCGGAAGAGGGAACTGCTCCGCAATTGAGATGCAGTGAGATGTGGAATCGAAGATGATGGAGATGGAGGAGCGAGTGTAGACAGAGGAGTTGGGGATGGAGGGGGTTGCGGTGATTTGGTCGTCGGTGGTTTTTTCACGAGAACGCAGGTGCAGAGCGAGGGCAGGGCGACGGTCTGAGCGAGGGCAGTGCGAGGGTTTTGGGTTGTTCGCGTTCGAATGCTTTCCGCCTATTTTCTTTTTTTCAAAGTAATTACGGGGCAATGCCACCACACCCTACTGCCGGGTAGCTTGCCCTTTGTTACCTGTGCAGACAACAAATTCTTACTCATATATATATATTAGTTTGGGATTATGTGGTCTTTGATCAGATACACACATGAGACAATTTAAATATTCACATCGTATGTAATATATAAATAATTAAACCAAAATCTGATCATATCAATTATCCTAAAACATAACAAATTGACATGGATCTGATACCACTGTTGGGAAATACAAGCACAAAGTATAAAAGTAGAAACAAAAAAAATTATCTATCCGTATTCCCATACCAACAAGATCACATCAAATACTATGAAATAGGAAGGATGGTTTAGCAAGTTATACATGGTCCTGGAGTAAGTCCAGTGACAACAACTCACTTCAATGCAACTATCTACTAGTTTCTCTTAGACAGTGGCTATGCAACTCTGGGTCTTCACCACGAACAACGAACAACGAACAAAACAACTTCTACAATGAATCATGTGGTCTCGCTATAGACTGCAAGCTGACTTTGCTCTCCTAGCAGTAGTAAAAGGACTCCTACCTCTAGAGTAGTCCACAAGGATCAATTAGAACTCATGTCATTTAGACAGGTAGGAGTTGTCTCTCCCGTTGGTGTACTAGTCACCAACTTGCTCTCCCACAACAATGATTCTCAATTGTTCTCTCTCGTCGCTATCCCTTCCTAGTCAGATAGGACTTGCTTGGGCTCTCTTGGTTACCACAACCAAAGAGGACAACAATTATCAGAGGAACTAATTCTTAGTTGTCACTGTTGTCTTCTGAGAAGCCCAACAATACCCCTCTATTTATATGTGGGGTTAGGGTCAGTGTTCCCAATCTGTATGAGATTGTGCAGGAGTGGAAGGGACCATAAGATCTTTAGTTTTCACAGTGTATGAACTCCAAAATGACCGTATAGTAACTGAAATGAATGTCTGGCCACACAAGATGGTGGTCTGATACTACAAAATGGTCATTTGGTAGTTTCCCAATCACATACAAATTTGGCAATTCAATTCCAATTAATGTTACATATTAATTTCTTGCACCATAAGTATTGTGCAATCAAACAAGTTCAAGAATCATCTAGAACCTTTGTTTTACCCTAACTGATCCATCTCACCCATGTGAGACTCCCATCTCACTCACCCAGATGACTGTCTGATGAGCCGTGTCAAGCTGTTCGGTTCAACAGCTTGAACCGGTTGGTTCACTCATCAATTTGGGTAGGACTTTAGTCAATTCGATCTCTGATTAGCCTGGCAATCCAAATAGCCATCTCAACACTTGAGACACCCGTTTGGTCTGTCCAAATGACCATCTCAACACTTGAGATGGTCGTTTGGTAGTTTAGTCAGCCAATCTGTTGCGTAAATTGAATACCTAAATGCTTTAGTAATCAATCGAATCATCATTCAATATTAAACTCCTCTTCTAGATGAGTTCCTATGTGTGTAACCCTATAGGTCCCATATCATGTTGGTAGTGAATGTCCATAACTAGCTTATGACATCACAAGAAAGGAGCGGTGCCTAGTCGCACATTAGTGCTATCCAAGTGAATGGAAAGTTGGAGAACAACTTCAACCTACAATCTATGTAAGGTGTTGCAGTGATTGTATAATTCCTTTGTCATTGATATCCAGGATGGACTTGAAGCATGGATGGTCATCCTCTTAATGTTCAATCCATGTTCCTTGATCCAAGAGCAGACTATCAAAGATAATGTGACCTCAATATCATATATTTATTCATATGAGCATGTGCATGTGTTTCTTAGTCTCGTTTATCAAGTAGACAATATCAATATCTAGTCGGAGGTACAAATCCTATATCTATCACTCACAGTTGATCCCCATGTGTCAAAGTCACCCAATCATCATCGATATAACAACCCATGTTTCAAGACTATGTTTGATGATGTCAATCTATACCCAATGACATGTGATGAGTGTAGTGATTTCAGGCCTAAGAATCACAATCACCACCTTCCCTATGAGAGATGACTATGATCACCAATGATGGTTTTTGTGTGTCATTCTCAAGGTACGTCTGTCTGATACACTGTTCCCTAACATGTACTCATGTTCTTGGTTTGATGTTGTTGTATCATGGCTAATGAGATTCTACCATCAACCAACCCACACTTTGATCTTATGCATTATTGTTGTCTAACAACCTTCCACAATAACAGCCGATCATGGACATAATGAGAATATGTATATGTATGCTTAACATCTGTATGATCTCATTTCCCCAATGCTAATACTTGAAGACATACATCATTGAGTAATATTATTCTCTAGACATTCATAATATTTCCTCATTATCTCATAACTAAGTGAAACAAAATGAATTGAAATCTTTCCTTTATAAGTATTAATCAAATACTTTATTATATATTCCATGTCAATCATCACATGATTGCCTCTATGGGCATACCTTACCAATAACCAATAGGATGAGAACAGCTCAACAAAAAAGATTACAAACTGATGGGCGATTTTGGTTCTTGGTGATAGGGTGAAGGCGTTGGTAGGTGTAATACCCTACAATTGTGGTGAATTTGAAATATATAAATATAAGATTCAATTTGATAAACAAATTCCCTAATTTGATGGGATAATAATATTATCCATTTCTTGGCATGGTGCAACCCATGACCCATGAGACTATTTGCTTTGCAAACAGGTACTTTGGGTACAAAATTAAGAAATAAAAGACTTTGTGCATTTGTGAATTATTAGATAACTGAAGTATAAGATAATAAGATATGTGGTATTGTAGATGATTTATGGAGTAATTATCTAACTATGAAATATAGCACAAGACTTGATGCATCAAATAGTGTTATCTCATCCTAACTTTTATAATACTTAAATATAATAAGGAAGTTAAGATTATTCTAGTATTTGAGAGGAAAAGCACTTTCCATGTGATGTGAGTAATTGTTTATGAAAAACTTCAAGAACAAGTTTTGTAAATGAAAGATATCCCAATAAATCCTAAAAACTAAATATCAATTGGAAAAGGCATCAATGTCTTTCCATAAAATAAAGATAATTGATTTGAGGAATATATCAAAGAGAGAGTTAAAGAATAATCTAGACTTCAAGTCATAAGAGTTTGCTAATAGTTTAATGATCAAATTATCCAATAATGTACCATATATTTATATACATTGTTTAATGGCTTTTGGTGTGTCAATCAAGTAATATGGAATATTGATTCAGGAAATGTACCAGAAGAAAGATAAAGATAAGGAGTTTTAGTTGTATATCATGGGAATCATGATTTGTCCTTCTCCTTAATTAATCAACAAGTCAAGTTCTATGTTGCTTTTGTGGTAGAGAAAAGAATAAGGGAATTGACAAATTATTATTGTCTAGAATAAGAAACAAGTCTAAAAGAGGAAAAGACCGGTGGAAGGATTCCGTGAGCATAGTATATAAAGTTGTTGGTTTTCATCCTTCTCATTGAATACACCCTCCCCTTTTTTCTACATCATATCCCTACTTTGAGCCATTAGGGTTTTGTCTACAACCTATATAAGGGGTCAAATGATCCCCTCACCTTCACAGATTGCTTGGTCCCTAGCCTGCGCAACCATGGGAAGCCTTGGAGTTGTCACAAACTCCCTCTAAACTGCACCCCTCTGTTCTCCTTCTTCCTAAAACCTTTAGTAGCACTAACTATAATGTTGAAGCTCCAGTCTGAGGATGTGGCATATCCCTCTCTAGCTCCCCCCCACCGAACTGTTGTCATCGTCCTATAGAGCTCTAAAACCCAATCACAATCTACAAAGACTCCTCCTCCACTGTATGCACAACACTCCATTCCTAGAGGATAGCACTATCTTTGGTTGGTGCTCCCTAGAGACTGGGAAGAGAGCCACAACTGACCATCATGGTTGTGCCAGGATGTAGTGTCCTACAACTGGGCCATCAGGGTGGTGTACAAATGCATAGCTAGGGTCGAGCTGAGAGAAGAACCCTTCATGAGGAAATGAATGAGTTAGTGTCAAATGGTTTATATGCCCCTGGTGTGTATACATAAAATTCAAGGAATGCAGGTCATTTCCTATTTCCCCAGTCGGTCTCCCAACCCAAATGTTAATATTTAAATTGCTGACGTGGTAGCATTCCATTTGCTAATTTATGTTTATCTTGTAAATATCGTAGTAATTTTTAGAACCATTGGATTAAGATAAATTATATATGAAAGTTGATCAAGAAAATTAGAGGAAAATAGAATAAAATAATACAGATATTTAATTATGATCATATTTCTAAAATTAGGACGAAACATGTTTAAGTGGTGATTAATACATGGAAATATTAGATTAGATTCTTGAGATGCTAAAAATGCTTACTTTTTCATATTTATTTTCATTGTTGACTAAGACGAGAAATCAAAATGATGTTGCACAATTAGGGTTTCCAAAGTGGATAACTTACATGTGTAGAATTAGGGTTTTGAAACCAAAAAGCATAACTTTCTATGTTGTTAATGAACTTAATCTGATCTAAGTGTTCATAATGAAAGGATATGATGGATCTAATAATATGGGTTTTGCCTAATGTTTAATATGTGATTGAACTAGAGTTTGTACCCCTATTTCTTATCTAAACCCAAGTCAACCCTAAACCCTAGATTAGGGCCCGAGCATAGTTTATTATGAATAATATGATGGTGACACTTTAGAATACACATACATGCAGATTAGATGATGATTGCTTGGATTCGTCTTTGCTTGCTTGGTTGGATGATATGCTTAAAGTATTGGAAGTATGATTTCATGATCTACGTGGTCCTATAAAGGTACATGGTTACGATTACAACTAATAGCAATATCGGTTGTCTTTTTTTGTCGAGGATTTCTTAAGGATTGTTAAAATAAATGATTGGATGTTTATTTACATTTTATTCAATTATAATGCCATTATGAGTATCACATAAAGTAAAATACATATTCTGAACCCTAGGCTAACATGTATCTAGGGGTGATCCACACGAGACTTGGAAGGGACAGTGATCATGCCCAAGATATCATATAAAACATGGGTTAAAATATGCAAGGAAAATTCCAGTTCTTATTTGCAAATAATTGATTGACTATACGTTGTTATATAACTTGCACACTTTTTCATGCACGCCATGTACATAGTTTAGCAATATACCGATCCACATTTGTTTTACGTAATTTTAGGTAAATGCAAAATATGACGATATCAAGACATGATGAAGTAGATGAAATTATCTAAAGACATAAAATCTAAGTAAAGGAGGATTACTTATATACTTCTTCTCATATGTCATAGTTTGCATGTTAGAAATTCATGTAACCCCTTAGCAGACTTCATCATAGTTCATGTAAACGATATTTGTGTATTAATGGAAATTATTTTCTATTATTTGTTATTTGGATGAATATGGATCTTGAGAATTTTAGGTAATGGATCTCAATTTATAAGTCTTTGGTTAATATGGGGATGTTGAAATGTGAGGTCGTTATGGTAGGTATACTTATAGGTATGATGGCTAGATGTGGTGAGAAACCAATTTTGGTTGAAGAAATAGAGGCGAGAAGACAACCCTCTATTGACTGGGGTGTAGAGGGGAAAAAACTCCAAAAAACTAGGGCTCTTTTGGGTCGGTTCTTCTCAAGGAAGGTGAAGGAAAGAAACTTTGAGGTAGATAGGGTAGTATAAAGAGAAAGTGAGGGAGAGGAATAATGGTTATTGTTGAGAGTCCATGGGGCTTCAGACTCAAGCTGGAAGATGACCCTGACTCTCACGTATCCCATCCGATGTTGCAGAGAGGTAGTCATATCATGTAAGGTCTAAGTGTGACTCAAAATTTAGAGTGTGACCTAGAGACCGTAGATGAGAAATTGAAATTGGGTTAACAGACGTGTGACATCCAAATCAATTGTATAAATCAAATAAATTGTAGTCCGGATCAAATTGGGATTGCTACTTATGTCTTTTCTTCTCTAATTAAATTGAGATATCTAGGGTCATCCAATTAAGTTGAAATTCGACATCTAGACTAATTAGGACCCAAAAAATCTGAATTTGGAATTAGATTTAGGTTTTGGGATAATGATCATTGAGTTTTAATACAATTAGGGTTTAAACCAATTATCCCTACATTTATTATCATACATTACCATCAATATTTAGAATTTAGAGTTCTAATGCCCTCATATTATCACCATCATAGCATATCATATTATCTCACACAAAAAAGGTTATTTTATTCAATTTCTCATTAAGTCCATTAATTTCATCATTAACATAAATAATGGCACCTAAAAAATTTCCATTTACATGAAAGGTCTATTTCTTATCCCATAAACATATTAAGCACATTAGATACCTTCCAAACCATTTATGCATGTTTATACACATGCAATCCTTATTAGTAACATTTAAGTCATTATATGTGTATTAGTGAAAAATGTGGCATGTATTTAATGAACTCATTCACATATTAAGTCATGGTTAGGTTAGTAGGTAGATATGAGTGTTTGCTGATATATGATGTGAATGTAAAGTCACTTAATGTATCATGAATATCATCGAGGAATCATATATTAGGGTTAGTCATTAACTATGCAAAGGGGTACAAGAATGTGAACTACTCATTATTTGCACATTATACGTTATTAGGGAATGACCAAGTGTGTCATGGTATAAATTTAACCTTGTTTGGTAAAATATAAAGAACCAAGCATGCTAATATCCTATTCAAGGAATTAGGGTCTTTAGACTCAGAAAAGCCAAGTAGTCCACCCCTTAAAAAGATTTCATCCTCAAAATCAGCATATATGTGTTCTATCAAGCTGCTACACTCCACCCCTTAAAAAGTGCAACCTAATAAGTCATACAAGACCGAGGCACAAAGAATAGTATATCTAAGAGATATCATGTGGAGGTAAGGACATAACTATATAGGCAAGATAACTTATAGAATAAGGGTTACTTTCAACGTGTTCTTCCTCATGTACTTCATGTCCATCTACAACAAAGACTCAACCTACACACCTCTCAACAGGCTTTCTTCCATTATTGTTGTGGCCATTGTTTCTTGGAGGAGCTTGAGGTTTTTGTTGTTGAGTTGCTGCATGTCAATCATGAAGCTTAGGCATCTCGATCAGATATGTCTATGCTCCCCACAATGATGATGTATAATCGGGAAGTCTAAATTTAGAGTAGGTAAATTTCCTACAGAGGGGAACTTCCTAGGAGAAGGATTCCCATGACACTTAGCACACTTGTCCCTCTTTTGTTCTCACCTAAGATCTTCCTCTTCTTGTTATGATCTTGAGTTTGATAAATTGGGTATGCCACAATCATTATATCTTTGTCCACCAGTTGCTGAAACATCAATGGAAGTTGAGGCAGTAGGGCATGAGTGATATTGTAGTTGAGTCCTTCAAGGAACATGTTATCACACCTCTCTTAAACCACACCTTTGTTGTACCTTTCCAATAGAGTAAACTTCAACACATACTCCACCATAGACATGGAGTGCTGCTATAGGTTATACAACTTTGCTTCCTTCTTCTAATTGCAAATAAGATGTACTTCTCATAAAAGATCACCAAGAATTGCATCCAAGACATAGAGGAGATGTCTCAGGTCCTTGCAAAATTATTCCACAAGTGGAGAGCACGTCCATCAAATACATAGGTGGCAAACCTAACCTTTTGGTACTCATCAAATGACATACCATGAAAAGTATGCTCCATTGCAAGCACACATTTGTCAGACTTATCCACCATCTTGATCTTTTCCTCACCTTTGAAATTCTTGGGGTGCATCTCCATGAACTCCACTAAAGAGTATTCACTGGTATTTTCTACAGTGGGACCCAAGTTGGCCTTCCTCTCTAGGATTGAGCAAAGTAATTTTCATAGAAAGGACAACTCCTACTCAAGAGATATGCCTGAATTTGAACTGGTCGTAGCTAGCATTGGGGTAGGTTGGCTCACTACATGTTGACCACAAAATTTCGCATGAGCTTGAGATCCTAGAGGAGTGAAAGGAGGATCCATCCTCAACATTCCATACTTCTAGCTTTGGGGTGTTTCCAATCCATCTAGGTTAGGAACAAATGACTTGTCACCATCCATATCAGTGTTCCTGCACAAGGCAAGGGGATAAAGTAAAAGAAATCTATGGAAAAAGGTAAACAACCTAAGGGATATAATATTGAGTTTATAGATTAATGGACTGCACAGACTCTGATACTATACTTGTATGGAGTGGGACCCGACAAGGGAGCCACTCAACTTACTCAATGTGAAACAATATAAAACCATCCAATGAAAAACTAGATAACATTTTTTTTGCAAAGGATAATAAGCTAAAATTCATGTATGTATTGTATTGTTCACAAAAAATGTAGCAGTGGAAGACATTTGTCTAAGTGTTACAATATTTATGTCTATCATTGCTCTTTAGCACACATGATGTACATAAAAAGAAAATTATAGCTTATAAGCTACATAGGGTAAACCAAGTACTTCAATCTACCACTCTTGGATAAGTCCTGGTCAACTTTGATAAACTCCTTCTTGCTCTCTACCTAAGGGGTTGGAAGCATGCCCCCACAAGAGAAGACAAAGTGAAAGTTGTTAGCATAAAATGTTGCTATGCGCACATAAATAGTGATTGAGCAATTATATGGGGAAAGGACATTAAATATAATAAGGCTTTCCAAACAAAGAGGAAAATACCAATCAAATGGATATCAAAAGAAACCTTCCAATAATATGAAAAATAAAAATATGTACTTCCCATGAATTAAAATAAATTATATCTCAAGGGCATAGATAGAGCAATTAGGGCACATAATCCATCAACATTGATGAATAATTAGCATGCAAGTGAGATAAGCATAGTACTAGTGAACTAATGGGGGCTAGAGTACATAACCCTAAACCTTGTAGAGCATGGAACACGACCAACCTCTAACATATAAAGTTGGGCACAAAACCCGAGTATGGAGCACATAACCTCCATCCCAATAACATAAAAGGTACATAATTCAAAAATCAAAGCATATTATAAAAACCTAGTACTACTGAATCAACAAGCATGTAATATAGAGGCAAGTAAAGTTTAGTGATGGTATTGACTACATAAGATTGTCTAAGTAAAACTAGAGAACTAGACCATTAAATCCATCATTTGCAAATTAGGGTTTCAGTGTACACATAGCACAATATAGACCAATCCACCAATTAGGGTTCCACTATAGATATCATGAATAATAGTACAAATCTTATATACTAAAGCATGATATCAACTAAGAAGTATCAAAAATTGATTTCAATATCAGAGACTTAAAATAATTCATATAGATCTCACATGAGAGACTTCACATATATCCTTCATTTAGGTCAAAAGAGAGAGAGAAAGTTGAGCTATTAATAATTATGATTATGGTGATGCAACATACCTTAGAGATGCTTGTGAAAGGTTAAGTCCAAACCCTAGATCCAGATTATGAACCTTCACTTGATAACACATTAAGTATATAAATCATTAATTAAGGTGTGCATTATACATCCAAAAAATATCAGCTTTTCCTATGAGTTTATTTAGGTGATGAAAACAATGTCATTGGATAAGTCTTATTTTTCCAATTTTAGAACATATTTTTACGTAATTTTTTTATAACCATAACCTTAGTTATGAATTATATGAGATAAAACTATTTATTGAAATTCTTGAGAAATAAATAAATTAAAGGAATGTAATGTCCTCACATCACACATCAATATCTTGATGTGTGGCATGGCCTACTTGGAAACACACACCCTTAAATAAAATCCATGACATGATATATTATTAGATGCCAAACTATAGAAATACCCATGCTAGCATGACATATAGTCAAATAAATTCAAGGGCAGGACGAGAAAATACCAACCATCGCCTTCTTCACATGTTTCATCTATGAGACAAAAATAGCAAACTATCGCTCAACTGCAAGTGAACCCAAATACTGATCTCCGATCCCCAAAACAAACTAGATAAATACTAACACATCTACGAGACCTTTCATGGACTCACATATTAGACCTTTCATGGACTCACAGATTCTAATCCTTAAAGTTCTCGAACCTCAAGTGATTCTCTCTACCACGGATGGTGCGAGAGAAAGCTTTGGGTATTGAAAAAGACCATAATCAACCAAACGAAACACGTCCAATGTGTTAGAAAAGCATTTACGGAGTCAACCATAGTGCAAATAGAATAAAAGCATGATCAAAGAATAGGTTTTGCACATCAGATTCAAGAGAAACAGACAAGAATCCATAAAGGCAAAACTGAGAAGAGCACATCTACGATCCTCCAGTTGCATGAGAATCTTTGTGGATCCTCACTGAGTGCAAAACAATGGTTTGTGGTGAATCTAATAGTCTCTACCTCATCACCACCATTGAGGAGATCATGGTAGATGACACCAACAGGCTAGGCATGGCTCGATAGGAAAGATTGCAAACTAATGGGTGATTTTGGTTCTTGGTAATTGGGCGATGACCATGGTAGGACTATATATAGGTATGATGGTTAGATTTGGTGAGAAACTAGATTGGTCAAGGAAATAGAGGCAAGGAGACAACCCTTCGTCGACCGGGGTGCTGAGGGGAGAAAAACTGAGCGAACTAGGGCTCTTTCAGGTCGGTTGTTTGTGAGGAAGGAGTAGGAAAGAAAATCTCACATTGAGAAGGATAGAAGAGTAATAGCAACTACTATGGAGTGTCTATGAGGCTTCAGACTCAAGCTAGAAGATGACATGGACTCTCATGGATCTCCATTTTATGGCCCAAAGAGGCAACCGTATCATGTAAAGTCTAGGCATGACTCAAAATTGAGAGCTTGACCTGGAGACCTTAGGTGAGAAATGAAAATCAGGATGATAGATGTGTGACATAAAAAGCAACCGTATAAATCAAATAAACTATAGTCTGACACATATTAGGATTGACATTTAGGCCTTTTTTTCTCCAACGAAATTGAGATATCTAGGATTATCCAATTAAGTTGAAAATTGATATCTAGACTAACTAGCACCCAAAGAATCTGATTTTGTGATTACAATTAGATTTTGGGATTATCTCAAGAAAGTTTTTAAATAATTAATGTTTAACACAATTATCTCTATATTTATTATAATATGTTAACATTATCCTCAATATTTAGGATTTAGAGTTCTAATGCCCTCATATTATCACCATCATGGTTATATAAATTATCTCACAAAAAATAGGTTATTTTATTCAATTTCTCATTAAGTCCATTGACTTTAACATTAACTTAAATAATGATACCTAAAACATTTCTATTTACATGAAAGGGCTATCCCATCACGTATTAAGCACATTAGATACCGTCCTAGACATTTATGCACATTGTTATACACATCCAATACTTATTAATTACAGTTAGGTCATTGTATGTGTACTAGTGAACAATGTGACATGTATCTAATAAACTCATTCTCATATTAAGTCATGGTTAGGTTACTAGGTAGATATGAGTGCATCATGATATGTGATGTAATTATATAACCTAAAGTCACCTAATGTATCATGGATATCATCAAAGGCACGGATACTAGGGCTGGTAATTAACTATGCATTAGGGTATAAGAATGTGAATTACTCATTATTTGCACATTATATGTTTATTAGGGAACCACCAAGCATCTCAGGGTATAAATATAACCATGTTTGTTAAAATTCAAAGAACCAAACATACTAATCTCCTATTCAAGGAATTAGGGTTTCTAGAGTCAGAAAAGCCAAAATCGGTATGCTATACTTTTATCTTCTTATCATAAAACATGATTGGTGACTTTTGACTACAATCAATATGTTTTGAGGTGGATCTATTATTGACTTCCAATTGTGTAGAGTTTGTGACTATTGTGAGAATATTTGGTTTGGTAGTTGTGCCTTATGTGATCCCCGTCTTTAAGACTGTAGGAAATTTTTTGGTTGGGCTAGTGGAGGATTCACAAGTATGACACAAATTTCATTTAAAATGATGGTATTTGACTCAGAATTTATAATATTGTGATCTTGTCTCTTACAAAAGATTTTATTTCTAAAATATGTAGTAGTATCTTCTCTACGGATAGATATGATAATTGATGATAAATATGGATATGTTAAATTATATAAACACATAATTTGGGTTAGCTATTATGTTTTAGAATCTAGTAATATTTTAGGTCAAAATTGCATTTTCGAGTCATAAAATAATATCTATTGGTTTCTCTCAAGTTCAATATGTATGATATATTGGTGATACATGCTTACTTAGCCGGAGTCAAATTTTACCACCAATTTGTCTTATACTAGTTTCATGTTGATTGTTTTATTACTTTTCAGACAAAGATATTTCTATAAAAAGATGTAAATAGTAACAATTAAGAGTAGAGTTTTACGTATTCTCTTTTTCATTTTGCATGGGGTTTGTATGTTAAATTCATTTGCATTTTGTACATAATGCATATTGAGGTGCACATATAAGATATGATTTAGTTCTACCAGATTCAAGTGAAAAAGGCCAGTGTTATTAGAATGTTAGTAACAGTTGGAAATTCAAAATGACGTATTCAACTTGTGAGGGGATTGTTTATGGGGCTTTTCCGAAAGGGAAAAGAAAAATAGACATGTTTCTTGTCTACCATTTCAATCATCAATGCCTCTATTTGTTGTATGATTTGTTAATTGGGGGGGTACTATTATCCCAAAAAAGGACACCTCTAATGTGTATGCAAGCTTTGCTAGAAATTCTCACGTGTAACACTTGAATTAGTTTTTTTTTCTTAATGAGGACATGTACCATAGATGTTTCAAAAGAAAATGAATAATTCCCATTAACTTTAAACACTAACACCTCTTGCAGGAAAAATAAGCCACCATAAATTTTAAACAAATATTCCTCATTTCCATATAAATGTGGGTGCTAACACAACATTGTTTGGCAACTAAATTCATTAATGCCAACACATATTTTATCTAAGGTTGTTAAACCCAAACTGAATACCAATCAACCTCAAAAGTTGTCCAGAAGTAAAATGCATGTTAACTCAATATGATCCACGAAGCATGTGCCCTCCCTTCTATGTAATCATACTCAAACTCCCATCTCAGGATCAATGAAGTAGGCATCTGATGACACTTGGTATTGTGTAGATCAAGCGTGCTCTGCTGTGGTGCTTCTTTGGTATTTCTTCACACATGGTATGTGCCCACCATTGAGTTGACTTACCTTGTAGGGTGTTTAAATCCTTTAACTAATCACATGACCGAGAGAACTAAGACTTAAAATTTATTAGGATTGGTTCGGTCAACACTGTATATGCTCCAGAGGAGGCTTGCTGTAACATTCCTGACCTGGGTTATGAACTAACCCTAGGTGTTTTGCCTAAATATGTAATTAGATACTTGTGGTTATCTGTTGGCATGTAATTAAGTTCCTGAGGAACATACATTTTCATTTCTGTCCTTTTTAAACAATGTTGTAGTATTGTTTTGTAATACAGGGACCTATGTGCAAATTACCCAAATTGGAGGGGTTAACTTGCAAAATTACACTAGTTAATATGTTCCTCTAATGATGAGACATCATATGAATGAATATGATGAAGTATGATGGATTCTCCAAGCTTGGGCACCTAGATACAGCTTGTGGAGCAATCTTTGTGCTTAAAACCCTAATTTTGGTATAAAATGCAATTTACCCAAAATGTGGGGTGCAACTTGTAAAATATGCCTTTTAGAATATC
Organism: Alisma plantago-aquatica; assembly: GCA_963693085.1. Taxonomy (NCBI): domain Eukaryota; kingdom Viridiplantae; phylum Streptophyta; class Magnoliopsida; order Alismatales; family Alismataceae; genus Alisma; species Alisma plantago-aquatica. Next base: position 469,776,309 of record OY856410.1, read on the forward strand.
TTTCATAACTCTTGACATAATTTAGAGTAATAATGATGAAGGGGGCGCTTCATTTGAATAATCATATAATAAGGAACACCTTTGTAATGAATCACCAAGTTATGAGTAATGGGACCCTCTTATATGTGTAACTAGGTAGTAAGTTGACCTTCTTTGCCTTTAGTTCTTGGTCTTAGAAGGAGTTTTGCCTTAGAAATAAGGAGAAGGGACGTGCAAAGAAGAAAGGAGGGACCTAGATGAGAAATAGATAATTAGATATCCTTATGTTGAAGTTTCACCCAAAGATATATATACAACTTTCCTTTGCAAACAAAGGAACGTTTCCTCTTCTTTCTCACTTATCATCTTGCTCAACCGACTAGAGGCAAAGCTCTGAAGCTCAAGGAGACGACCAACCTGTTCTAAGGTAAGAAGAGACCATCACCTATCTCGGATTCATGGAGGAAAGTGAATTACAAGGTTGGTTTCATGGTTTTCTTACTTAGCTTTCTTGTTTTAGCCGGCTTTTCCCCAACCTTTCCTGGGAGAAACACCTTTGGCCGACCTGTGTAGCTCAAGAAACCATTAAAGGCTTGAAGCTTGAAAGCTTGGAGCTCTAGGAACGACGTTTGAGGCGGGTTTTATAACTCTAAACCTTTTGCTTTATTATGCATATCGTTATTCTTGCAAGTAGTAGTTAGTTCTTCTTCTTCCCCACTCTTCCTTGCACTTTTACAAGTAAAATCACAAAGTAACCGACCTATCCCAAGGTTGAAGATGATGGGCGTGATTTCCTAGGTGACTTTACCAAACGACCTTGGACCATTTTCTCTAATGGTTTGCAAACCGTTTGAAATCAAACGATCTGAAGACCGTTTGATTTCATGCGGTCTTGCAAGACCGCTTAGATTCAAACGATCTTCAAGACCGTTTGGTAGGTTTGACCAAGTGAAGACCATTTAGAGGTCTATTTTACACATGTTGAATTAATCATCTACAAATAATCACAACCTAATTTCTAACCAATCATAAGTTGAAGGCATTTCAACCCTCTAAACCCTAATCGGGTTCAATTGCTGAATTCATAAACCAATTTTGTTGAACTTTGGGTTGAGTGGCCCAAACGGTCTCAAGACCGTTTAGAGGTTCACTCAAATGGTCTCAAGACCATTTGGTGACCACCCAAGACCGTTTGGAGGTCTAGGGTTAAGGAAATTTGATGAATTGAGGGTCCAATCACAATAGGTTGATGAATTGATTAAAAGTGCTAATTTTAGACCTAATTAGGGTTCAACCCTTATCAATTTGACTTAGATTTTTATGTAACTTCGGGCAAACGGTCTCAAGACCTCAAGACCGTTTGGGACAATTTTGGGCCCAATTGAGTGTCAATTGATGGGTTCAACCTCAATTAGGTTCATGTTGATGAACATTGATGGTTAACCGATTGCAAACCCTAATTGAATTGGTTTCAACCCTAATTGACTTTCAATTGAGGGTCAATTTGGTGTCCAATTGATTAAGGTTAACCCTAATTGGCTCAATTGATAAGTAGTTAACAAGGTTGTGGCCAATTGAGGGCTTCAACATAGAAAACCCTAATCGATTACAAGCTTTGTTGTACTTTTGAGTTCCATGCGGTCTTGACCAATTTGGACCAAACGGTCTCAAGACCGTTTAGGGGAAAACGGTCTCAAGACAGTTTGGGCTCAATCGATCTCAAGGTCGTTTCATTTCATGCGGTTTCAAGGTCGCATAGGTTCAAACGGTTTGGAAGTCAACCTAACCAAACGGTCAACACAATCAAACGTTCTTGAGTGTCATGCGGTCTTGAAGTCAACTTTATCGAACGGTCAACCCATCCAAACGGTCGCAGGACCGTTTGGAGGTTGAAAGTGTGTAATCATTTGGAGAATTTAGGGTTGTGATTACTTAGTGCTTTGAAGGTTTAAATGGGTCAATGATGGTTCAAATTAAACCCTAATCATACCCAAAGACATTAAGAGGTTAAGTGATTAATAGATTGACCCATGATTGTGATCAATGGTGTACTTTACCAATGTGCCCTTGAAGGGTTCAAGTACACAACACCCCTTAATCAAGCAAACCCTAATGATATGATAGTGATGACTTAACTCATGTTAATCAATGATGACTTGACCTAACTTAATCTAGAATGATCTAATCACCATCTATTAGTAAGAGGAGAGAGAAGGTGCCATTTATGGTTGAAACTCAAGTAAAATACCCTCAATGTATATGAATGTGCATGATTAGGGTATGATCCACCTATGTGAGATCATGAAAACCCTAATTCTAATAATTGATGAATCTTAACCTAACTTGAAGGCATCAATGATGATGTTTCTCATATATGATGATGCTATGAGTTCAAATTCACTATGAAGTGAATAGTAAACCCTAATTCTAGGGTAATAACATGTAATGTGAATAGTAAACCCTAATTGAGGGTGATGTGTTGAATTGCATAATAAACTCTAATTCCAGGTTATGCTTTTAAGCATGAATCTTCATGATTTAAGTATGAAAGTACAACTCTTGAAATGAATTGTTTATTGTTGTTAGCTGAATTAACCATGCAGGTTCTTATAAGAGAATGATCATATCCAAGTAAGGATTATGATGTCATATTCATTGAAAGCATGTATTTAACTTAATGAATAGTGACATATCATGCTGCCTAGTAAGTGGCATCATATGAGGTTGATAGGCTGTAAGAGCCATGAGTATCATCAAGGTCATGCTAATTAGATGACTTGTGATAAGATGATTAAGAAATGATAACTGATGTGAGTTAGACTTGATACATTTAGTATTCTACTTTCATAGCTGCTGTTCTAATGATTAATGTTTGAGAACATGTATGATGTCAAAATAATACTGAAATGTACCTAACTAATCAAGTATAATCATACCATGTAGAGCCCTGATCATAGATCCATCATTGTTAGAAGCTAAATGATGGTGAAATAGGTTTTCCTAAGGGAACTCCTGGATCACATACTTTTGAGTATGCGGGGGAATATGGATGTGAATATCCTTACATCCTAGTGTAGGAATTGATGTAGATGTATCTTAATCTATCAATCCTTCACTATGTGTTTATGTCGGGGGATGTAACACTATTCTCCCAAGGAAATCTTTTATACCGCATCGATGAGAGATAAACAAGAAATCTTTCAATGGCGAAGAGAGTACAGAATGCCACTGTGACTCTAATAGCGAAGTACCAAAATACCCTGGTGAGCTATAGTAGTAGAGACACTAGATGTCCTGCATGTTGATCCTCACTCTGACTGAGGAAGATGAGGTCATAAGAATCTGGCTCTTTTGATGACCTAGGTATGATACCGATGCGACTTACTAGTGATCAGTTGGAGTATGAGCGGTATACCTCATCTCTGCAGGGCATAATAATGTTTGTAAAACATAATCAACCGCGTAGCATATCTGCTTAGGTTGAACTACGAGAAATAATGATTGATGTTACATTGTTTACATTAATCATCTGTTTAAGTATTTAGTATTCATGTTCTTCATATGTTTTAATGAAGTAACTATTTAAGTAGAAGATGCTTTGCTTATTATCAAACCTGCTATTGATGTTTTAAGTTATCTTACATATGTTATTCTTTGATTGCTTAATAAAGCTTCTGGCGGAGAGTTATAACTCTCACTGGGACAATTATTTAAAATTGTCTCACTCCGTAGATTTCAACTTTTTAGGTGGTCGTCAAGGACGAAGGAACCAGTCTGAGGGAGATCAGTATCAGCAGCAACAACACTAGGGGCAGCAGTGAACCTCAGGTGGAGATACTGACTACTGAGTCATGTAGTTAGTTAGTCCTATGCCGTCTCTATACTCTCAGGTCCTTGGAGTTAGTTGGTCTGAGATTTTGGTTTTGAATCTTGAGATTTTGTATCTGGTTGTGTATAATCACTCAAGAAGTGATTTAACAGAGATGTAAACTGTTTATCTTGTTTCTTATAAAAGAAGAGATCTTGTTTCAAAAAGTTTTAATTTCCGGTGATTTTTCGTATTCTGCTGCTAATCGAATGCTTCCGCTGAGTTTATATCGTGGTTTATGGATCGGATCGTCTCAATTTAGTGGTACCAGAGCTCTAGGTTCGCTGAGTCTACAGAGACATAGGACTTACGATGTCGAGTCTATCCTTAGTGTTTCTTTCGTATCTAATAGAGTCTTCTGCTCCTCAGGAGAAGAAGATAATTAAGGATGTCTGAGCCACATGAGGAGTACGAGGCCGAGAGTAGTGTCGCTGCACCTCAAGAAGGTGCAAGGAACCTAGAGATAGAACAGCCCGTACTTGAGCCACCCAGGGAGCCACCTCATATTGACCCAACTGACATGGGTAACCCAGCTGTTCAAACCATGTTCGGGCAGTTTATGATTGCCATGACACACATCACCGACATGATGCCCATGCCTGCACCTAGGGCACCTGCCTAGCCTGAAGGACAAGGTATTGGTAATACGTTCGAGCGACTTCTTCATGTCGAAGCAACCGAATACTTTGGAACAGTTGACTCCGCAGATGCCGATCTGTGGTTAACCGAGTTAGAGAAAGCTTTTAGAATCTTGAACATCCCAGAAGCTGAGAAGGTTAGACATGCTGTCTATCTTCTCAAGGGAAGTGCTAGTCACTGGTGGACCATGGAAGAGCAGAAGAGGCCTGGAGTGGAGATCTCGTGGGAAGACTTTCGTCAGGGATTTGTCAACAGATACTTTCCAAAGACATTCCTGGACGAGAAGATCTCTCAGTTCGAGAGATTGAGGCAAGGCATGATGAACATTAGTGAGTACGAAGCTAAGTTCATGGAGTTGCTACGGTTCTGTCCACACATGGCTGCCACAGAAGAAGAGAGGATTAGAAGGTTCGAGAAGGGTTTGAATGCAGACTTGACTACTCCCGTGTCTGCTCTAGAGAACCGGGAGAGGTTCGCTACCTTCGTTGAGTCAGTCCGAAGGATTGAGAGATCCGTAGCCGAGAAGAGGCAAACCCATAAGAGATATCTGCAGTTCCAGGGTTCTTCATCTAGAGACTTTAAGAAGCCTAGATTCTCTGCACCTACACCTCCACCACCCAGATCTAGTGCTCAGACACAGTGGACACCAAGTAGAGGTAGAGGACGAAGCCTACCACTACAAGAGACTCGCAGTTCAACATCAATGTCAGTCACAGGACCACCAAGACCACAACAACTGGAAAGAAGCTGCTACAACTGTGGGAAGGTGGGGCACTTGATGAAGGACTGCATAGCTAGGCCTGTCAGTGTGACACAGCCACAGAGGAAAAGTCAGCAAGGATCCCAGAGGAGGCAGTTTCAAGGAGCAGCTAGAGGACGTGGACAAGCATCCCAAGCTGGATCGTCAGCACCGGCTCAACCTCAGGCGACATCGAGGTTCTATGCTATGAACCCACCTGATGGAGTGATCAACCCACGGGTTGTGGCAGGTCAGATGGAGTTGTTATATTCTGATATGTCTAAATCATGTGTTGTATCTGTTTTGATTGACCAGGGTGCTACCCACTCCTTTATCACTCGAAGGGTGAGTCGTAACTACAATATGACAATCAATCATAGTGCAGATAGCTTGTTGCTTGAGACTCCGTTGAGAGGGTCTGCTGTGTTGCAGGAGGATGCTCTCCCTGCATCCTCTTCTTTTCTGATCATCGCATTCAAGTGGACCTTATACCACTTGAGATGCAAGGATTTGATATAATCCTTGGAATGGATACCTTGGAAAGGTATAGGGTTGTCTTGGATTGTGAATCCAAGCAGGCTGTGTTTGCTGATGATAGAAACACATGTATCTTTCAAGGAGAGAGAAAGATTCTACCCATATGTCTTGTGTCAGCTATGGTTGCTGAGAAGCTGATGAGGCAAGGATGTTATGCATTCTTGTCCCATGTGGTAGATACTACCATGGAGAGTCCCAACCCTGCTGAAGTTCCTGTAGTCAGGGAATTTGAAGACGTGTTTCTTGAAGAACTTCCAGGTATACCACCGCCTCGGGAAGTTGATTTTGAAATCAATTTGGTCCGAGATACACAACCTATATCCCAGACACCATATAGGATGGCGCCTGCTGAGATGGCAGAACTCAAGAAACAACTTCAAGAGTTGCTTGAGAAGGGTTTCATCCGACCGAGTACTTCGCCTTGGGGTGCTCCGGTTCTTTTTGTTAAAAAGAAAGACGGTTCAATGTGGTTGTGCATTGATTACAGACAATTAAACAAAGTAACAATAAAGAACAAGTACCCTCTTCCGAGGATTGATGATCTCTTTGACCAGTTGCGTGGTGCAACCATCTTCTCAAAGATAGACTTGAGGTCGGGATATCATCAACTCCGTATTAAGGATAGTGACATATCCAAGTCTGCCTTCAGGACAAGGTATGGTCACTATGAGTTCACGGTTATGTCGTTTGGACTAACCAATGCACCAGCTGCATTTATGGAACTCATGAATAGAATCTTCCGACCTTTCCTCCATCAGTGTGTTGTCGTCTTCCTAGATGACATTCTGATCTAAAGTGGAGATGCTCAGCAGCATGAACAACATTTTCACCAAGCTTTGATTTTCCTAAGAGAACACAAGCTATACGCTAAGTTTAGCAAGTGTGAGTTCTGGTTGTCGGAAGTATCTTTTCTTGGACACGTGGTATCTGCCTCGGGTATTCGTGTTGACCCTAAAAAGGTAGAATCTGTTCTACAGTGGGAACAACCGAAGAAACCGACGGAGATCCGTAGTTTCTTAGGGTTGGCTGGCTACAACCGAAGGTTCATTAAGAACTTCAGTTCTATAGCCCTACCCTTGACCAAGTTGACCCGGAAAGACGTTCCTTTTGTCTGGAGTGATAAGTGCCAACAATCTTTTCAGCTGTTGAAGGAGAGGTTGACAAGTGCACCTATGCTTGTGCTACCTGAGCAAGGTAAAGGATATGTAGTTTTCTGTGATGCCTCTAAGAATGGACTCGGATGCGTGTTGATGCAGGATAAGTAAGTGATTTCTTTTGCTTCCCGACAGCTTAAGAAACACGAGGAGAATTATCCGACACACGATCTGGAGTTAGCTGCTGTGGTTCATGCCTTAAAGATCTGGAGACATTATCTCTACGGAAAGACATTCTAGATTTTCACAGACCACAATAACCTTAAGTATATCTTCTCTCAGCATGAACTTAACATGAGGCAACGTCGCTGGATGGAGTTAATCAAAGACTACGATTGTACAATTGATTACCATCCAGGGAAGGCCAATGTGGTTGCAGATGCTCTGAGTAGGAAATCAGCAACACCATCCTCCGATAGGGCACAACTAAACTCTTTAGTATGCTCCAGAAGAGATATGCTTATCTCTTTAAGGCAAGACAATGTACAGTTGAAGGTGTCATTGTTAACCGGGTTGTTAGCTGAGATGCATATTAAACCTACCCTAAGAGAGAAGATTAAGGAGGCACAGCAAGTTGATGCTGCAGTTCAGCAGATTAGGTCTGAGTATGGTGATGAGAAGCGAGATGGTTTCCATGACTCAGATGATCAGGTGGCATGCTATCATGGGAGGATGATAGTACCGGATGTGGATAACTTGAGGAAGTTAGTCCTGGAAGAAGCTCATTCTTCGATGTATGCCATGCATCCAGGGAGCACCAAGATGTATCAAAACTTGAAAGATATGTATTGGTGGCCTGGGATGAAGAAGGATGTTGCTGAGTTTGTTCTAAGGTGTCCTGTGTGTCAGTAAGTTAAAGCTGAACACCAGAAGCCTACAGGGACAATGCAACCTTTACCCATACCACAGTGGAAGTGGGACCATGTGCCCATGGACTTTGTGGTTGGCCTACCCAGGACAAGCAAAGGACATGATTCCATCTGGGTAATTGTTGATAGGTTGACAAAGACAACACATTTCTTACCTGTCAAAACAACCTATTATACTGAAAGGTTATCACAGATGTATGTTCAAGAGATAGTGCGATTGCACAGAGTTCCTGTCACAATAGTTTCTGACAGAGGTCCCCAGTTTACAAGTCATTTTTGGGAGCAGTTGCACAGAGCTTTAGGCACCAAGTTAAGGTTTAGTACATCCTTTCATCCACAGACTGATGGACAGTCGGAAAGGACTCTATAGACCTTGGAAGACTTGCTAAGAGCATGTGTTCTTCAGTTTACAAGGAGTTGGGATCTACACCTAAGCTTGATAGAGTTTGCCTACAACAATAGCTATCAACATAGTATTGATATGGCACCTTATGAAGCTTTGTATGGTAGACGTTGTAGATTACCCTTATGTTGGTATGAGACTGGTGAACATCAGTTGTTAGGTCCTGATCTTGTGCAGCAGACCACATATAAGATTAAAGTAATACAACAACAGATTAAGACTGCACAGGATAGGCAGAAATCTTATGCTGATAGACGTCGTAGACCCTTAGAGTTCCAGGTTGGAGACAGAGTGTACCTCAAGGTCTCACCTTGGAAGGGAGTTTTGAGGTTTGGAAGGAAAGGGAAGTTAGCTCCTAGATTTATGGGGCCTTATCCAATCATTGAATGGGTTGGAAAGGTAGCCTATAAACTAGAGTTGCCACCAGAGTTACAGAGGTTACACCCTGTGTTTCACATTTCTATGCTGAGGAAATGTCACCCTGACACCGAGTCAGTTCTACAACGTATGGAGGTAGAATTGAATGATGATATAACTTATGAGGAAGGACCAGTGTCAATCCTTGATAACAGAATTAAAAAGCTAAAGAAGAAAGACATAAGTCTTGTGAAAGTCCTCTGGAATCACCGTGGTGTTGAAGAAGCCACTTGGGAACTAGAGGAAGAGATGAGAAGGAAATACCCTGCTCTTTTCTCTTAATATGTTTTATCGATTTTGGGGACGAAATCCTTGTAAGGGGTGGAGAATTTGTAACATCCCTGACCTGGGTTATGAACTAACCCTAGATGTTTTTCCTAAATATGTAATTAGATACTTGTGGTTATCTACATGCATGTAATTAAGTTCCTGAGGAACATACATTTTCATTTATGTCCTTTTTAAACAATGTTGTAGTATTGTTTTGTAATACATGGACCTATGTGCAAATTACCCAATTAGAGGGGTTAACTTGCAAAATTACACAGATTAAGATGTTCCTCTAATGATGAGACATCATATGAATGAATATGATGAAGTATGATGTATTCTCCAAGCTTGGGCACCTAGATACAGCTTGTGGAGCAATCTTTGTGCTTAAAACCCTAATTTTGGTATAAAATGCAATTTACCCAAAATGTGGGGTGCAACTTGTAAAATATACCTTTTAGAATATCTTTCATAACTCTTGACATCATTTAGAGTAATAATAATGAAGGGGGCACTTCATTTGAATAATCATATAATAAGGAACACCTTTGTAATGAATCACCAAATTATGAGTAATGGGACCCTCTTATATGTGTAACTAGGTAGTAAGTTGACCTTCTTTGCCTTTAGTTCTTTGTCTTAGAAGGAGTTTTGCCTTAGAAATAAGGAGAAGGGACGTGCAAAGAAGAAAGGAGGGACCTAGATGAGAAATAGAGAATTAGATATCCTTATGTTGAAGTTTCACCCAAAGATATATATACAACTTTCCTTTGCAAACAAAGGAGTGTTTCCTTTTCTTTCTCACTTATCATCTTGCTCAACCGACTAGAGGCAAAGCTCTGGAGCTCAGGGAGACGACCAACCTGTTATAAGGTAAGAAGAGACCATCACCTAGCTCGGATTCATGGAGGAAAGTGAATTACAAGGTTGGTTTCATGGTTTTCTTACTTAGCTTTCTTGTTCTAGCCGGCTTTCCCCAACCTTTCCTTGGAGAAACACATTTGGCCGGCATGTGGAGCTCAAGACACCATTAAAGGCTTGAAGCTTGAAAGCTTGGAGCTCTAGGAACGACGTTTGAGGCGGGTTTTATAACTCTAAACCTTTTGCTTTATTATGCATATCGTTATTCTTGCAAATAGTAGTTAGTTCTTCTTCTTCCCCACTCTTCCTTGCACTTTTGCAAGTAAAATCATGAAGTAACCGACCTGTCCCAAGGTTGAAGATGATGGGCATGATTTCCTAGGTGACTTTACCAAACGACCTTGGACCATTTGATCTAAACGGTTTGCAAACCGTTTGAAATCAAACGATCTCAAGACCGTTTGATTTCATGCAGTCTTGCAAGACCGCTTAGATTCAAACGATCTTCAAGACCGTTTGGTAGGGTTGACCAAGTGAAGACCATTTATAGGTCTGTTTTACACATGTTGAATTAATCATCTACAAAGAATCACAACCTAATTTCTAACCAATCATAAGTTGAAGGCACTTCAACCCTCTAAACCCTAATCGGGTTCAATTGCTGAATTCATAAACCAATTTTGTTGAACTTTGGGTTGAGTGGCCCAAACGGTCTCAAGACCATTTGGAGGTTCACTCAAACGGTCTCAAGACCGTTTGGTGACCACCCAAGACCGTTTGGAGGTCTAGGGTTAAGGAAATTTGATGAATTGAGGGTCCAATCACAATAGGTTGATGAATTGATTAAAAGTGCTGATTTTAGACCTAATTAGGGTTCAACCCTTATCAATTTGACTTAGATTTTGATGTAACTTCGGGAAAACGGTCTCAATACCGTTTGGAGGGTGTCCAAACGATCTCAAGACCGTTTGGGCCATGTTTGGGCCCAATTGAGTGTCAATTGATGGGTTCAACCTCAATTAGGTTCATGTTGATGAACATTGATGGTTAACCGATTGCAAACCCTAATTGAATTGGTTTCAACCCTAATTGACTTTCAATTGAGGGTCAATTTGGTGTCCAATTGATTAAGGTTAACCCTAATTGGCTCAATTGATAAGTAGTTAACAAGGTTGTGGCCAATTGAGGGCTTCAACATAGAAAACCCTACTCGATTACAAGCTTTGTTGTACTTTTGAGTTCCATGCGGTCTTGACCCATTTGGACCAAACGGTGTCAAGACCGTTTGAGTCCAAACGGTATCAAGACCGTTTGGGACCAAACGGTCTCAAGACCATTTAGGGGCAAATGGTCTCCAGACCGGTTGGGACCAAACAGTGTCAAGACCGTTCGGGCTCAATCGATCTCAAGGTCGTTTCATTTCATGCGGTTTCAAGGTCGCATAGGTTCAAACGGTTTGGAAGTCAACCTAACCAAACAGTCAACACAATGAAATGGTCTTGAGTGTCATGCGGTCTTGAAGTGAACTATATCAAACGGTCAACCCATCCAAACGGTCTCAGGACCGTTTGGAGGTTGAAAGTGTGTAATTGTTTGGAGACTTTAGGGTTGTGATTACTTAGTGCTTTGAAGGTTTAAATGGGTCAATGATGGTTCAACTTAAACCCTAATCATACCCAAAGACATTAAGAGGTTAAGTGATTAATAGATTGACCCATGATTGTGATCAATGGTGCACTTTACCAATGTGCCCTTGAAGGGTTCAAGTACACAACACCCCTTAATATAGCAAACCCTAATGATATGATAGTGGTGACTTAACTCATGTTAATCAATGATGAAGTAACGACCCACACTTTTGAGTGTCTAAAAGACCTTAAAGTCACAGATCGTTTATCATAACTCCCAGGATCAGATTCATGAAATAATACAAAATAGTAAACAATTTCCATTAATGATCAAATATTTACATGTTTACATGAAAAACTCCTCTAAGGAGTTACATAACCTTTAAATAGAATTAGCTTTTACATGTGTGAAGATAAACCATTAAGACTAAACCTTCATGATTAAACTGTAGTGTCTTCAACATCTTTATCTGTACTCTCATGTCCATGCTATCAAGTATTTCTGATACCTAAAACGTCGACAAACAAATACGTAATCAGTATATTTCTATACTGGTACATGGATTCAAACAATAATCACAAGTACAGATATAAGCAAAAATATTTATCTTGAATATAAACTCATTTTCATATTCTAACCCTTATCTGGTCCACTACCTCAGGTGTAATCACTGTCCCTCCGGGGCTCGTGTGCATTACCCTTAAGATCAGTCTGACCCAGGGTTCAGAATGTAGTTATTTACTTTACATGATACTCGTATGAACTTTATAGCTTGCAAGAGCTAAATAAACAAGCAAGTAGTTTATTTGTCGTTCAATCTCATCGAGAAACATCGGCAATCTCAGAATTCGATACATGTAATCATAAGCGTAACCACATACCTTATGTCATCGCAGTAACCATGTAGAACATCATATGTACTTTAAGAATGCATCCAAACATCCAGGCAACAAAGCATGTAATCAACAAGTATCTGAAACAAAGCATACTACATATGTGTTATCATGTATTCATATATCCTTAATCAGATGTAGATGCGCTCCTATACTAGGGTTTAGGGTTATCTCGTGTTTGGACCATGGATTAGGATTACAAACCCTAATTCCATCATATCCTGGTTTCTAAGATTACAAATCCAGGTATGCATATTAGGTGAAACCCTAATCGTCAACTTATGCATATTAAGCTATTCATGACATCTAGACTACATTATCCGCATTAGATCATAGCAAGATGTTGACATTGGTTTTCAAATCCTAAATCAACACATATAAGATTACTAATATGGAATCGTCCATTATTCACCATTATCAAGGTTTTACTTATTATATATGTCTAGATCAGGTATGAACATAACATAACCAATTCTAATCAATTAAGCATCATATTAACCTAAATATAGGCTTTCCTTTATGTGAATCACATTAACACATGTATTGCACATAATTTTAGAACAAGAAGCATAATCAGGTTCTGCTAATATTTTATTTGAATTCGTCTCATTTTTCTGATCAAAACCATATATAATTTTACTATTTTCCAGGCATCCTAGCAATTTCTATGTTTATTCAAAATTAAGAATATATGAGCCAGTCAGAGATTGACACATCAGCCAGTTACCTTTGGTTTGTTTTTGCTGATGAGCTATCCTGGGATCTCGGGAAAGGACTCCTTTTCCCTTGAATGGTACACGCACAGCTATGGGTAGACTTGTCCTTACCCAGCGGGTCTTCTCCTCCCTCGCGAAGCCCCCGCCCGCGGCTACTGCGCTCTGCCGCCGAGTCGCTACCTCGGCTCCTTGGGACCGAGGGACAGAAGGGAGGCATTCGGTACCTTTCCTACCCTCGACAGAGGTGGCCAGACCGTATCCCCACACCACCATCACCAGAGACCAGTGGCCCCATCCTCATCATCTGGGCTGGCCGCGGATACAGAGAGCTTGCTCTGAAACTGGAAAAATCCACCTGCCGGTGGTCACGCTGGCAATCTCCGACCTCTCCGCCGTTCTTCAGAGGGTTCCACCCACCAGGGATTCCCTCATTCACCCTCTCGCACGCATAGAATGTGGTGGATCTACCTTTTCTGCTCAACATCGAGGGGCAATGCCTCCGCCCAGGCGATGTCGGTGAGACTCTTAGTAGCTACGAGTTCCTCCTCCGTCGTCTCGTTTCCCAATGGGAAGCTACTTCCCTTGGGCACTACTCGCCCCCTCGGCAACACCAACAAGCGTCTAAACGTCCGAACCCCTGCCAGCCTTCGTCGTTCTCACGCTGGAGTGCATCTGTGCATATATCACCGGAGTTGAGGTGGTCGTCCTCATGCTCGGTCTCCGCCTCTACATATACTGCCACCCTCGGAGCCCGAAGCAGTTTGTACATTGCTAGATGGGCGCCGACGGTAGTTTCTGCTGCAATGAGGCAAACATGCCACATCCTCTTCTAACCTACTTCCTCTACTCAGTGCTGCTCTGGCGTTAGTCCGAACATGAACCACAACAACCACTAGTCGTCAACCCAACCCTACGTTAGGATGCCTGCGCACCGTGGGATCTAGGCGGCGCACCACCAAGGTCCCCTCCACTTCGAGGGTTGCATTCAAAGGACAAAGAGGGGGGGGGAGTGCATGGTCGGATGAAAACTGAAGGAGAGGAGATATCCCTATACATATATACAAGTATATCTTTGCTCATGAATCCTTTCCATGAACCCTAAGTTTTTAGGACTGGTTTCCCTCATACGTGATTGCCAAGAAAAGAGAACAACCACATGCGTTATATTCCTTCCTAAAGATAGATGGACTCCTTTCCTAACGGGAGTCCATGTGGGTCATGACTTACTAATGGAAATGTATTAAACATAAAACATACACCTTCGCATAACCCCTCTTTCCTTTATCTTTCTTTTAGACATTAAAAGATGTCCTTTTCTATTCACAATTATCTCCATCTACAGAATAGGGAGAAACCAAGGCATATCTATAATTATTTCAACTTTCTCTTACTTTTCTTTTAAACCATGTTTCCTATTTCTCTTAGGAAACTTACATATTGTTCCATTATTTGGCTTCCAAGAAAAGGTGGTTAATCTTTTAATTAATTATCTAAGCCACTCATTATCTTGGATTATCCTTGAAATCCTCTTATTATTTTATATTGTAATTATCTTTCAACATGCCAAAAAGACAACCCAAGGTAACACTATTTGGGTCCCAACCATTGTGTTCCCAATAATGGAAAGATACATATTCTTTTAACTATTTAACACATTATAAACTTTATTCTCCTTTGGAAAATGTTTATCAACATCATTACTATTTCTTAATGCATGAATTCCCTTTTATCTATTTGTCTTGTGCCAAAAGCACTTGTGCGAAAAAGACAATTAACATTACCATTCCACCAATAAAATTATTGAGGTAATATCAATTTAATTCATGCATCATATTTTATAGTTCAATTTTTACCAAAATTTTAGTATATTACAGATGACTTGACCTAACTTAATCTAGAATGATGTAATCACCATCAATTAGTAAGAGAAGAGAGAAGGTTCCATTTATGGTTGAAACTCAAGTAAAATACCCTCAATGTATATGAATGTGCATGATTAGGGTATGATCCACCTATGTGAGATCATGAAAACCCTAATTCTAATAATTGATGAATCTTAACCTAACTTGAAGGCATCAATGATGATGTTTCTCATATATGATGATGCTATGAGTTCAAATTCACCATGAAGTGAATAGTAAACCCTAATTCTAGGGTAATAACATGTAATGTGAATAGTAAACCCTAATTGAGGGTGATGTATTGAATTGCATAATAAACTCTAATTCCAGGTTATGCTTTTAAGCATGAATCTTCATGATTTAAGTATGAAAGTACAACTCTTGAAATGAATTGTTTATTGTTGTTAGCTGAATTAACCATGCAGGTTCTTATAAGAGAATGATCATATCCAGGTAAGGATTATGATGTCATATTCATTGAAAGTGTGTATTTAGCTTAATGAATAGTGACATATCATGTTGCCTAGTAAGTGACATAATATGAGGTTGATAGGCTGTAAGAGCCATGAGTATCATCAAGGTCATGCTAATTAGATGACTTGTGATGAGATGATTAAGAAATGATAACTGATGTGAGTTAGACTTGATACATTTAGTATTCTACTTTCATAGCTGATGTTCTAATGATTAATGTTTGAGAACATGTATGATGTCAAAAGAATACTGAAATGTACCTAACTAATCAAGTATAATCATACCATGTAGAGCCCTGATCATAGATCCATCATTGTCAGAAGCTAAATGATGGTGAAACAGGTTTTCCTAAGGGAACTCCTGGATCACATACTTTTGAGTATGTGGGGGAATATGGATGTGAATATCCTTACATCCTAGTGTAGGAATTGATGTAGATGTATCTTAATCTATCAATCCTTCACTATGTGTTTATGCCGGGGGATGTAACACTATTCTCCTGAGGAAATCTTTTATACCGCATCGATGAGAGATAAACAAGAAATCTTTCGATGGCGAAGAGAGTACATAATGCCACTGTGACTCTAATAGCGAAGTACCAGAATACCCTGGTGAGCTATAGTAGCAGAGACACTAGATGTCCTACATGTTGATCCTCACTCTGACTGAGGAAGATGAGGTCATAAGAATCCGACTCTTTTGATGACCTAGGTATGATACCAATGCGACTTACTAGTGATCGGTTGGAGTATGAGCGGTATACCTCATCTCCGCAGGGCATAATAATGTTTGTAAAACATAATCAACCGCGTAACATATCTGCTTAGGTTGCTACGAGAAACAATGATTGATGTTACATTGTTTACATTAATGATCTGTTTAAGTATTTAGTATTCATGTTCTTCATATGTTTTAATGAAGTAACTGTTTAAATAGAAGATGCTTTGCTTATTATCAAACCTGCTATTGATGTTTTAAGTTATCTTACTTATGTTATTCTTTGATTGCTTAATAAAGCTTCTGGCGGAGAGTTATAAATCTCGCTCGGTCAATTATTTAAAATTGTCTCACTCCGTAGATTTCAAATTTTTAGGTGGTCGCCAAGGACGAAGGAACCAGTCTAAGGGAGATCAGTATCAGCAGCAACGGCATCAGGGGCAGCAGTGAACCTCAGGTGGAGATACTGACTGCTGAGTCATGTAATTAGTTAGTCCTATGTCGTCTCTGTACTCTCAGGTCTTTGGAGTTAGTTGGTCTGAGATTTTTGGTTTTGAATCTTGAGATTTTATATCTGGTTGTGTATAATCACTCAAGAAGTGATTTAACAGAGATGTAAACTGTTTATCTTATTTCTTATAAAAAAGTTTTGTGATTTCAAGATCTTGTCTCAAAAAGTTTTAATTTCCGGTGATTTTTAGTATTCCGTTGCTAATCGCATGCTTCCGCTGAGTTTATATCGTGGTTTATGGATCGGATCATCTCACTTGCACTCTCTTGCTTAAGTCTAGGAGTACGTTGCAATTAATTGATCATCAACCCGGTCTCCAAACAACTTGATAAAATTAATCTGTGTGTGTGTGTGATTTTTCACTATTACACTCAAGAAACTCAAGTATATAAGTCGTGCAAAATGATCATTCTTTGTTTGGGCTTGCATTTAACTTACACTCAAAGAACGAGTGATTCCCACCCCCAAGTCCCACGTAACACGGTATCTGCAGTACATCTGGAGGTACTGGAGTACCTCAGGGTGGGGGTCAAGTACGTCGCCGATTGGTATATTTCTTTTTTTAAGTGACCATTCTATTCATCCTATGGCTGGGCGACGAGTTTGAGGCCTTTGGTAATACACCAAAGGAATTATATAAGTTGACTGGCCTCATTTGAATATGTGCTATTGACACATGAAGGATAAGAGAATTGCAATTGGTAAACAGACTGTGAGGTAATTTGTTTTGTCTACAAAAAAAAAAGAGAAGTTACTTCTTTATTTTTTTGTCTTACTGTAATCTGTATCTCTGTGAAAATATTTTTTAAGGGTCATTCGTCTCTAGAGCCCTCATGTGTGCTCCATGACTTTGCAGTGTTTGCCTAAACTTGGTCAAGATGTCACCCTGGGACTGCAGTTGTTTACTGAACATACTCATCATCTCCTGATTCTGCTGCACCATTTGACTAAGCAACTCGGTGCTTTTATCTTTGGTTCTTGGTTGTGGCTTTACATCAGGATCTTGTAGGAAGTTGTTGGGATCCTTCTATGAGAACTTCTTGTCCCTCCTCCAAGCATAATCATTATTTCTATAGCCCTGTTGTTGCATAAATTTGACTTGGGCTTCTTCATCAGATGATGCATCTTCCTTGGCAAGCAATTTCTTGGCTAGAAGATCTAGCTTGTCATTCAGCTCCTTGATGGCCCTGGACTCACCTGCAACTTTGACTTGTTCTGGTGCATCCCTATCGCCCCAAGATTGCTTCTTGGCCATATTCTTCAGAATCTCCCAGCACCTTGTGTCTGTGTTGTTTAAGAAAAACCCTAAACCTGCTGAATCAAGGTTACTTCTATCATGCTGGGAAAGAGCAAAATAGAAGATTTTAACCTATTTTTCCTTATCCAGACCATGGTGTGGGCACCTTCTTAACATAATCTGAAAACGTTCCCACATCTTCGAGTAGGTCTCTCCTGCCTTCTGAGTGAAATTGTGAATTTTTCTGATCAGATCGTTGGTCTTCTCGGGCGGGAAGAATCTTTCAAAGAAAACCTCGACCATGTGGTTACATGATTCCACATATTCGTCGTCGAGATTGTGCAACCACTCTCGTGTAACTCCCGCCAGAGAACTTGGGAACAACTTTAGGTAGAGTACATCCTGCAGGAACCTATCAATTTTGACCATGACGCAATTTTCCACAAATTGGCTTATATGCGTGACTGGGTCTTCGTTCTTGAGCCCATGGAATGCGTTTGACTTCACCAAATTGATTAATGCAGGATCAATTTTGTATGTCGGAATGTTGATCGCCTGCTTCTTTATTGGCCCCTTCGACGCAGATGAAGAAGAAGCCTTGATCTTCTCCCATATTGTCTGTTCCTCCGCCATCTCTTCTTGTTCGAATTCGGAGTTTATTTCTTCCAGATGGTTTTGCTCGTAATCCTCCTCGTCTTCCGGTCCCGGCAATGGAACCTCTGGTGCATGCTGCGTGTAGTCGTTGCTACGCGTGTGCACCATACACAGTACCTACAAAGTAAAAATTTAAGTTCAGTATAGTGCTTAACGATTACAAATATTAGAAAATAGACTATGAATTTTTGAAATGAGTTCAAACTAAAAAAAAAGTGGCCTAGAGTGGCCTCTTGCAGCACTCGTAGTGCCAACAAGTTGTCGTATCCCCGGCAACGGCGCCAAAAGCTTGACACGCTTTTTACATGCGTAGAAACGCAAGTGTACGCGTCAGTGTAATATAGGCCTTTGTGAGGCCCGAGTCGAACTCAGGGATACGTGAATTGTCGGAGACTACTACTAACTACTCACAATCAGCTAGACCGATTAAATAGTTGGAAGTTGTTGTAAAATTAAAATAAAATGAAATAAAACAAAACAAAATAATCGATTAAATGTTTAGTTTAATCAATTGAGGATGAGATCTTTAGGAGTGCGGTTTCACCGCGGGTTTTCATTGTATTAAATTCTATGCAGTCATTCAAATTTATCTCTCTATCTGGGTAGTGGCCTGAAATCAAAATTGCCCACTGTCTTGGTACAATTCACTACCTATGTCTAGGTCGGTTCCACCGTCCTAGTAACCTATACCCTAAACTAGGTGCATTAAAATCGATCTCTCGGTATCCACCATTAACCTTACACCACCTTGTTCAAGGGATCTGTCAATTAATGTGAATTTCATCTCTTTTCAACCGTTAATTCTTCTTTCAAAGTAATTAAGGGCATTAGATTATTATTATGGTGATCAAGCATAACAATATAATTGAGAAAACGAAATTATACCACGGATTTAAGAGATAAAATATGAATTACTATGATAAAATCGTCATACAATGAATTCCCGGGCTACTCCCGGTCCTAAAGACAAAGGGGATTAGCCCCGCATGTTCATCTCAGAGCAAAACATGGAGTAGAAAAAGGGAAACATGGAGAAAAACATGATTGAGTGGTGAAACCCCTGAACGGAGAAGATCCAATCGATCCTTGGCGTAGAATACACATTCTCCCGCCTTTCGGTGGTGGAAATCGTCTTCTTTGGCGTCCGGATCGGCTGGAGCATGCTTCTGGGCTCCGTTCTTCTCTCCACACCTTCTCAGGACGTGTGCAGCGACTAATGACGTGATAGATTACTCTTGGCCGCCGTCATTAGGTATAATTCCCGAGTTAGGTCGCCAAATAATCACAGCCGTCAGATTTAGATCGATCTAAAGTAAACTTGTATCTGACGGTGTCGATACCATCGACGCGGGTCGATGGTATCGACCTTGCGTGGTATCGGCAATTCTTCTTTTCTTTTGTCTTTGCGCCTAATGCTATCTCTATACCAGCGACAAGGGTCGATGGTATCGACAAACCTGTAGCGAAGGTTTTATCTTTTTGTGTCGCTGTAGCTTCACCAGTCGATAATATCGACATATGTGTCGATAGTATCGACTCACTTCTCGCCAGCAACCTGATGGTAAATTGATACCATCGACTCTCCCGTCGCTAGTATCGACTTTCTTCTGCTCCTTGGGGCTGGCAACCTGTGGTCCGGTCGATGGTATCGACTTCTGTCGATGGTATCGACAGAAGCAGATACTTGTTTTTCCTGAAATTACAACACGAAACCACATAAGCCGAAACAAAATATATTCTTGTGATAATTTATATTCAAAATACTGAAATAAGGGAGATTTGACATAGAGAAGTATCATAGACCAAAGCATATGAATTATGCAACATTAACCACATAAATGACTAATAAATGCATAAAACACATATAAAACAAGTCTATAAATGCGACTCAAAATCATCGCATCAGCTCCCCACAATGATGACGTATAATCAGGAAGTCTGAATTTAGAGTAGGTAGATTTCCTATAGAGGGGAACTTCCTAGGAGAAGGATGCCCATGACACTTAACACACTTGTCCCTATTTTGTTCTCACCTCAGATCTTCCTCTTCTTGTTATGATCTTGAGTTTGATAAATTGGGTATGCCTTAATCATTATAGCTTTGTCCATCGGTTGCTGAAACATTAATGGAAGTTGAGGCAGTAGGGCATGACTGATATTGTAGTTGAGTCCTTCAAGGAACATGTTATCACACCTCTCTTAAACCACACCTTTGTTGTACCTTTCCAAAAGAGTAAACTTCAACACATGCTCCACCATAGACATGGAGTGCTGCTATAGGTTATACAACTTTGCTTCCTTCTTCTGAGTGTTGCAGATGAGATGTACTTCTCACAAACGATCACCAAGAATTGCATCTAAGACATAGAGGAGATGTCTCAGGTCCTTGCAAAACTATTCCACCAGTGGAGAGCGCATCCATCAAGTACGTAGGTGGCAAACCTAACCTTTTGGTACTCAACAAATGACATACCATGAAAAGTATGCTCCATTGCAAGCACACATTTGTCAGACTTATCCACCATCTTGATCTTTCCCTCACCTTTGAAATTCTTGGGGTGCATCTTCATGAACTCCAAAAAAAGAGTATTCACTTGGATTTTCTACAGTGGGACCCAAGTTGGCCTTCCTAGCTAGGACTGAGCAAAGTAATTGTCATAGAAAGGACAACTCCTGCTCAAGAGAGATGCCTGAATTTAAGCTGGTCGTAGATGGCATTGGGGTAGGTTGGCTCACTACATGTTGACCACCAGATGTCGCATGAGCTTGAGATGCTAGAGGAGTGAAAGGAGGATCCATCCTCAACATTCCATACTTCTAGCTTTGGGGTGTTTCAAATCTAGCTAGGTTAGGAACGGATGACTTGTCACCATCCATATAAGTGTTCCTACACAAGGCAAGGGGATAGAGTAAAAGAAATCTATGGAAAAAGGTAAACAACCTAAGGGATATAATATTGAAATTTATAGATTAATGGACTGCATAGACTCTGATACTATACTTGTATGGAGTGGGACCCGACAAGGGAGCCACTCAACTTAATCAATGTGAAACAATATAAAACCATCCAATGACAAACTAGATAACATTTTTTTGCAAAGGATAATAAGCTAAAATTCATGTATGTATTGTATTGTTCACAAAAAATGTAGCAGTGGAAGGCATATGTCTAAGTGTTACAATATTTATGTCTATCATTGCTCTTTAGCACACATGATGTACATAAAAAGAAAATTATAGCTTATAAGCTACATAGGGTAAACCAAGTACTTCAATCTGCCACTCTTGGATAAGTCCTGGTCAACTTTGATAAACTCCTTCTTTCTCTCTACCTAAGGGGTTGGTAGCATGCCCCCACAAGAGAAGACAAAGTGAAAGTTGTTAGCATAAAATGCTGCTATTAGCACATAAATAGCGATTGAGCAATTATATGGCGAAAGGACATTAAATATAACAAGGATTTACAAACAAAGGGGAAAATACCAATCAAATGGATATCAAAAGAAACCTTCCAATAAGATGAAAAACAAAAATATGTACTTGCCATGAATTAAAATAAATTATATCTCAAGGTCATATATAGAGCAATTAGGGCACATAGTCTGTCAACATTGATGAATAATTAGCATGCAAGTGAGATAAGCATAGTACTAGTGAACTAATGGGGGCTAGAGTACATAACCCTAAACCTCATAGAGCATGGAACACGACCAAACTCTAACATATATAAAGTCGGGCACAAAACCCGAGTATGGAGCATAAACCTCCATCCCAATAACATAAAAGGTACATAATTCAAAAATCAAAGCATATTATAAAAACCTAGTACTACTGAATCAACAAGCATGTAATATAGAGGCAAGTAAAAATTAGTGATGGTATTGACTACACAAGATTGTCTAAGTAAAACTAGAGAACTAGACCATTAAATCCATCATTTGCAAATTAGGGTTTCAGTGTACACAACACAATATAGACCAATCCACCAATTAGGGTTCCACTATAGATAGCATGAATAATAGTACAAATCTTATATGCTAAAGCATGATATCAACTAAGAAGTATAAAAAACTGATTTAAATATCAGAGACTTAAAATAATTCATATAGATCTCACAGGAGAGACTTCACATATATCCTTCATTTAGGTCAAAAGAGAGAGAAAGTTGAGCTATTAATAATTATGATTATGGTGATGCAACATACCTTATAGATGCTTGTGAAGGTTTAGTCCAAACCCTAGATCTAGATTATGCACTTTCACCTGATAACACATTAAGTATATAAATCATTAATTAAGGTGTGCATTATACATCCAAAAAATATCAACTTTTACTATGAGTTTATTTAGGTGATGAAAACAATTCCATTGGATAAGTCTTATTTTTTCAATTTCAGAACATATTTTTACATAATTTTTTTATAACCATAACCTTAGTTATGAATTATTTGAGATAAAACTATTTATTGAAATTCTCGAGAAATAAATAAAATTAAAGGAATGTAATGTCCTCGCATCACACATCAATATCTTGATGTGTGGCATGGCCTACTTGGAAACACACACCCTTAAATAAAATCCACGATATGATATATTATTAGATGCCAAACTACATAAATACCCATGCTAACATGACATATAGTCAAATAAATTCAAGGGCAGGACGAGAAAATACCAACCATCACCTTCTTCACATGTTTCATCTGTGAGACAAAAATAGCAAACTACCGCTCGACTGCAAGTGAACCCAAATACTAATCTCTGATCACCCAAAACAAACTAGATAAATACTAACACATCTACAAGACCTTTCATGGACTCACAGATTAGACCATTCACGGACTCACAAATTCTAATCCTTAAAGTTCTCGAACCTTAAGTGATGCTCTCTACCACGGATGGCATGAGAGAAAGATTTGGGTATTCAAAAAGACCATAATCAACCAAAAGAAACACATTCAATGTGTTAGACAAGCATTTATGGAGTCAACCATAGTGCAAATAGAATAAAAACAAGATCACAGAAGAGCACATCTAACGATCCTCCAGTTGCATGAGAATCTTTGTGGATCCTCACTGAGTGCAAAACAATGGTTTGTGGTGAATCTAATAGTCTCTACCTCGTCACCGCCATTGAAGAGATCATGGTAGATGACACCAACAGGCTTGGCATGGCTCGATAGGAAAGATTGCAAACTAATGGGCAATTTTGGTTCTTGGTGATAGGACGATCGCCATGGTAGGACTATATATAGGTATGCTGGTTAAATTTGGTGAGAAACTAGATTGGTCAAGGAAATAGAGGCAATGAAACAACCCTTCATCGACCAGGGTGCAGAGGGGAGAAAAACTGAGCAAACTGGGGCTCTTTCAAGTCGGTTGTTTGTGAGGAAGGAGTAGGAAAGAAAATCTCATATTGAGAAGGATAGAAGAGAGTGAAAGCAAGGAAGAGTAATAGCGACTACTATGGAGTGTCTACGGGGCTTCAGACTCAAGCTAGAAGACAACCTTGACTCTCATGGATCTCCATTTTATGGCCCAAAGAGGCAACTGTATCATGTAAAGTCTAGGCATGACTCAAAATTGAGAGCTTAACCTGGAGACCTTAGGTGAGAAACTAAAATCAGGATAATATATGTGTGACATAAAAAACAAATGTATAAATCAAATAAACTATAGTCTGACACATATTAGGATTGACATTTAGGCCTTTTTTCCTCTAACTAAATTGAGATATCTAGGATTATCCAATTAAGTTAAAATTTGATATCTAGACTAACTAGCACCAAACGAATCTGATTTTGTGATTACAATTAGATTTGGGGATTATCTCAAGCAAGTTTTTAAATAATTAAGGTTTAACACAATTATCTCTATATTTATTATAATATGTTAACATTAACCTCAATATTTAGGATTTAGAGTTCTAATGCCCTCATATGATCACCATCAGGGTTATATAAATTATCTCACAAAATAGGTTATTTTATTCAATTTCTCATTAAGTCCATTGACTTTAACATTAACTTAAAGAATAATACCTAAAACATTTCTATTTACATGAAAGGTCTATCCCATCACGTATTAAGCACATTAGATACCGTTCTAGACATTTATGCACATTGTTATACACATCCAATACTTATTAATTACAGTTAGGTCATTGTATGTGTACTAGTGAACAATGTGACATGTATCTAATAAACTCATTCTCATATTAAGTCATGGTTAGGTTACTAGGTAGATATGAGTGCATCATGATATGTGATGTAATTATATAACCTAAAGTCACTTAATGTATCATGGATATCATCAAGGGCACATATACTAGGGCTGGTAGTTAACTATGCATTAGGGTATAAGAATGTGAATTACTCATTATTTGCACATTATATGTTTATTAGGGCACCACCAAGCATCTCAGGGTATAAATATAACCTTGTTTGTTAAAATTCAAAGAACCAAACATACTAATCTCCTATTCAAGGAATTAGGGTTTCTAGAGTCAGAAAAGCCAAAATCGGTATGCTATACTTTTATCTTCTTATCATAAAACATGATTGGTGAATTCTGACTACAATCAATATGTTTTGAGGTGGATCTATTATCGACTTCCAATTGTGTAGAGTTTGTGACTATTGTGAGAATATTTGGTTAGGTAGTTGTACCTTATGTGATCCCCGTCTTTAAGACTGTAGGAAATTTTTTGGTTGGGCTAGCGGAGGATTCAGAAGTATGAAACACATTTTATTTAAAATGATGGTATTTGACTCAGAATTTATAATATTGTGATCTTGTCTCTTACAAAAGATTTTATTTCTAAAACATGTAGCAGTATCTTCTCTACGGATAGATATGGTAATTGATGATAAATATGATATGTTAAATGATATAAACACATAATTTGGGTTAGCTATTATGTTTTAGAATCTAGTAATATTTCAGGTCAAAATTGCAGTTTAGTCATAAAATAATATCTATTGGTTTCTCTCAAGTTCAATATGTCTGATATATTGGTGATACATGCTTACTTGGCTGGAGTCAAATTTTACCACCAATTGGGCTTATACGAGTTTCATGTTGATTGTTTTATTACTTTTCAGACAGAGATATTGCTATAAAAAGATGTAAATAGTAACAATTTAGAGTAGAGTTTTACATGTTCTCTTTTTCATTTTGCATGGGGTTTGTATGTTAAATTCATTTGCATTTTGTACATAATGCATATTGAGCTGCACATATAAGATATGATTTAGTTCTACCGGATTCAAGTGAAAAAGGGTAGTGTTATTAGAATGTTAGTAACAGTTGGAAATTCAAAATGACGTATTCAACTTGTGAGGGGATTGTTTATGTGGCTTTTCCGAAAGGGAAAAGAAAAATAGACATGTTTCTTGTCTACCATTCCAATCATCAATGCCTCGATTTGTTGTGTGATTTGTTAATTGGGGGGTACTATTATCCTAAAAAAGGACGCCTCTAATGTGTATGCAAGCTTTGCTAGAAATTCTCACGTGTACATTTGAATTAGTTTTTTCTTAATGAGGACATGTACCATAGATGTTTCAAAAGAAAATGAATAATTCCCATTAACTCTATACACTAACACCTCTTGCAGGAAAAATAAGCCACCATAAATTTTAAACAAAGATTCCTAAATGTGGGTGCTAACACAACATTGTTTGGCAACTAAATTCATTATTACCAACACAGATTTCATCTAAGGTTGTTAAACCCAAACTGAATACCAATCAACCTCAAAAGTTGTCCTGAAGTAAAATGCATGTTAACTCAATATGATCCACGAAGCATGTGCCCTCCCTTCTATGTAATCATACTCAAACTCCCATCTCAGGATCAATGAAGTAGGCATTTGATGACACTTGGTATTGTGTAGATCAAGCGTGCTCTGCTGTGGTGCTTCTTTGGTGTTTCTTCACATATGGTATGTGCCCGCCATTGAGTTGACTTACCTTGTAGGGTGTTTAAATCCTTTAACTAATCACATGATCGAGAGAACTAAGACTTAAAATTTATTAGCATTGGTTCGGTCAACACTGTATATGCTCCAGAGGAGGCTTGCACTCTCTTGCTTAAGTCTAGGAGTACGTTGCAATTAATCGATCATCATCGGGATCTCCAAACAACTTGATAAAACTAATATGTGTGTGTGTGATTTTTCACTATTACACTCAAGAAACTCAAGTATATAAGCTGTCAAAATGATCATTCTTTGTTTGGGCTTGCATCTAACTTACACTCAAGGAAGGAGTGATTCCCACCACAACTCCCACGTAACACGGTATCTGCAGTACATTTGGAGGTACTGGAGTACCTCGGGGTGGGGGTCAAGTAATTTTTAAGTGACCATTCTATTCATCCTATGGTTGGGCAACGAGTTTGAGGCCTTTGGTAATACACCAAAGGAATTATATAAGTTGACTGGCCTCATTTGAATATGTGTTATTGACACATGAAAGATAAGAGAATTGCAATTGGTAAGCAGACTGTGAGCTAATTTGTTTTGTCTACAAAAAAAAGTTACTTCTTTATTTTTTTGTCTTACTGTAATCCGTATCTCTGTGTAAATATTTCTTTAGGGGACGTTTGTGTACCGCATTCTAAACTACATGTATCTAATAGGTAGATTTTGCATCTCTAGTAATTTAACTCGTTGGTTAAATAGTACTTGCTGCAGTCATGTTGTGTCGAAACTGGCCCGCGGAGCCCCATCCCGACATAAATGTGGTGATCAGGAAGCCCACCCATTTTAGCGAGTTTCGTAAATACAACTATACAACTTTTAGCTCGTTCATATGTACAAGATAGTATTTTGTATCACCTCATAATTATTATAATACAATTGCTTCTGTACAAGAATGCCGCATTTTTAAATTTCTCTTCCAAACTAGGCCTTAAACTTTTGATGTATTGTGACATTTTATAACATTATTTTCATTAATTTAAGTAAACTGTTATGCACCAATAACACAAAATACTTCTCATTTTGTCTCTTATTCTGCCTTTACATATCATTTTCTAAAAATAATATGAGCATCATGGCTTGGTCTGGATCACGGCTCGCGGCGTTACTCTGTATTCAATAATGTTTGGTCGACGAAAGATAGCTATAACACCGCGAGGGGGGAGTAGTTTGTGGTGACGGATGGGCTGCAGCGACGGACTGGCATGTTTCTCCAGTTGGCCGGCAAGGGCTTATAGGTAGACTTATTAAGGGGGATTAAACCTTGGTAGTCGAGACGAAGGGAGGGAGCAAACAACAATGCCCACTGTCCCGTCTTCTCTCTGTCTCCAGTAATACAGAGTTACAGACCCATGACAAGATGGCTCTCACTCAACGCCCACTGTCCCGTCTTCTCTCTGTCTCAACGCCCACTGTCCCATCTTCTCTCAAAGACAGACTACCGTCTTGCTAGGGAACAACGGGCGGGGCGGGGGACCATCCATCCATCGTCAGCCACCACTTGCTAGCCTACACTGGTATTTGACGAGTAGAGAGGAGCCGGAACACCATCGGGTAATAAAAACATACATATGCCAGGCAACAACCACTTGCTACAATCGGGGGTTCTTTTTCCTCTGCTACACGTGCTGAAATTGAATTCAAAAACTGAATTGCAATTAGTAGTCATCGTCGTCATCGTCAGTCGTCAACAAAGGCAGGAAAAAGTAACAAAAAAAAGGAAGCACATGATTTTAAGACGAGCAAGCAGAGCAAGAGCAGCATGTTTGAACCGAGACAGAGGAATCGGAACGCCACTGTCATCACTGATCTGAGTATATAGCCATTCATTCCGATCTCCACCGGTACTTTAATCGCAAGCTCCAATCTCAATCGCAGAGGTCTCATCTTTAGAACTAATAATCAGTCCGCAAAGCGCTGCAATCTCAATCGCCCATGTACTACTATGCTCAGTTTGGTGAAGGGTCGTACAAGTTGCAATCGCAAGCATTTGCTTTTACCAAACACAAGATCACCCGCCACTTTGTATTGTTTTTAGCATTGATTAGCGTTCACCGATAACTTTTCTTCACATGACAAAAATCTTATGGTAATCCATCTCACCGCACCAAAGCGGTGACACACTAATCGCGTTGCCAAACACTGCACTAATCTTAATCAGTTAGCAATAGAGAATCAACCAGCTGTAAAAATCTCAACCTCTTGATGTACATTTTTACATTATGAACTCACTAAACTACGCCCCACTATAACCAACCAAATCAGCCCTAATTGCCGAATCAGTCGGTAGTGGTAGGGCTGTAAATGGGTACCGGTATACCCGCAGACCCGCAAATTTGGACCGTTAAAAAACCCTTCACATGTCTAAATTTTTATATCTGCATATCCTTGGACCCGCATATAAGCGGGTCCAATAATGGGGTATGCTTGGACCCAGACCCGCTAGACCTGTGTACCCACTATACATAAGTAACTACTTAAATTATATGTTATATATATCATACTTTAACAGTCTAACTAATATAATTGTGGAGATTATATCCTATTCTAACCACAATAAGGTTGAGATTAATCATGAGATTAATCATATAATTGAGAATTCGCTATTCTAGTTACAATAATGAACATCATATGTAAACTTAAAATCAAAATATCTACTAATTTACAATACTTTCTACATAAGTTAAATGTTATGATGATGACTATTAAATATGTAAACAACTAACTCAATTAATACTAATGTATAAAATATAGCATTGTCTAATATAACTATTGTATGTTAATATACTATATAATAACAATATTTTGTTGTATTAAAATATATAGAACATAGCCATTTTCTTACATAAATAATATGATGTTTTATAGAACGGCTTACCCACACACCCGCACCGCATACCCGCTATTATTGCGGGTATGAGTATGGTACGAGTCTAGCTTTTGTATTATGCGGGTCTAGAACCGGAACCGGAACCGGACGTGCTAAATTAGATGGATATGGCCAGATGCGCACCGTACCTGCACGATTTACACCCCTAGGCAGTGGAGATGACCACACAGAACCAACCATCCATCCATGTTGTCCCGGAGATGTTGTCACGACATGTTCCAACTAATTTCAGCTATACACACCTATCTAATTTTTTAAAGGGTGAATTTTGTAAAGCCTAAGAGGAGAAGCAGCCTAAAAGATCGACCTATTGGGTGGAGAGTCCCTTGGATTTTATCTATTGACCAACCTTTTGGGTTGAGAGTATACTTTTCTAATGGGGGTGTTTGGTATTTCGTCCCCTCTCAAGATCATGTTAGTTTTACATTATAAGTGTGTCTATCTCTCTATGACATACAAACAATCAAAACATACAACCATATGATCATTAGCTCTAGAAATCAAATACTTTCATATAATCACACTACTTAATTCTAGATCTGATCTAATACTACTCTCTCGAGGTATTAGAAATCAAGTATCACAAAATGGTAGCTAAGCATACGAGTTTTCATCAACAAGAGTAAGAAGATAAATATTGCTAAAGGTATATACATTCAATGGTATGTGAATATTTATATAGTTGGGAGGCCAAGGTAGCTACTCCAAACCCAAGTTGATGAGTTTTCTCCTCTTGTTAACTTACATGAAGCAGAGTCTATCGCCCAAGAGAAATAGTGAGTGAATATGAAACCGAGTGAGGGAGATGAGATGATAAAGGTAGGACAATATATGTTGGGTTACTGAATGTCTATGTAGCACTCGTCTTCAATGTTTGATGGTGAGAATGATGATGGGAAAAACTCCTTCTACCTTCCTTCTCTCAAAGGTGGGCAACAAACTCTTCCAGATGACACAAACCATTAAGACAAGGACCTTCCTCTTCATTAATTGATGAAGGTCAATGGCTAGGTTCCAATTGGGAAGCACTTTGTCATGGAAGCATATATTCTATCCCTTGAGGTTGAGAATCACTATCTATAGGGATCGGTCAGTAATCGAGGTATTTGAGCGCAAAGGGCTTTGCTTGCATCCCAAGCCTCCAACAATGTGCCTACGAATGCATGCTTAACCAATCTTGTAGTGAGGAATGTCGTAGAACGACCATATGTTGATGGTGGTCTGCAACCTCATCATTTTGTGGAGGCAATGCATTCATTTTGCTGTGATAGTCCCATGGTTCTATCGATTGATGGAAGTTGACTTTCCATTGACTAGTGTAGATGTGGGGTGCATCGTTGGACACGATGACAATGTCATTGGTTGTTGTTGCAACCCCCTCATTAGTTGATGACCTACTGTCCCACCACTTGTTGATGGGAGGATGTGGGTTCACCAACTGACTCATTTGTCATTTGACAACATTCTTTGCTTCATTGGTTGCCGCATAGAGATTGCATTGGTTGGCGAAGCTCAACATCCTATTGGTTGCCAATAGATGGATCTCCAGGCTTATGAAGGTCGATCACCTTCCCAACTTGTAGCCATCAATTACCAACCTATGGAATGTGTTGTAAGAAAGCAAAAAATTTCCTAAAAAGAGAAATAAAGTAATTACAATTTGGAAATAACAAATAATACAAGTAAAATTGGCATATAATATGCTAAACTCAAGGGATATTTGAGGAAATGGAGGGTAAAATAGGAATATAAAACCACAAAATTAGATGTTATCCACCGCCAAACTTAGACTTTAGCTTGTCCTCAAGCTAATAGATAGAATCAAATTATGTTGCATTTAGTTGGTGCTTTACATAGATAAAAAAGGTTATTATAATCATACTTAAATGTCAACTTTATTCCAAGATCACTGTCTAGATGTATTTATTGTCTGTTTTATCCCTTAAAATTTTGTGTGAGAACTTATAGTGCTTCAGTCTTTTATTTGTTACATCCTCTTCTCATAGTTGGGTTTTCCATTGTGTTGTCCACTACAATTCCTATTTTCGAGTTTTCACTCCTGACTTTTATTTTCTTAGATATGTAATGTGTGTAGGGGTAGGACAAGGATGAAGCCTAACTTGTACTTCTTTGGGTCACTCAACCAAGAGTTCTTTTAATGGGAAAGTGGTCCGTTTAATCAAAGCCAATAGGGGTTTATAACAATGACTTCACATCCTATGTACATGTGACGCTCAAGCTCAATGCCCAAGGCTCTATCAAAGCTTCACAAATGGCACTATACACAATATATATATATATATATATATATATATATATAGAGAGAGAGAGAGAGAGAGAGAGAGAGAAAGAGTATGTATTGAATGCCTGGGCGGGTAGCCAAGTTAATTACTCGTGTATTGAGTAGCAGTGGCATGAGTTGTAATTAAATTAAAATCAATCACAGCTGCATGGTAGCTGTGGCATCTATTATAATTATCCAGATTTCATTTACGTATGTATGGAGTAGCGGTGGAAGCTATTGTAATTCAACATAACTCAATTACATATACATGGAACATTGTGGCATCATTTTTTAATTCAAAATTTGTTGCTAGTGCATGGGTGTGATGTCACTATTTGTAACTAGACGGGGTATACATACCAAGTGCTATTATTTAATTGATTATGCTTGTGGATCGAAACATACATAATATGGATATAACATGTGATACAGCTAGGTTGGATTGCACGACGTCCTCCGTGGTTACATTTTTATCATTCTTATTACAATTGCTTTATTCAAATTACATAATGTTCCTTCCTATTACAACTTATTTTGTACTAAAGTTCATTCTCTTAGATAGAGAACTTGGTAGATCTAGAATGTAATACCGAATGCCATCCTTAATTACAACTTTCTCACTCTCATTATGGATTCTTAGTTCTTATTACAAAATGCTCTTTCTTACTATAATTTTTATGTTTTGAAGTTTATTCTCATAGATAATAAAATTTCATAAACCCAACTTGTATTACATAATTCATCACTAGTGACAACTTTCTCATTTTCATTATGAAATATCTGTTCTCATGATAAAATGTTCCTTAGTATTACAAATTTTTGATGTATAGAGGTTTATTCTCCTGGATGTTAGAATTTGATATATCGAGATCGTATTACAAAAAGTTATCCTTGGTCAGAAATTTTTCCTTTCCATTACGAATTCTTTGTTCTGATTATAAATAGTTACCTTCTAGTACATAATGATATCTTTCTTTACTGGTTATTATAACTCATGTAAGACGCTAAAATATCACTTGTTTACTTGCTTCTATTTCTTATTTTATTATGTTTACAAAATGTCAGTTTTAGTTACAATGTGCTCTTTTGTATTACGTTTTTCTCGTACACGTTACAGTTTCTCTTTGCTATTTACAATGTGTCATCTCTCCTTACAGAGTGGTCTCTTGAAAACAAAATACGTACTGAGGTTCATTCTCCTAGATATTAGAATTTGATACATTGAAATTGTATTACAAATAGTTATCCTTGGTTACAATTTTTTCCTTCTTATTATGAATTCTTTGTTCTGATTACAAATAGTTCCTTTCTATTACATAATGATATCTTTCTTTACTTATTATTACGACTGTTATACGTGCCAGAATATCACTTGTTTAGTTGCTGCTATTCCTTATTTTGTTCTGATTATAAAATACAAGTTTTAGTTACAATGTGCTCTTTTGTATTACACTTTTTCCGTACACGTTATAGTTTCTCTTTACTATTTACAATAGGTCATCTCTCCTTACAGAGTGGTCCCTTGAACACAAAATATGTAGACATGAGTTTTACATTAAATAACAATTGATTAAATATGAAAAGACTATAAATCATATACACATATTGTGCACATACATGCCGCATCCATATTGTGTATTAGTATACTATGCATATGAATAAATAGAATGAACTATCATTAGTTTTACTATTATTTTAAAGATATTAAAAGGCACCCATTTTTGTCCAATGTGCATGTCGGATAGTAAGTATCCAACACTAACGAGGTTGCATCCGCTATTTATACTCTTGGATAAGGCTTGCATTGCTGCTCCATGTGCGTTTAATTATTTAATATAATTACTAATAGTTCCACCGCTACTCCATGCACGTAAAGCAGCTAGCATATATACATAATTACAAATAGTGTCACCGCTTCCATATCAACACTTCACATCATTAATTTGGGAGTCGGGTAACTTCACTTATCTACCTGCACGTGTAGCGAGTGAATAACCACACACACACACACACACACACACACACACACACACACATATATATATATATATATATATATATATATATATAATTGACTTGAGAGAAAATAATGACATGTATTTGAATTAAGCATTTTTTAGTACATGACTCTTATAACATGAAGAATTGAGAAGTTAATATATGCATCTCTCTATGACACCCACTTAAGAGAACATGATCTCTAGGAAAGCCCTTGATGCTAGGAAATCCCATGATTGGCATGAATGCCCATGATTTTCCTATAAAATCCCATAATGACCCCTTGAGGTCCATGATTCGAGAGGCATATATAAATTGATTCAATCCAATTATCTTAACATTACCATGAACATGATTTTAATCTTGAACTTAAATCTTTGAAATGATGGAAGTTCGCCATTTTGAAACTTGAACTTTAAATCCATCATTCTAATTAATCATAATCTCTAATCTTAATAAGCAAGATAATAATAAGACATATGATATAGCAACCATCAAGAAATTTATGTAATGAACATGTTTAAATCATTGAACTTGATATTGAAAGAGTAATTCATAAATCATACATAGCATACAATTTAACCAATGTACACATGTATAGAGGCATGACTTGCTTACGTGGAGTAAACAAATCCTAACTTAGTTCTTCTGATCTCAAGTCAGTCCTAAGTTTCTTGAAATTACATGATTTATATTAATTATCACCTTATATAACATCCTAAACCCTAATTTGGGTTTTGTAAGGAAACATGATTAGTTATCCTGGAATTAGGGATTTAGAACATTGAAATCAGATTCTACTTTAGAAATCCATTCCAAAACATGATTTGAATATTTTTCTGATAAACAATTGATTTATTGTGAATATCAAAAAACTGACCAATTAGAATAGAGAGAACTATAGGCGTAATATTTAAATAGAATTGATTTAAATACAAGGCACAAGGAGCAAACAGGAGACATGCTACATGTAATCAAATCCTCAAGGGGAAAATGGATATTGCATCAAAGCTAGCAATCACAGTTAAGATGAATCAAGGTTGCGGTCAGAGGAAAAAATTGCCCTACAAAACACATCGATTAATTGAGGAAGCAAGGACAAAAGATTCAAACTGTCCCTGGGCTTCATCTTCTTCGTTGCCTATTTGACGACCAGACTGGGGTTCCAAACCTCCGATCAGAACTCATGTTCACAGTTGATCCAAGTGAAAGTACACCGCATAGTACACTGCATTTGCCGAGCAGAGAGGTGACGGTGATGAGGGAAGCAGTAAGAAGGTTCGTTGCAGGGCACACCGCACACGCCTGGCGGTGTGGCCTCACTGGCCGGCCGGGCCCGCTGATAGGAGATGGAACAACATCGATATTAAAAACATACACACATGACAACCGCTTGCTGCAATCGAGGTATCTTTTTCCCCTTCTACTAGTGCTAAAATTGAATTGAAAAACTGAATTTGCAATTAGTCGTTGTCAACAAAGGCAAGAAGAAGTAATAACAAAAAAAGAAGCACAAGATTTTAAGATGAGAAGGCAGAGCAAGAGCATCATGTTTGATCGAGACAGAGGAATCGAAATGCCACTATCATCACTGATGATCAGAGTATCACCATTCATTCCAATCTCCACCGATACCCCACTGTCAAAATTAGCAACTTTATAGAAACCTCACTGTACTAGCATGTCTAACCACCACCAGCGGAGCTGGGGGAGCACTGACAGGCTTCTGAGGACCACCATCATCGCCGTCTAAAACAATCTACCGTTCATCTCCTGTCTTGCTCTCTTTCCTTGTCAACTGACACCGACGATGTTTCGTCGGAGGAGGATGCGGTGTCGGCCGCAAGCGTTGCTTACAGCTGACATGTAACAACCAATTGTCTTACTTTACAATTCAATCCGAAAACACCCAATTTTTCCACTCCCGTCATTGATTAATTCATACCCCAAGTGTGCCAGTGCATGAGAGCCATCGGCGGTTGGCCAGGGCCTCTTGCTGGTTAACAGAAGTAGGCGGCATAAATCCAGCCATTCAGTGAGTGGTATTTATCATACAAACACACACAGGTATAGATAGAGACACGTATACAATTTTCATTTATTCATCCGCCAACTGATTTAGAGTAGTAGTACATTAGCGATCCAGAGTGAGTTTAAATTTGTTGTCCTGGAGATGTTCTAACGAAGTGTTCCAATTAATTTCAGCTATACACACATCTAGTTAATTTTTTGTAAGGGTATACTTTGAGGTAAATGAATGGCAATGTTTTTTGGGAATACTACTGGGACAACAAAATAGATACAACAGAATTGGAGGATTCTAGATCATGCTGTCCATAACTACCCAAGCATACCATTGTGAAGAAGAAGATATTTTTCTATTCTGCTTTTTAATTTCACAAGAAAATTCGAAAGAACGAATTATAAAAAGAAAGACAAAACCTTCAATTGCTTCTACTACATTGATTGAACAGCAGCTTCCTAATGTCGACAAACAAAACAAAATGAGCCATCATACCAATAGATGGAGAAGACCTAAGCAGACAAAAGAGGCAAGTTTAAGATCAAAGTGGAGTGGAGTCGGGGGAGTGAACTTACTTGGGGAAAACCAAAAAGCAGAAAAGAGAAGGAGAATCAGAAAGAAGAAGAAGAAGAATTTATAATGGAATCTTTGATCGGTCGCGTAGCATACTGAATGTACCTTCCTTCGGATAGAAGACAAAGCCCAAGTTGTTGAGGCTTCGGCTACAGTAGTTTGCTTTCATAGTGCTTGAATTTTCCTGATTGGTTAATACTGCAAAGAACAATTTGGCAGTCGCACTGGGAATTCTGTTATACTAATTAAATGCTCAAGTACAAACTAGCTGATTCCATGCAAAATTCATTTGGAACGGAGAAGCTAGCTGAAAACAACTATCCATGTCCAAGCCGATCTCAACATCCTTCTCCCTCAACGAATCAGCATAGCTCAAGTTCTGTCTGTCTATACACTCAAATTCCGTCCGTCTATACTACTAATCTTAATCAGAATCAACCAGTAGTAAAAATCTCAACCTCATTAAGAATCAGTTGGCCACAAGCACCAACCATCCTTCCACACTGTAAATACGATTCACACCATTCAGCACATGCTATCCCAACTACCTAATTCAGAAAAACTTCCATAGGAGTACGAGCGAGAAGAAGAGATTTCTCTGTTCTTTTTTTTCACTCTCAAGGAAAAAATAGAAAGGACGAATAAAAACTAAAAGAGGAACACTTTAATTCATTGTACTACATTGATTGAACCGCTTACTCCCCAATGGCAGAAGCAGAGCCAAGAACACTAACCGAACAATCATGCAAACAATAACAAAGGAACTAAGAAGCCACCATTCCAATAGATGGAGACAACCTCAAAACTACACAAGTTGTCATCAGCAGACAGAAGGGGCATGTTTCAAATCCTAGAGGAGGGGAGTGGGGAGTGTACTTACTTACTTGGGAAAAGCCAAAAAGTGGGAGTGAGAGAGTGAGAGAAAGGAAAGAAGAAAGGAAAATGATATATAGACGACCAACGTTGGTCGTCTGAATGGGACAAACTCTTGTCATTACTTCCCATGGTCCACTCCCTAACTACCCACCCATCCAGCCAGCAATCACATGTGCGCAGCCAGTGGCGGAGCCACATGCATGCAAGGGTAGGCCTGTTCCCTACCTTAGTTTCTGAATTATCATTAATTTACATTAACTAGATCGTCT
Source organism: Alisma plantago-aquatica (assembly GCA_963693085.1). Classification (NCBI taxonomy): domain Eukaryota; kingdom Viridiplantae; phylum Streptophyta; class Magnoliopsida; order Alismatales; family Alismataceae; genus Alisma; species Alisma plantago-aquatica. The sequence goes on from OY856410.1 coordinate 469,813,674, forward strand.
ATTACATAATAAACTCATTTCGTGCCCTACCTAATTGCGATCTGTTTCTTTCCTTTGGACTCGTATATCAAACAGTGCCCACCCTTCTCACATTTCCTGGCTACGCCACTGTGCGCAGCCAACTTGTCGTACGGCTGTTGCAGGTGTTATTTCACACTCTTATTTCACAACGTGAAGGAGAGAGAAAGAGAGGGAGAAAAAGAAGGGAGAGGGAGGGGGTGGGGAGAGAGAAAGTGGTTGTAGGAGAGAGAAAAAAGAGAACCCTATTTTGTTAATAACTTTGAAACGGTAATGACTTTTTTTGACGAATAAACACTATTATATTCTCCACAAAAAGTACTTTCTAACAAGATCAAATTTGACATATTCTAAAAACATAAAATGTACAATATAAGATATTAGAGATAATGTGATTGTAAAACCTAAAAATTGGACAGAGAAAATTATTTTGTTTATAATTCTCAAACCTTAATGAAATTTTAAACGAAATAAGAATTGATGTATTATTAACAAAAAATACTTTAAAATAAGATTAATGTTGACATAATAAATTTTCACGAAATAATTATTACACGTGGAAAATGAGGAGAGAGAAATTTATATTGTTTGTAACTCTCACACCGTAAGGAATTTTTAAATAAAATAAAAATTGATGGGTTACTGACAAAAAATATTTTAAAATAAGACTAGTGTCAATATATTTTCATATAATTTTTTAATTAAATAATTATAATACATGGGATAAGGGTACATTAAAATAAGATTACTGGCGACATATTTTAAAATTAAAATTTCAACAAAAATATATATAACACATGAAATAACATGTTATAGCACGTTATAACATGTGAGTCAGTCATGCTACGATATGGTCACATATATTATAGCATTTTTTATCACACATGGGATAATATGTGACAACATGGATAACATGGGTACAATGTTATACACATAAGAGAACATGTTATACCATAGATAACATGGAAAATGTAATAACTTTGAAACCACGGTGTAATATGTTATCCATGTTATTATTAAGTTATAGAATAAAATAACATAAAATAATATTGCATGTGATAATAACATAAAAAATAGGGATAACAGAATAGCATAAATAATGTGGAAAACATAATAACATTTATATTTTAAAGTATGGATAGCATACTAACATAAAATAATACTGCATGTGATAATAATATATATTTTAAAATAATATGGATAACATAATAACGTAAATATTTTACAGTATCAATAACATAATAACATAAAAATAATATTGCATGTGATAATAACATAAAATAGTATGGATAACATATTAACATAAAATATTACATAAATTACATGGAATACTATTTTAAAGTATGGATAGAATACTAACATAAAATAATATACATAACATAATAACATAAATATTTTAAAGTATGAGTAACATACTAACATACAATAATATTGCATGTGATAATAACATAAAATAATATGGATAACATAAGATATATCGACTTTAGTTTTATTTATTTCAAAAAAAAGTTACTTTTTCAAAATTAATTGTTACATATTATAAATAATGTGTTATAACATTGTTACAACGTGTTATAGCATGAGTTATATTTATTTTGAAAAAAAATTATTATCAAAATATGTCATCATTACTTTTATTTTAAAGTATTTTTTTAGTAACTCATTATTTTTTGTTTCATTAAAAAAATTATTACGGTTTGAGAGATATAAACAAAATAAATTTCTCTCTCCTATTTTTTAATTTTTTTATAATCACATTATCTAATCATTTTTTGACTTTACACTTTATTTTTTCAAAATGTATCAAACTTGGTCTTGTTGTAAAGTATTTTTATGAGGAGTCCGTCGACATTTATTTCGTCAAAAAAACTGTTACCGTTTAAAAGTTATTGACAAAAAAGATTGTTTTTTCTCTCTCTCCTGTAACTACTTTCTCTTTCTTCTCCCCTCTTTTCACTCCCCCACCCTCTCTCTTTCTCTTCTCCTCTCTCACTCATGTTGTTGTTTTACAACAACAACATGTCAGCATGTTCTTGTGCAGTGTGCAGCGAGTGAGTTGGAGAGCGTGTGTAACAATCGAACAAAGGGTCGTCCGATTTGTTCGTCTGGGTTGGGGTTTATATAGAAAAGATCAAGAAGAAAATGAAGAATGAAAAGGAGTGAACTTGTAAAAGTTAAGATTATCCTTCCTTAATAAGTTGACCAATCTTTTCGGTTGACTGTGTACTTTACTAATGGGGGTATTTGGTGCTTTGTACCCTATCAATATCCCAACTCTCCATCTCCAATCATGAATAAAACCACATTCCAATGTGGTCCACCTTTGCGATCTAGTAGTGTCAATTCTAGAGTATGGTTCCTTAACCCCTCTTTGGTTCGCGATCCAATCCGAACTGGGCACTGTCTTTTTGTGCCACGTAGTCGCTAATCCCCGACTAACCCAACCAGGATCCAGTCTCGTTTTGTTTGGCAAAAACTGGATTGACGGGGACCGTTTGGATTCTGCAATCCTCTAATGCAGACTAAGTCAGTCTTGATAGCAATAGGATTTCGGGATCCCAGTACGAATTTAGCTCTGTCTTTTGTGTTATTTCATTTTATATGCCAGACTAAAAAACACGAGTTACTAGGCCAGTTCAGATTAATGAGTGCTTACAATGGGATTGGGTTGCCAAACCAAAAAAGGATCAAATCCAGATAAATTAATCTGAATCTATCGACTAAGACGGTCCGAACTTTGTAATCTCGATCTTGAACCAAATATGGGCTTAGGGTTCTTGGTGTTCCTCCCTCTTTGGGCCGTGGCAAACCTAAACATGAAGTCGTTTGATAATAAAAAATCAGTCATACACCCCGACTAGTGAGGAGTTGGCTCTATTTGGCCAGTAGCAAGTGTTGTAGTGAGTAACTCAAAGAAATTATTTGTGGTTTTAGTGTGTATATTTGTCACGTGGTCGATCACCTTTAGTCTCGTGTTCAAAATACGAACATAATGGAGCCAGATCTTAAGGATCAAACTTAAAATATATAACATGATGCTTTTGAACATCCGCAACAATAATATGGGTTTGTAAGTAGTAATCGAGGTTGAACACATAGTTATGGAATGACAAGTTGTTAGGACCTTAGATCTTAGCTTAGCTAAGTCGATTCAAAGAAAAAGCAAGTGTTCCTCGTGGAACGAACTAACAAGAAAGCTAGAACAAGAGTAAATAAAACTAAGTTTGCCCAAACAAAACAAGCAATAATTCTTCTTGGAGATTATAATATTTTGGATAGAACTTGGACCAGTTTCGCCAACCAAGTGCACTCACCAATGTTTAAACACCATATCCATTGTATACCCTTAGTATAATTTATGAGCAATTGTCATTTGTATTTATTACCTCCACTATAGAGATCGAGTTAGAACTAAATTATAAGTGTGTTTTTCTCTCAAGATGATAAACAAACAATCAAAACATACAACTACATGATTATTAGCTCTACTGATCTAACACTTTCATGCAGTCACACTACTTCTTAATTCTAGATTGATCTTGTTACAATCCGTTCCTAGCTTTGCTGGTAATCCTAGAGATTTAAGAAAATATTAATACTTGTCAGGCTTTTGTTAGTAATATTCTATTTAGTGCTTTATATTAACTTTAATAACCTTAAATACTTGTTTGGACAACTCATAATCATGACTTAAGCATACTATAAAGATCTGATTTGGAGTTAATATAGCATTAACACATACATGTATGCAAGAAGAGAGTTAATGATATTGGGAGAAATAATTAATAAATATTTTTTCTCGAATATTATTATCAAAATAATATTATAAGATTGTATATTATTTAATTATGAACTCAACAAAAAAAGAATAAACCAAATCAGAGTTAAAATGAGAGAGTTATGCCCTTTTTAGTAAACATGTACAGTGTGCCGCGACGTTGTGTTGTGTGCCGCGACCGCGACGATGTGTTGTGTGCAGTGACCGCGACGCTACGTCATGTACCACGACTGTGATGCTATGCCATGACCACGATGTTGCTTCATGTGCCGCGACCGATGCCGCCCAGGACAACCAATCGTAAAACGATCATATCTTGGGCTATACTTATCTGTTTTCAACAAAACGAAGTGATTTGGAACCATGATTCAATCCTCTATCATCTCAGCTACCTTGATCAATGAAAGGATGATCTGAAAGGTTATTTCTGGGGTAATTTTTGGGAGAAAATGTGAAGAATGGTGCAAATTCAAAAGGGTTGTCATAGATTCGACTTGGTAAGTAGTTTTAACCGTCGATTCTTTGTTATCTTCATTTCCCCTTGCTCAAAACCCTTGATTCATCAAATTTTAGGTTTGGGTTAACCTTTGACCTTTATCTTCTACCTACAGTAGACCTTGTTTAAGGTTGAAAGGAAGAAAAAACCGCTGATTTTGCTAGAGTTTTGATATGAATTTGAAATTTTTAGAGATGTGCTGCGTTTTTAAGGTGTTTTCATACCTTAGGGTGAGTGGGTATTTCCTTTAAATAGTAGATTGCACGAAAATGAGTTAAATCATCAATAATTTTCAATTTCTTAGAATGCGAGTACAAATCCTAAATGGTCTTTTTGATCTAGTTTTTGCAAGTTGATATGAAATGGATTATTTATATGTTGTAATGAATGTCAGATGATGAAATAATATTAGAAATGAGTACAATCCATCTAAATGATAATTATTAAAATATTTGGAGAGGTTATAAGGGTAAATTGAAATTTAGGGTTTTTAGCTATGAGTGAAATTGTTGTATAATTGAATAAAGAAATTTTCCTAATTGAATCTCCTTGGTTACGAATGATTGTTTTATTTGTGTGTATTATATATATGTCAGATAAGATCTTAGATTTCATTTGATAATATCAACGTTTGCTTGATATATCAGTAAGAGGGTGAAAACCTAAATGAATGGAAAGTTGGAGGTTTGCAAATAGACATCTTAGTTCAATGTTATTTTTGATGTATGATGTTTGAGTAAATGGCATGAAAACCCTAGTTCAGTTCTGTAACATACTCAATTTTGACCCGTCAAAGGTACAAATCAATTAAAATTATTTCTTTTATAAAACTTCATCGCAATTATTGTATATTCTTATTTCTTCTTGCTTTTATGGGAATTTCTTTTTAAAATATGTATGAGTTTATTTGCATGCTCTGCTTAGTAATATCTTAGCTTTTGAAATTTAATTGTTATCACATCTCTCAAGATATCAGTTTCTACCAAATTATAAATGTACATGAATTAAGAGTCATGTGGCTTTGAAAGTAATGATAACTCGTAATGTAGTAAGAGAATACTGATAGACGACTAATATAGCTGGAATGTACACACTCTCATTTCATACAACTAATAATTATTAGATTGGCCAATCACCACACCGATACTTTGAAGTATGCATCTTACACATAAGCGGCATACATTTACCTTACCTCGTTAATCTCAAAGCTAAGACAAACAATTATTCTATGAAATGCATGGGTAAATAGTTAATAAGGATGCCCATAAACCACTTGAACAACTTTGCCTTTCATATAGGGTCGTAACAGATCACTACTTAATTAAAATATCTTTAAAACGGTTGAGTTTGTAAGTGCACTACTTATAATATAGTAATCATGATGACGACCCTCAATAAGTGCACTACTTATAATATAGGAATCATGATGGCGACCCTCAATATTCTCATATAGGCAACATCTCCATTTCGTCTCTCCGTCTTCGTACCGATGATGAATGATCTTGAAACCAGAAGCCAAGAAGGATCACAGTATGCTGATCCTTTCCCTCATGCTCATCTATTAAGCCTATGACAGAGCACTGATCTAACCGCTTCCTTACCCAGTCCCGAAACGTCAGAAGTCCCCCACTCTTCAATATGCACGACGAGCATACATTTAGGGCGCGTTTGCTTTGTAGTATTTAGGTGGATATTGAGAGAATGCTGGATTCAAATGATCCTGGAATAAACATTTTCTGATTTTAAAAACCGCTGCAGCTTTGAGAGTTAGCTTTGGTTCATCCGTGCTGTGCGTAACAGACGGGGGGGGGGGGGGGGGGGCAGAATCTGCTTTTCGGTGTGCTGGTACAAACTAAAACAACTACAGCGGCCTGCGGGATATCGGCGCCCGGCTCTTTTGAGACGGATGGCCTCATCCAGCAGTTACTTGATAATATATAAATGCAGGACGTCGGTTATTTCTCCATTACTGTAAAACAAACCTAATATTTCTGTTGCTGAATCATGTAATCCAATCCAATACGGCTGAATACACCTAAGCAAACATGCCCTTAATGCAACATAGTGCCACTCGAACAACCACCCCACTTCCTGATCTCCTGGTCTTCTTCACCATTGTAGAATCACCCTATATAAGAGTGCCCAATCCCTGGCAATACACCAACAAACTGGCAACCACAGAGCCAAAGCTTTACCCAAATACTAGCTGAATCATCTTGGCCTCTCCAAATTACACGAGCAGTGCTGCCAGTATCCACCATCACTGGAATCCCGCACCACCACTGAACTGACCCACACCTAGTCCGTTGTAGATTCAGTGTGAAAGCAGCAAAATCCCTTCCTTGGCAACAACCACCGACACTTCCAACTTGACACATAGCTTTGGTCAGAGACGACATAGACGCTGGAGTTCAATCTGTATCTTCCTCAAACCACCATCTCGGTGACCATCTTTGTCAAGGATACAAAGGAGGTGATCTAGACCATAGAGGGTCGTCAACTGGACTCATCTTCAGAGATTAGTAGCACGTCGTTGAAAAAAAAAAGGTTAGCGGCTCGATTCCTGACAGATCTGTACAAAGTAATAGTAGGTTAATTGACGTAATACATTAATTAGAATGATATTCTAGTAGACAGTTTTGATTACTAATCGTGTAATCCATAATATATTTGTACGCGTAAATATTTATTCAAGTATACCAAAAAGTAAAATCTGGAATCTGAAATTAGGTCTACTTTGCGAATCGGAAATGACAAATCAGTCAAGTACTTAATACTGTAACATGATTACGTAGCGGTAGCTATATTAAGTAGTAGTCGATTCAATCTGAGACGGCATGAAAGTAGAGCTACACGTGAATATGCTAAAAAGACGTCAGTTAGGTTGGTAATACTATCGTCCTAAATCAAAGAGTACAGTATATTTAAATTTAGACCCGATGACAAATAGATCAAACACCAGTCAAGATCTGTTGTATATTTATACTACTTACATTGCTTATCTAGACTGATAGTTCATATCTTACGCACTAATCATACTAGTATACATATGAATGTATATATATATGTTAATGTATTAGCAAGTAACAATAACATGTATGATCGTTTTGTCTTAATATCATTGTATACTTCCGATGGCATTGATCTATTAAATAATAATAAAAGAAGCTAGATAAGATGATATGTATGCACGTACCAATGCATGCTAATAATAAAAAATTGATGACTAATTACGTTATTAATCTGGTATACATACTATGATTCACTTTACGTATACATATGTATAAGTGTATAATTCATTGACGTTTGAACTTCTTCAAATTTATCTAATTAATATTCTAATTGCAAAACCATACCTATTTTGGTCTAAACGTATAAGAAGATAAAATTAGAACCTTTCATACATTAACTCAAAAGTATACATAAATGACCATCGACAATTAATTATATAATAGGTAACGAATATAACATGAAAGAAGAATATGAAATTCAAGTCCATCAATTTGATTGTAACTAGTATGCCTATTAATGTGTAGAATCCATACATTTTGGTGGAGGACCTTCTTATTTAATTTTTGATTGCTCTTCAACCAAGGTATGGGAATCTTCTATTTTGTTTAAATGAAGTTTACATCCCTCTTGAATATCATGCATGTGTAAGAAAAATTGGGGAGTCGAAATTGTTAAACTTTTAGCCTGCTCTTGAAAGACCCCCAATTAGATACTTGATGGATCGGTACGACAATTGGTACTGTCATATTTTAGGGCCAAGGCCCAATTGCTTAGTGGAATTACGCTTCCATGACTCTACGTAGAAATAAGGGACTGTGGTCCCCTAGTCGACTAGCAATTCAGCTTAACGTGGTCGTTCTTGTTTTGGATGATAAGAACACATGGTCACCTAAGCATAGACAGAATATACCAAGTGCCTAGACTATTTGTAAAATCTTCTTAGATTGATATACCATGCGGATTTAAATTTGAGACCCATTTATATTCTTCTTTTTGAATTAATTGCCTACATTTTATATTCCCTTGCATCCTTATTGATTGAAATCTTGAGTAGATAGAGCATACTCATTTAACTTTATTTAAACTGGATTTTCTACCGGTCTTTTAGACTGACCCGTACCCTTTTATTGGTTCATGCAAATATATTCCATGGGGGAATGCGTGGACAGGACCTGTGGAGTTTTGAGGTGACTTGGTTCTAGGCTTGCTAAGGAGTTTTTGTTGAGAAGATGTCTAGGTGCCCTTTGTGGCTTTTGAATTATCTTTAATTTCCGCATTGTGAGACTTTTTGTATGTCCCGTGTTTGGGGACAAGTTTTGGATGTTTGAACCTTTAATGTTTTGAATTTTTAAGAACACTCAAGCTATGATATTTATCCCTTCATCTTGGAAATTCTTATGGGTTTCAATAACAAGATATGGGCATGCGAATGATTAGAATCTAGTCGTCACATGAAATGGTATCAGAGCCACTTAACAATTGGCATCAACCATCTTCTTAACCTAGAAAGACTTTATAAACATCAAAGTAATAGTTTCCCCGTCTATAGGTCTAGCTCTGGATCAAGGCGCTCCAACTCTGATCATGAAAAATATAATGAGTGGTCTAGCTTAAGCAAGAGTTCTCGCCAAGACCGTGAAGGACCACATTCACCTCCTAGAAGTGAGGCTGATAAGAGACTGGAGATTCTGGAGGGAATCCTTGGGAACGCATTGGAGGGCTTCCTCAACAAATCATCCACTTCAAAGGCCACCTCTCTGTCAGACTTCCTCAAATTGAAGCCGAATGAGTTCCTTGGGGAGAGTGAGAAGGACCAAGTTGAGAAAGCTGAAGACTAGCTTATCTCTATCAAAGACATCTTGCAGAGTATGAGCTGCCCCGAGAAGGATTGGGTGAAGTTTGGTACTTTCATGCTCAAAGGTTTTGCCAAGGTTTGGTGGCAGAACTACACCAACTCCCAACCGGAAGGAGTTGTGCAACCAAATTGGCATGAATTTGAAGAGATCTTTTGCAACAAGTACATTCCCGCGTCAGCTCTCATCAAGAAAGAGAAGGAGTTCAACTCAATTCGACAAGGGGGAGATTCACTGGCTGACTACCTTTGACGCTTCACTCTTTTGGAGAATTATGCCACTGGTCTGACTGAAAAAAGGAAGATCCAAGTCTTCATGGATGGGTTGATTAGACATTTGAGTGACTCACTAGCACCACAGATGCCCTTGACATTTGATCAACTAGTCTCCAAAGCTCAGTATATGGAGATGCATCAACAACACACCAATCAACAACAACCATCCAACCCTCCAAAGTACCACAACAACAACCATCATGGCAACAGTCACAACAACCACCACAATGGGAGCAACTACTACAACAACAACAACAACAACAACAAGAGGGGACCTCCTGCACCTCCTGCATCTCAACCTCCTGCCAAGAGACTGACAAATCATTGCTACAACTGTGGGAAGCCACACTCAGGAGTGTGTCAATTTCCAAATCCTATCTGCTACAATTGCCACAAGCCAGGACACCGTAGTGCCGAATGCCCTGAGCCCAGAAGGCACTCTCGACCTGCACCACCTTCTGGACAAGTTACATCGGGACAAAACTAGCCAAAGGCAAACAACCATATACCGTCTGAGTGTAGGACCAGAAGGATGTATGCTTTCACTACTGAGGAAGCTGAAAAGAGTACTGAAGTCATTGAAGGTACAGTCAATATTTTGGGTCAACCTGTTAAGGCCCTATTTGATTCTGGCTCCACTCACTCTTTCATCTCTCTTGAAATGGCTAGTGCTCTAAAATTAGAAGTAGAATACATGAGTTTTGTTCTAGCTGTAGACACCCCTAGTGGTCGAGTCAAAACAACCTACCAGAAGATTCCTTCGATTAACATATCCATCTTTGGGAAGGATTTCCCAACCAGACTTATCTTACTAGACATGACAGACTTTGACGTCATCCTCGGGATGGACTGGCTGTCAATATACCGAGGGATGCTTGAATGTCCGAACAAGAAGGTTCACCTCACCCACCTTGATGGAGAACAAATCACAGTCTTTGGGCGAAGGAAGTGCAAGAAAGTACTCATCTATGCTATGAAGGCTCATAAGCTACTTGAGTCTGGATGTCGGGCTTTCCTTGCTGCAATAGTCGTTGAACCAGAAGCACAAAAGATAGAAGATATAGATGTTGTATGCAACTACCCTGAGGTCTTCCTAGATGAACTCCCTGGGATCCCGCCCAATAGAGAGGTAGAATTCAATATTGAGGTTCTACCGGGCACATCTCCCATTTCCAAGGCACCCTACCAAATTGCACCCGCCGAGCTAGCTGAACTGAAAAAGCAACTTCAGGAGCTACTTGATCTAGGATTGATTCGACCGAGCGTCTCCCCTTGGGGCGCACCAGTTCTATTTGTTAAGGAGAAAGATGGGTCAATGCGTATGTGTATCGATTACCGTATGCTCAATCAAGTGACAGTAAAAAACTGCTACCCCATCCCTAGGATTAATGATCTATTCAATCAATTAAAGTCAGCCACAATTTTTTCAAAGATCGATTTACGAAGTGGCTACCATCAAATGAAGGTGAAAGAAGAAGACATATAGAAAACAACTTTCTGTACACGCTATGGGCACTATGAATATTTGGTCATGCCATTTGGACTGACTAATGCCCTAGCAACATTTATGGACCTGATGAATCGAGTCTTCAAGCCGTACCTCGAATCATTCGTCGTAGTGTTCATTGATGATGTCCTTATCTTTTCTGAGACCCTAGATCTGCATCGGGAGCACCTGAAGATAGTGATGAATACCCTAAAGGAACACAAATTATATGCCAAATTTTCAAAATGTGAGTTTTGGCTCTCAGAGGTGATGTTCCTAGGCCATGTGATATCTGCTGGACACATAACTGTTGACCCTGCAAAGGTTGAAGCTGTCCTAAAATGGCAAGCTCCACGAACACCATCAGAAATCTGAAGCTTTCTCGGACTAGCAAGATATTACTAATGCTTCATTAAGGATTTGTCCAAGCTATCACTACCCTTGACCAAGTTGACAAGGAAGAATGCTAAATTTGTATGGACACAATAATGTGACGATAGCTTTCAGGAGTTGAAGAACCGCTTGACTTCTGCACCGGTTTTGACCTTACCAGTAGAAGGGAAAAACTATGTCATCTACAGCGATGCGTCTCGACAAGGCTTGGGGTGTGTCCTCATGTAAGAAGGCAAAGTGATTGCATAAGCTTCCCGTCAACTAAAGCCTAATGAGGAGAATTATCCCACCCATGACTTAGAGCTTGCAGCTATAGTCTTTGCCCTCAAGATATGGAGACATTATCTTTATGGAGTTACCTTTGAGGTGTTTTTTGACCATAAGAGCCTAAAATACCTCCTGCCACAGAAGGATTTGAACCTTCGACAACGTAGATGGGTTGAATTTTTGAAGGACTATGACTTTACCATCACTTACCACCCCGGTAAAGGGAATGTAGTAGCCAATGCCCTGAGGAGAAAGAAAGCATCTGTATGTGCAACCATGAGGATTTCTGAATGGAGAAACTTAGAGGTGATTGCAGAGTGGAAGTCAGAGTTAGAAGAACTACACGTGAAGATGGCGACTCTCTCCATCACTCCCGATTGGGTCTCTGAGATGATCAAAGCCCAGAAGGACAGTCCTGAACTAAAAGTGAAGATGAGGATGACTGAGAAACCCCAGACTGACATCCATGTTGGATTGGATGGAGCTATCCGTTTCCGACAAAGGCTATGGGTCCCTAATATTAATGGACTTAGAGATAAGGTGTTAAAGGAAGCACATTGCTCAAAATATAGCATACACCCAGGAACAACAAAGATGTACAAAAATTTACAACATTCTTTTTGGTGGAGGAATATGAAAACTGACATTGCTGAGTTCGTAGCAAAGTGCCTCACATGCCAACAAGTCAAGATCGAGCACCAGCGGCCTGGAGGATTGTTGCAGCCTTTAGAGATTCCTGAATGGAAGTGGGATAAGATTATAATGGACTTCGTTATTGGCTTTCCGAAGACAAAAAAGGGTTATGATGCGGTATGGGTTGTCATTGATCGCCTTACAAAGTCTGCCCATTTCCTTCCCTTTAAGACTACCATGGATGTGCAAGCAATGGAGGAGTTGTATATCAAGGAAATTGTACGTTTCCATGGTACACCAAAGATGATAGTTTTTGACAGAGACCCCAAGTTTACCTCTAGATTATGGAAACAAATCCATGAAGAGTTGGGAACCCGATTAACTTTTAGTACATCATACCATCCTGAAACTGATGGACAGTCAGAGAGAACTGTTCAGATTTTAGAGGACCTTCTTAGGTCATGTGCTATGGACTGGAGTGGATCATGGGATCGATACTTGCCACTGACTGAGTTTGCATATAACAATAGCTATCAGGTAAGTATTGGGATGCCCCCTTATGAGGCCTTGTATGGTCATCCATGTCGATCTCCATTACACTGGTGTGATGTTGGAGAGCGTTCGCTATTGAAGTCTGAGGAACTTCAATTCTATGCTGATAAGGTGGAACTAATTGAAAAGAGGATGAAGGCAGCTCAAGATAGACAAAAGATGTATGCTGACAAGCATAGGATTGATAGGAGTTTTCTTATGGGTGATTATGTGTTCTTGAAGGTGAAGCCTTTGAAGGCAATCTCTAGGTCAAAGATCAAGGGTAAGTTGAGCCCTAGGTACGTTGGACCTTTTGAGATTCTACAGAAGATTGGTGAGTGTGCTTACCGTCTAGCATTACCCCCATCTTATGAAAAGTTGCATGATGTGTTTCATGTGTCTATCTTGAAGAAGTATATTAAGGAATCCTCGCATGTGCTGACCCTGGAGCCTCTAGAGATACGTGAGGACTTGACCTACGAGGAGTACCCAGTTAAAGTTCTAGAAAGTCAGGTAAAGAAGCTAAAGAATAAGGAAATTCATCTTGTAAAGGTCCTGTGGAAGCATCATGGCATAGAAGAAGCTACTTGGGAGTTACTGGATGAGATGACAAAAATCTACCCCACCCTTTTTACATAGTTGTGGATTTCGGGGATGAAGTCCCTTGTAAGGAGGAGAGAGTTGTAAAATACTCAATTTTGACCTGTCAAAGGTACAAATCAATCAAAATTATTTCTTTTATAAAATTTCGTCACAATTATTGTATATTAAAATTTCTCCTTGCTTTTATGGGAATTTCTTTTTTATAATATGTATGAGTTTATTTGCATGCTCTTCTTAGTAATATCTTAGCTTTTGAAATTTCATTGTTATCACATCTCTCAAGATATCAATTTCCACCAAATTATAAATGTACATGAATTAAGAGTCATGTGGCTTTGAAAGTAATGATAACTCGTAATCTAATAAGAGAATACTGATAGACGACTAATATAGCTGAAATGTACACACTCTCATTTCATACAACTAATAATTAATAGATTGGCCAATCATCACGCCGATACTTTAAAGTATGCATCTTACACATAAGCGACATACATTTACCTTACCTCGTTAATCTCAAAGCTAAGACAAACAATTATTCTATGAAACACATGGGTAAATAGTTAATAAGGATGCCCATAAATCACTTGATCAACTTTGCTTTTCATATAGGGTCGTAACGGATCACTACTTAATTAAAATATCTTTACAACGGTTGAGTTTGTAAGTGCCCTACTTATAATATAGTAATCATGATGGCGACCCTCAATAAGTGCATTACTTATAATATAATAATCATGATGGCGACCCTCAATATTCTCATATAGGTAGCATCTCCATTTTGCCTCTCTATCTTTGTACCGATGATGAATGATATTGAAACCAGAAGCCAAGAAGGATCGCAATATGCTGATCCTTTCCCTCATGCTCATCTATTAAGCGTATGACAGAGCATTGATCTAACCGCTTCCTTACCCAGTCCCGAAATGTCAGAAGTCCCCCACTCTTCAATATGCACGACGAGCATGCATTTAATGCAACATAGTGCCACCGGAACAACCACCCCACTTCCTGATCTCCTGGTCTTCTTCGCCATTGTAGAATCACCCTATATAAGAGTGCCCAATCCCTGGCAATGCACCAGCAAACCGGAAACCACAGAGCCAAAGCTTTACCCAAATACTAGCTGAATCATCTCAGCCTCTCCAAATTACACGAGCAGTGCTGCCAGTATCTACCATCACTGTAATCCCGCACCACCACTGAACTGACCCACACCTAGTCCTTTATAGATTTAGTGTGAAAGCAGCAAAATCCCTTCCTTGACAACAACCACCGACACTTCCAACTTGAGACATAGCTTTGGTCGGAGATGACACAGACGCTGGAATTCAATCTGTATCTTCCTCAAACCACCATCTCGGTGACCATCTTTGTCAAGGATACAAAGGAGGTGATCTAGACCATAGAGGGTCGTCAACTGGACTCATCTTCAGAGATCAGTAGCACGTCGTTGAAAAAAAAACAGGTTAGCGGCTCGGTTCCTGACAGATCAGTACAAAGTAATAGTAGGTTAATTGACGTAATACATTAATTAGAATGGAATTCTAGTAGATAGTTTTGATTACTAATCGTGTAATCCGTAATATATTTGTACGCGTAAATATTTATTCAAGTATACCAAAAAAGTAAAATCTAGAATATGAAATTAGGTCTGCTTTGCAAATCAGAATTGACAAATCAGTCCAGTACTTAATACTGTAACATGATTACGTAGCGGTAGCTATATTAAGTAGTAGTCGATTCAATATGAGATGGCATGAAAATAGAACTACACGTGAATATGCTAAAAAGACGTCAGTTAGGTTGGTAATACTATCGTCTTAAATCAAAGAGTATAGTATATTTAAATTTAGACCCGATGACAAATAGATCAAACACCAGTCAAGATCTGTTGTATATTTATACTACTTACATTGCTTATCTAGATTGATTGTTCATTTCTTACGCACTAATCATACTAGTATACATATGAATGTATATATATGTTAATGTATTAGCAAGTAACAATAACATGTACGATCGTTTTGTCTTAATATCATTTTATACTTCCAATGGCACTGATCTATTAAATAATAATAACAGAAGCTAGATAAGATGATATTGTTGTTAATATTTGTTATTATCATTCATGCAACAGGTATAATGTAATTAACAATTCAGGCAGATCTAAAATAAGAAACGAAGTTCAAACAAAGCAGGAGAACAGAAAAATAGGAGTTAGATTCACAAACTAGATCGTTCGTTGAGAAACGAACGTGTTACTTAAAGAAACTAGTACCCGACAATCCTCGTGGATAGGCACCGTTCTCCCAATCACGATCTGACACGAACCTGGAACTTGCGCGTCTCGCTCGCGTTCGTTGCACTGCTACCAGTGCAGCACACCGCCTGACAGTTGCATCTCGGTGAAGAGAAGGAGAAGTCACGCTTCGCACAGGAGAACGACTCCACGAAGCAACTCCGAGACGACAACTCTCGAACTCTGGATTAGGGTTCACAAAACTCACGACAGCAGAAGACTGTTTTAGTGTTTAACCCTAATGACCGGAGGCATATATATAGCCATGCGCGTCCCTAATCCTATACACTTTCCAGTTAGGATTAAGAAATCCGAATAGGAAAGAAACAATTAATTACACGAGTAATTAATTACTTAGTTGTATCCTAGTGCAAAAAGAAGACGGAAGACGGAAGACATTCTCTACAATCCACAATCCACAATCCACAATCCACAAGCCACAATCCCAAGCCCGAGCCCGGCCCGATCAGGCGAGGCGGGGCGTGGCGCGCGCGCGTGCATGTGTGCGTTGTGATGTGGTAACCCCACCCATCAAAGAGGTGAGCATACCTCCCTCGTAGGACTCCTTTGGACACTAGTGCCCCATGTGATCCTACATATGAGGACCACAAAAGTTCTAGGAGTGAGCAATAGGAGATAAAACTTCTTTGCCATTTGCACTAGAAACAACACTACATTCTCACATGTACTTGTTGCAGTACATTGGGCTTAACCCATGCGAAATAAGTGATTACTACGTAAACGCCCTACAGTAACTAGCTGCCACAGTAATTAGCGGCTACAGTAATCACATATCTAACAACCCCCCATAAAGTCCAATGTGTAGTGTGCTCTACCATTCAGTCCTCCATACTATGATTTCAGCAGATACCTTTCGGTTTGAATCTACCTGAGTTATCCAACTTTGACCCCCGTAGGAACTAGGTGAACAAAAGTCTTGAACCTGAACCTTGGGTACAAGAGTATAGGTTGGTAAAAACACAATAGAGACATGGTAGTGAAGAAAAACAATGCATTAAGGCCATGCATACAAAATTTTATATCATGATCGATAACAGAGAACAACCCAATTCTCCTGTTGCGGCCTACACAACATCAATCACTTAGCTGGAGTCTCCAAGGATGTACTGCTAACATCCTGTCCTAAGACTTGACACCATTAAGAGACTACTCTCTTACTAACTTGCAGTCATGACACTAACAGGTTTCCATGAGATAGACACACAGATGCTAGAAGCATCAAACAAGAATACATAGTGTCATCCGATTTACCCGACAGTTGTTATTACCACATTGAACCCAATTTATGGGATCTCCACTCTTTTGGGTTGGGTTGCTACTTCCTGCAAATCTATAGGGGTTTCAGTCCCATCCCCAACCTGGATTTTTCCACTAAAGCCAAGGTAAGACTTTTAGTGAAAGGATCAACTGTATTATCTTTGGTACCGACGTAGTCCACAACCACGACCCCATTAGACACTAACTCCCTTACATATTTCAATATGACTTGGATGTGTCTACACTATTTTTGATTGTACTTGGAACTCTTTATCTTAGAAATAGTTGTAGTGCTGTCATAGTGAACTGAAATTGCAGGAAGCGGTTTCATTACCATAGGTAAACTAGATATAAGTCCATGTAGCCATTCAGCTTCCATTCCAATTTCATCTAAAGCACACAACTCTGCTTCAAAAGTGGAACGAGACAATATGGTCTATTTCTTAGACCTCCAGGAAACAACTCCTCCTCCCAACAGGAATACATATCATGAGACACCATTACTCCCAGAATTCACGGCAATCCAGCTTGCATCACTATATCCTTCGACTACGGAAGGATGTTTACCATAATGCAGCCCAAGGGAACATGTTCCCTTGATATACCTCAGAACTCTGTCAAGAGCTTCCCAATGGGTCTTGTCAGGACAACTGGTGTATCTACTTAACTTGTTCACGACAAACACAATGTCTGGACGTGTACAGTTCATAAGATACATCAAACTTCCGATAATCTGAGAGTATCGTAATTGAGACACTGGAACCCCAGTCTCATTCTTGAATAAGGGTTTGGATGAATCATATGGAGTCTTAACAGGTTTACGTGACGCGTACTCAAACCTCTCCAGTATCTTCTCAACATAGTGAGACTGAGAGAGAGTTATACCATAAGTAGACCTTATGATTTTAAGCCCTAAAATCACATCAGCGACACCCATATCCTTCATCTCAAACTTGCTACACAAGAACGACTTTGTCTCATTTACTACTTTCATATCAGAACCAAAAAGCAAGATATCATCGACGTATAAGCATAACAAAATGAATCCATTATTGACAATCTTGCAGTAGAGACACTTATCAATTTCATTAGAAATAAAGCCAAACAATGATATCACAGAATCAAACTTCTCATGCCATTGCTTAGGGGCTCGTTTCAAGCCATATAATGACTTAACAAGTTTACACACTTTGGACTCATTCCCACGACCCACAAATCCCTCAGGTTGTTCCATATATATCTCTTCTTGAAGATCACCGTGTAAGAACGCGGTCTTCACATCCATCTGATGGATATAGAGATTATAAATGGAAGCCAATGCTATAAGCACTCAGATTGTAGTTATACGGGAAACAGGTGAATAGGTATCAAAATGATCTATTCCTTCCCTTTGTGTGTAACCCTTAGCAACTAACCTAGCCTTATACTTATTGATTGTCCAGTCTGTATTAAGTTTCTTCTTAAAAATCCATTTGCAACCAACTGCAGAACAACCAGGAAGCAAATCCACCAATTCCCAAGTTCCATTCGAGAGAATTGATCAGATTTCATCATTAGTGGCTTCTTTCCAAAACTTAGCTTCTGGAGATTCCATAGCTTGTTTGAAAATAATAGGATCATCCTCAACATTGTAAGTACGAAACTCACTTCCAAAGTCTTTGGATGTCCTAGGTCATTTACTTCTCCTTGGTTCAACTATTTCTTTAGAATCATTAGATTCAGAAATAGCATGTTCCGAGTCGCCCCCCACATTTGTCATCCTTTCCACGTGCTCAGGAATGGAACCTGTGGTAAATGAATCTTCTTGAGAAACTTCATTGGGCACACCATTTTTCTTAGGAAACACATCCTCAAATAATGTTGCATCACATAATTCCACAATTGTATTGACCTCAATGCCAAAGATATCTGATTTTACAATCAAGAATCTATAAGCATAGCTTGTCTCTACATAACCTAAGAATATGACATCAACTGTTTCGGTCCTAATTTCTTCCTTTTGTGTTCAGGGACAAGTACCTTTGCAAGACACCCCCACACTCGAAGATATTTAAGACTCAGTTTCCTTCCTCTCCATAACTCAAACGGACTACTCTCTGAATGTTTATGGGGAACTCTATTCAGAATATGAAAAGCCGTATTCAAAGCTTCCCCCCACATAAAGTTGGGTAATCCAGATGTTTGGAGTAAGGTATTTACCATATCTATTAAGGTTTGGTATTTACGTTCAGCTATCCCATTTGATTGTGGTGAATAAGGAGCAGTGACCTCATGAACTATACCATGTAATTGGCAAAATTCCAAAAACAAGTTTGAGGTATACTTTCCTCCCCTATCAGACCTTAATCACTTAAGTACTTTACCAGTTTGAGTTTCAGCTTCTTTCTTATAAATTTGAAATTTATCGAATGCCTCATCTTTACTTCTAAGTAAAAAGACATAACAGTATCTACTCGCATTGTCAATAAAAGTTATAAAATAACGCTTTTGATCTCTCGTAGCAACACCATTAAATTCACAGATATATGTATGTACTAAATCCAAAATTTCCGAATTCCTATTCACAGAATGAAAAGGCTTCCTAGGCAATTTATTTTGTACATAGATTTCACATTTATGGGTGCTAATTTCAGATTTAGGGATCAAATCTAGATTCATCATGCGGTTCATTGAGGCAACATTAACATGTCCCAAACGTGAATGCCATACATCGAATGAAACAAGATTCATGCAAACAGAATTATAATCATTCAAATTTAAAATGGAATTTGAAACAAGTTGAACATGAATCTTAAGCAAGTTCTCCACATCACATAAGTACCCCTTGCCAAAAATCAAAGAATCACAAAGATGTGTAATAATAGCCATATTACATTTACACTCTACTCTATAACCTTCTCTAACTAATATGACGCCACTAAGGATATTGCTTCGAATGGTTGGAACATGTCTGACCCTGTTAAGAGTCAAAACCTTCCCCGAAGGGAACTTCAAGTCCACCCGTCCTTCGCCTTTGACTTCTGCAGAGCTAGAATTGCCCAAAGTCACAGACCGACCTTGAGAGGCCTGATAAGACACAAACATGGATTTATCAGCACACACATGTACATTAGCCCCAGTGTCAATTATCCAATAAAGTGGTTCAAAAATAGAAAGGATTTCATGTTTAATAGACACGTACCCATCATTGAGGTTCAAGGATGTAGTCATCATGTTGACCACAGCCTCCTCAGTTGCAGATGCGGTAGCTTTCTTTTCCTTCTTAGTAGGACAATCCTTGTTCCAGTGCCAACCTGTCCACAAGTCCAACAAGGTTTGCTCTTCGGTTTCTTTTGGATCTTTGCCTTGGGTTTATGTGCATTCTTAGATTTATTATCTTTGGTGTTTTTTGTAGAAGTAAGATTAACAGTTGGATTTGTATCAGTAGGAACCTTGACCCCTTTCTCCTTTAAGTGTTCTTCTTGTATATTAATATCCATCATTAGTTCATCCATTGTGTGTGTCCCTTTGCGATGCTTCAGAGACATACCAAACGACTCCCAAGACTTAGAGAATTTTTCTATGATAGACATAACAACAAATTTCTCAGGCAACACCATCTTGGCATCTGAGAGTTCATGAACTAGGAGTTGTAGATCATGTATTTGATCAGAAACTGATTTACCCTCAATAATCTGAAACTTAAGAAATTTAGACACGCAATATTTTTCAACACCTTGATTTTCATTGCTAAAATTCTTAATTAACAATTACCATAAAACCTTGGGCGTAGTGACTGGCGGCTTTGAGTAAGAATCATACAGTTTGTTATTTAAACCAAACAGAATCAAACCGCGACACATTTTATCACCCTTCTTCCAATTAGCAATTATATTTGCATTATCAGGAATTGTTTCATCAGATACAGGTTCAGTTTCAACTAAGTACTGATCATAACCCACAATATTCAGCCAAATTTCCATCTGACTTTGCCAATGGGAAAAGTTGGTACCAGTAAAATTTTCAGGCATATTGGTTGTATCAATTTTACATCCTGAACCACCCTGACTGACCATTGTTAATTAACGACAGAAATTGATTTCTTTAAGACTGTTGTTAATATTTGTTATTGTCGTTCAAGCAACAACGATAGGTGCAATGTAATTAACAATTCATGTAGATCCAAAATAAGAAACGAAGTTTAAACAAAGCAGGAGAACAGAAAAATAGGAGTTAGATTCACAAACCAGATCGTTCGTTGAGAAACGAACATGTTACTTAAAGAAATCAGTGCCCGACAACCCTCGTGGATAGGCACCATTCTCCCAGTCATGATCCGACACGAACCTGGAACTTGTACGTCTCGCTCGCGCTCGTTTCACTGCTACCAGTGCAGCACACCGCCTGACAGTTGCGTCTCAGTAAAGAGAAGGAGAAGTCACGCTTCGTACAGGAGAACGACTCCACGAAGCAACTCCGGGACGATAGCTCTCGCACTCTTGATTAGGGCTCAAAAAACACACGACGGCAGAAGACTGTTTAAGTGTCTAACTCTAATGACCGGAGGCATATATATAGCCACACACGTCCCTAATCCTATTCCCAGTAAGATGCAAATACTCGGTTGCTCTTGTACACATTACAGAATAAAAACCGCAAAGAGAAACACTTTCCAGTCAGGATTAAGAAATCTGAATAGGTGTATCCAAGTACAAAAAGAAGACATAAGACGTTCTCCACAAGCCACAAGCCACAAGCCACAAGCCCAAGCCCGAGCCCAAGCCGCAAGCCCAAGCCCGAGCCCGAGCCCGGCCCGGCCAGGCGAGGCGAGGCAAGGCGTGGCACGCGCGCGTGCGTTGTGATGTGGTAACCCCACCCACCAAGGAGGTGAGCATACCTCCCTCCTAGGAATCCTTTGGACACTAGTGCCCCATGTGATCCTACATATGAGGACCACAAAAGTTCTAGGAGTGAGCAACATGGGATAAGACTTCTTTGCCATTTGCACTAGAAACAACACTACATTCTCACATGTACTTGCTACATTACATTGGGCTTAACCCATGCTAAATAAGTGATTACTACAGTAAACACACTACAGTAACTAGCTGCCACAGTAATTAGCGGCTACAGTAATCACATATCTAACAGATATGTATGCACGTACCAATGCATGCTAATAATAGAAAATTGATGACTAATTATGTAATTAATCTGGTGTACATACTATGATTCACTTTACATATACATAAGTATAAGGGTATAATTCATTGACGTTTGAACTTCTTCAAATTTATCTAATTAATATTCTAATTGCAAAACCATACCTATTTTGGTCTAAACATATAAGAAGATAAAATTAGAACCTTTCATTCATTAACTCAAAAGTATACATAAATGACCATCGATAATTAATTATATAATAGGTAACAAATATAACATTAAAGAAGAACAAGAAATCCAAGTCCATCAATTTGATTGTAACTAGTATGCCTATTCATGTGTAGAATCCAGACATTTTGGTGGAGGACCTTCTTATTCAATTTTTGATTGCTCTTCAACCAAGGTATGGGAATCTTCTATTTTGTTTAAATTAAGTTTACATCCCTCTTGAATATCATGCATGTGTAAGAAAAATTGGGGAGTCTAAATTGTTAAACTTTTAGCCTGCTCTTGAAAGACCCCCAATTAGATACTTGATGGATCGACACGACAATTGGTACTGTCAGATTTTAGGGCCAAGGCCCAGTTGCTTAGTGGAATTACGCTTCCACGACTCTACGTAGAGATAAGGGACTGTGATCCCCTAGTCGACTAGTAATTCAGCTTAATGTGGTCATTCTTATTTTGGATGATAAGAACACATGGTCACCTAAGCATAGACAGAATATACCAAGTGCCTAGACTATTTGTAAAATCTTCTTAGATTGATATACCATGTGGATTTAAATTTGAGACCCATTTATATTCCTCTTTTTGAATTATTTGCCTACATTTTATATTCCCTTGCATCCTTATTGATTGAAATCTTGAGTAGATAGAGCATACTCATTTAACTTTATTTAAACTGGATTTTCTACCGGTCTTTTAGACTGACCCATACCCTTTTATTGGTTCATGAATATATATTCCATGGGGGAATGTGTGGACAGGACCAGCGAAGTTTTGAGGCGACTTGGGTCTAGGCTTGCTGAGGAGTTTTTGTTGAGAAGATGTCTAGGTGCACTTTGTGTCTTTTAATTATCTTTAATTTCCGCCTTGTGAGACTTTTTGTATGTCCTGTGTTTGGGGAAAAGTTTTGGATGTTTGAACCTTTAATGTTTTGAATTGTTAAGAACACTCAAGCTATGATATTTATCCCTTCATCTTGGAAATTCTTATGGGTTTCAATAACAGGATATGGGCATGTGAATGATTAGAATCTAGTCATCACAAGTTCATTATAGGGTTTCATCTGGTGAGGAAATACAAAGCTTATCAATGTAACTCAACCAGAAGAGCCACACTATTTTGAAGGTTAGGTGCAACAAAAATGTAACATCATTGTAGAGGGAACAAATATAGAGATATGGAGGTACTATTAGGTAGAAAATGGAGTCATCTCGAACAATGTGTTCATGAAACCAATTTTGGAGGAGCTATTAGACATTAAGTGGCAAGTTTGGCTAATTAAACTGGTCACTGGAATGTGAAGTTTGCGAAGTATTTTTTCCTAAACAATGTGATAAAGTATATTCTACTGCTGCATATGCCTAATGAGAATGGGAAGGTAGATGAATGGTGTTGGCCTGAAAGCCATGATGATACTTTTCGCATGAACTATGCTTACTCTTGTATTAGGAAGGGAAAGTGTGCGATACAAATAGGTCCAAAAACACATCTATGGGAAGTGAAGTTTCTAAGAAAGATCAAAGTCTCCTACTAGATGGCATCTCACAAGCTGATTATGTCCAATAGTATATGGGTTTAGGGAGGACTAATCATGACAGTTTATTCATTTAATGTGGAGGAAATAATGAAACTACAATGCATGTGGTTTTTGAATGCAAGTGGATCAAGATGTATGACTGAAGGTACATGAGGTCTGCAACAATGAACACTTCTCTACCTATAATCTAGAAAGTTGGAACTCAATAAATCAATACAACTACATGTAGATGTCATGCCTGTATAGCGGGGTGCTGGACTATATGGAAAGAAAAGTCTTTAAAGGTAATGTGGTTCCTATGGAACGTCAACTTCTTATGATTAAAAATTTGGTGCATGATGCAAAGAAAGCATGGAGCCATAAGATTTGGAAGAGTGCAAACTACATCCAAGGCAATTATTGACATGGTATGCACCAATGGAAGTTGGATGAAGTTGAATACAAATGCCTCAGGCACTAGAATGGTTGGATGTATTGGTTTAGTGGTAAGGGACCATAGTGGTGGTTAAAGAGGTAATTGGAGTCGAAGCAAAAAGATAAAACCTAGTCTTAGAGGGTGAGTTGTCAGCTATCATTTAGCCATGACATTAGCAAAGAGTGTGGACTTGAAGAAAATGGAGATTGGGACTGATAATCTTTCAATAGTGAGTGCTATCCACGATGAACTCTGAGATACACTAATTTCATAGGATAAAGGTGAAAATAAACGACGACCATGAAACATACTTGTATTGTTTAATGAAAAGTAAATAATTCAAAAAATCTATATTTAAGTTGATTATAGTTAAGGAAAGGTTAATACAAGGGTAGGAAGTTTGAAATAAGCATTTTGTGAAATACATGACTAACGTGTATGTAATGGGCATAAATCTCGACACATGCCACACTTATAGTCTTGCAAACTAATCAAAGGCTATTGTGTGGTCACAATATTTTTCACAATTGACATTAGGGTTGTTAATGGGTAAGGGGAAACATGTATACCCTTTACCCATATTCTATAGGGTAAGAGTAAATGATTTTCATTCCCTTTATCCTTTTACCCTTTGCCCATACCCTGTAGGGTAAAGGTTAGGGTAAAGGATTTGGCTACCCTTTACCCAATACCCTTTAACCCACTACCTTAGTCAAAAAAGGTAAGAGTAATTGTAACATCCTCAAACTGTAAACTTATGCATGCATATTTAATTGAAAACCCTATTTTTAAAATTTTCAAATTTCATGTATCAAATAAAATATGATGTCTATTAGTCCCAAATATAATATCCAAGACAAAATTCAATAAATTAAGCAATGATTACTCTTTTATGATGATAGTTAATTCAATAACCTTTAACATGAGAGTATAATGCATTTTCTCTCTTCTCTATGTAACCTCATTGTCATATATAACTATATGGACCCTAATGGGACATTCCTCTAGACTGAATACAAGTAAATGAACCTTAAATGACCACATATGATAACATGAATAAGTTACAGACTAATCATAATTCATTTGATGTACATAAGAAATACTATAGACATTATAATAATAACCCATCTTTGGGTCATCAAAGTTGGAAAAACAATTGTGTAAGAATGATGTAGACCCTCAAATACAACTGTGGTCCAAATATGAGGTGAATCAAACCTTAGATGTCCCCTCTAATGAATTTAAAAACTCTATATATGGTTTGGACCCTAAATGATCTTTTGTTTGAATTAATTGAATTCATTTAATAAGATTCACTTCTTATATCTCTGTCGCGCGTCGGGTTGGTAAAAGATGACCCGACTTGAATGACCCGACCCGGACCCGAAACTTTTAAGCAGGTTAGGGTTGAATATTTTTTGACCAGACCCAAAACGGACATGTACTCGAAGAACCCAAGATTAATTTAGGGTCGGGTCCAAGTTCATACTTTAGACCCAAATTGACCTAATTGACCCAAGATTCACAATTATATATTCAATAAAATTCAAATACTAAAGTTTGAGAAATAACCAATTAAATTACTAATCTAACACTGAATGAAGCTTATTTTGACAATTTTACATAATTTTGTAATGATTTTTATGATATATTATGTTAATTGTTTAACAAATTTGTGTATAAAACTCTTTGGACAAACTGCAATAAGCTTTATATGTGCATTCATACACATTGTAAGTTTGATTACATTGACATTATCAATTAAACTAGGTGATTGTCTACAATTAGATAAATTATAGATTTTTTATAAATTTTATCTTCGTATTTAGATCTATGGGTTAGACATGATAGACTTAAAAATATTTACGTTGGTCAAGGTCAATAGTTTTGACCTAAAAGCCCGTCTTTTGTAAATTTAAGATCTAGTGTCCTGATCCAAAATGACCCAAAATAAAACTTGGTCAACCCCAATCCAATTGTCGCTCCTAATTGCGCGCTGAAGTGAAACCATGCCCGGGTCGGACTCCCATAAGTACTACTTCTGTATTCTGCTGAGTAGGATGCAACGATAAGTCTGAGTCAATAATTAGAAAACTTTCTTTCCTGAATCATGAATCATGTATAAAATTCCGTAGTCAGTCTTATTTCCTATAGGAATAGTTCACAATTGAATCCCAATTGACGGTACTGGTGAACCTGTTTTTGGAGAGTCACGAACTCATCTGCAGACTGGGACTCTGTCTTCTTGACTTGAATCCCTACCGCACTGGACACTGCTATCCAGGGTCTTTCTTCCCTCCCCACTTTTTCCCCTATAAATTAGCTTATGGAATATGATCTTCGTTGATCTGAGAACCAAAAACCAGTCGTCGTTTACCTATAACTCATTGACCGATGGTCCCCGATTCCCCACTTTACTTTTGTTTCCTCCGGCCGATGGCAACGAGAGGCTTGTTGCTCCATAGGTGCGTCGACGCCCCTGAACCAATCAAGAAACTTTCTGAGAACCTTCTTGCTTGCGAATTTTGCTTTCCTAGCCAGTACCCTGATTTTCTCTCCTTCGTGTTCTTCTTTTTTAGTTCATGAATCCTTGACTGCTTTATACGATTCAAGTGATCAGTCTTCATGATTTATTTCTTTGTCCCTGCCCAGACTTGTGGTTCTGTTCACCGAGGCTTTTGAGGTATGGGTTTCTCTGGATCGTTTTTGGGTGGACTTTTGGTCGGGTTCTGCCCCATCCCCTGATCCTCCCCTGCTCTTCCTTGGCGGAGAGCCATTGTTTATCTTTTGGCCACAGTGGTATGCACGACCTAAATCGCCAGGTCCGTACTAAAATAAGGAAGGTGCCCAACACATTGGTTGTTGATGACGAGGAGTGTATTAATTGCCATCATCGATAGCCGTAAATTTTATCCCTATACACCGTGGCCAACCGCAGTTGCTCGAACTGAGCTGGGCGTCTATGGTATAAGAATTACCAACGTCGATCTAACACCATTTTATGATCGGCTAAAATAAAGAAATTCATAGTAAATTGACGACTCATCAGAAAAATATGAATAAATAGTATGAGAGAATCATTTGGATGAATCAATAATACCTTAACTAGATAAATCCACTTATTTCTCACAATTTTTCTTACTTACTATGTTTCTATATGCAATGATACAAAATTTAGGGCTCTGGCGATTTAGGGCTCCAGGGTTGCAGCTTACGGCTTGGGGGAGGGGGATCAGGGATCTGCGATTGCCACCGTTCTCCCCCTGGGCCACATCCTTGGTCGCCTCCTAGCACCGGACTGAGCAACAGAAAAACTTCTCCACCTTCCCAGCTTCTTTGTCTGATGGCGGCGTCAGTGGTTCCTGGGGGTCCTGGCTTGGCGTGGCGATCAGAGGCTTTCAGTGAAGAGGTTGTTGAGCGTGCGAATGTTCTGCTATGTGGCTGTTTCCGGTGTTGGAGCGGCTTCTTCCCTTCCCCCCTTCCTGCTCGTGTTGGTCTGCTCATTTTCTTTCCCTGTTCGTTTCTTTGGTTTTCATTTTCTTTCCTTTGTGTCTGGTTCTGGCAGTGGTGGCATGGTGTTGGGTCGGCTTTCCTGAGGTGTTGGTCTGTAGGGGCAGGGGAGCTTTCAGGGACTCCCGGTGGGGTGTGGGCCGCTTTCACCAGTCCGGTGCGTCCTCCTTACTTCTTGAGGTTAGGCTCAAGAAGGGTGGTTGCCGTAGGGGGGCAGTGGTGGTGGGGTTTCTCCGTTGTGTACCTCCCATGTTCTCCTTTCACCAACCTGTTTTTGCCCATGCTGATTAACGGAGGCGGCAGTTTTATGGCCTGGTTTGCTTTTGCCTTTGATACTGCCTGCAACCTGTTTGTGTTTTTTCCTCTGTGGTGCTGCTGTTGTCAGTTTAGGTCGATGTCTTTTGGTCTGTATCCCATTGTCTTGGTTCTGGTTGAGGCTTACCTCCATCCAGTTAGCTTTGTTTTCTCATGGTTGGTTTCTGCTCTCGTTCTACTTAGCCATTTGTGGAAAGAAGACAATATTCATCAGGACTCGTGTCTCGACGGCTTTGGCTCTGGTATTTGGGGTCTTAATCGTACAAGTGTTACCCATGATTGTGGAAGGATTTTGTTTGAAAGATGCTTTGTCCAGCGTACAGGGGAGGAGTCTATGTTGAAGCACCTTACTCATATCCGATCAAACATGTATCCCGTTTTGATACCTCTCACTACTTTGTTACCAAAATTGCTTGTTTCCCTTGTCTTTGTAGATGTTGTATGGCTTTATTAATACAATGGTTGTGTTTACCTTAAAAAATATGCGATGATACAAATGACGTACTTGGGATCGGCCGAATTCTCAGACTACAAAACCATCTGCTTTTAGCGCGGGGGATCAAAATCCGACGCAATGACCTTTCACAAAAGAGAAATTGGAGGCATCGATCAAAAGTTTTAGCATCGATGTCTCCTATGTGTCTTCAACTTTATTTGAAGTATCTCAATGGTGTAAGGTCGTCGACTTATTGGGAAAAATGAGGAAAATCACTTTGATCTCTTCTTTCGGAGAAATCAGTGGCTCACAAGGAATGAATAGAAACATTCTCTTTTTGATTTTGAAGTCCTTAGAGAGCATTTCCTTCCCTCTTTTCACTTGTACAAATGACATAATGTTCACCCATACTCCACACGACCAAGGAAGCATCACTTTCTAATCTCATTTGTCTTCTAGGTCTGTGTCTCAATCGGAGAAGATGAAATACTCTTTTCTCATCTGTCATGGAAAGAGGAGGTCCTATTTCAGTAAAGGGACAGTAAAGGAGGGGGGTAGCAAGGTGGACCCGTCCTCACCCAGATGACTGATTGCAGTGGATGGCACGTTGGATTTGATAGGAAAAGTGAGTCTTTGTCGTGAAGTTCAGTCTGACTCCACCAAAATGTTGAATGTCGCAGCTTAGCTGCCAAGGTCAGTGATTTCGTATCTGGTCAAAAGCTTTGTTAATTGATCAAAGTGGGTAGCTCCAATAGACCCATAAATCATGGAACAAATAAGGTGGGTAGGGCCAACCACCACAAAGAAAGTATACACATGACCCCCACCCATTACCGTATGTGCGACTCTCACCACATACGACTCACACAAACTCGGGAAAGACTTTTTGATAAGAAGTCTTAATGTTAGTTTTCAGGACCAAATTCGATCATCTTTGACATTGTTTTCTAATGAACCCCAAATTAAGGTTCAAATTGTAATTAAGATGTTAATTGATGTAAGTATATTAATTTTAGAAAATTAGGGTTTCATTAACCTCAAGGAAACTTAGTAGATTTTCTTCTTATGGGTAAGTGGATCACGCACTCTGAGTAACAAACATAGATATAGAGCTTTATGTTAGCATATATTTATGACCCATATACAATGATATCAAGTACACATTTTAATGAATGCTCTCACGGTAATTATTCATGAATCAAATTATTATTTTCATTACATCTTTCTCGTATACTTCTATCATCATAACATACACATGCTTCTTAAGTCAAATTTAATTCTTTAAATTATTATGCTCATGATCAATGTTAAGTATATGATATATGAAGTATGATTGTTCCTTCCAAGATCAATTCACCTATTTGGCATAAGCTTTGTGTGAGCAATTATCACTTGGGTGCATAACCTTTGTGTGAGAAACAAGCTCTTTGGTGCATAAGAGTTGTATGAGCAATGAGCTCTTGGGAACAGATTATCCTTCATGGAACATAAGCTCTGTGTGAGCAATATAAGTATAAAGGACAACATATTCAACCCAAGACAATAATGTCAATGATTAAGATAAATAAAGATGCATATATATGACATGACAAGAATCCAATGTTTATAAGATTTACATTTATGCTTTCTCAAAAGTATAATATATTTCAGTTCATACAATGTTACTCATTGCCACTTATTCTAATCGAATATTCATTTTGCTTTGCATGGATGGGGGCTCCATTCCAGTAGCTAAGGAGCAAGTTTCGAGGAGTAAAGTCATTTTTCATGCAAGTACTAGTTCAAGGATCCTCAAAAGAAAGGTCATGGGGGAGTGCCAACTATACTACTTAGATTTCTTTTCAAATTTGTTAGAAATTATGTAGTATTTATGTGTGAACATGTTAGATTTGTTTATATGTGAGTAATGTTGAGGACTTGAGTATGAGAATTGTTATCTTTATCATGTTTTGGTTGTTATATGAACTGAAAATGGGGTGTTACAATATGGTATTAGATCTAAAAGTATAGTTGTTCACCAGGATTTTCTCATGATTTTGTACGTATATAAGAAGTCAGTGAAAGATATTAGAAAACACAGTAGATGACTAGATGGAAACATAACTTAGATAAGAATTAGAGTTATGTGTGTAGATGTTTTAGACTTTTATGTTAACTCTAGAAGTGCATATAGCATACTCTCTCTCTCTCTCTCTCTTTCCCACATGTTTTTTGTATGGGAGATAAACTTAGGGGGTTTGATAAAGAGAACATTATGTGTATATAAATAAAGTATCATACTTGTCTTGTCCTTTTGAATGTATTTAGTATTAGACATGTGCGCTAGGAAGGTGCCACATCAACTATGATGAGACACACCACCTCTAGATATATGATCGATTGACATGTATCCAAAGGTGGAAAAGATAACAAGATTCAACATTTAAAGTTTGAGACATATATCCACCTAAACCTAATTAGATAGATCGTAGGACCAAGAAAGCATACGAAGTGTAGATAATTTGACATAGATAAGTGAGAAAAGCATGCAGATGCTAATAAACAATGTTTTTTACTATTTTATGATTATGTATAGATCATGTATCATTGCCATGCTAATGGATTTTGGAATTATAAAAATTATGTTTATGATTAAGAAATCATGTTATGGTTATATAGTCCTCTCAAATCATGTAAGTTGAACCTTAATTGGCCTTATGTGAGACTTAACTGACCTCATGAGCTCTAGGCAAGAAGTATTGAGCCTTATCCGGCCTTGTGTGAGCCTTTACTAGCCTTATGAGTTCTTATGTGAACCTTAACCAACCTTATGTGAGCTTTAATAGCCTTATGGGCACTGTGGGTACATTCAAGACAATGCCTATAGCAACTCAAGTAAATATCCAATCTAATATGAAATCACGTCGATTAATAAAGTTCTCATGGATTATCTTTAACCATGAGAAGGTAAGTATGATAATGAGACCTTGAGATGATATTAGCGAGTTAGAATGCATAGAACAAGTAAAACCCTAAAGTGGGTAGTCTTATGAAATTTTGAGGATGAAGTTAGTTTAAGGTGGGTAGAATCCTAACATCCCCAAACTTTAAACTTATTAATGAATCCTTAAATGGAAACACTAATTTTAAAATGTTCAGAAGTCATGTATCAAATAGTTGCCAATGTCACTTTTAGTCCCATATTAATATTTAAAGCAAAATCCAACAAAATGCTTACTCTTATGATGATACTTAATTCAATAACCTTTAACATGGGATTATAATACACTTTCTCTCTCCTCTATGAAACCTCATTATCATTGATAAGTATATGAACCCTAATTGGACTAATTTCTCCCTCTAGACTCAATACGAGTAAAATGAACCCAATGTGACCACATTTGATAAGATGAATCTATTAGAAACTAATTCTACTTCATTTGATGTACATAATCAATACTAAAGACATCATAGTAATAATTCATATTTGGTTCACCAAAGTTGGAGAATAAAATAATAAGAATGATGTGGACCTAAAATACATATATGGTCCATTTCAGATCAATCTAACCTTATATGACCCATCTATTGAATTTAGATAGTTTATATTGTTGGTATGTATGCCCTGAGAGCCAATCATGGGATGATTGGTGGGATACATTAAGATTGATTTGATAAAGATCAAAGACAAGCTTCCAATTCTTTCTGGTTCAGTCATATGAGATAATGATATAACAGATTGAATGTCTAGAGAATGACAGTACTCAATGATGTATGCTTTCAGGTTGAGGACCTGAACGATGAGATCATACAAATGCTAAGAGTTTGTACATTCTTATTATGTCCCTAGTCGGATGTCATTGTGGAAGGTAGGTAGAAAACAATGACACACAAGACTAGATTGTGGTGTTGGTTGATGACAGAATCTCATTAGTCATGATATGGAGATATCAAACCAAACACATAGGTACTTGTTAGAGAACAAGTGTACCGGACAGACCCACCATGAGTTTGACACATGGAACCATGACATGGTAGTCACAGTCAGTTCTCACAGTGATGGTGGAGAGTGTGATTCTTTGACCTGAAATCACTACACTTTACACATGTCGTTGGGTACACTTTAACCATCAAACGCAGTCCTAAAACATGGGTTGTTATAAAGGTGATGATTGGGTGGCTTTGACACATAGGGCTTTTGAGGGGTGAGTGATAGATAAGGGATTTGTCCCTCCTGAGGGAGTTTGATATCCATGGCCACTTGATGAGTAGGATTGAGATAGGCGTGCGTACGCATGTGTGAATCAGTATGTGATATTGATGTCATACATATCTCCTCCAGTCTACTCTGAGATCAAGAAAGTGAATGAACGTTGACAGGATGACTCTTCCATGCCTTGAGTTTATTCGGGATATCAGAGACAAAGGAAATATACATTTGTTGTAACACCATTCACTTATTGTAGGATTGAAAGTTGTTCTCCAACTTTCTATTTCACTTGGGTAGCACTGATGTGCGACTAGGCACCACTCTTTGCTTGTGAAGTCATAAGTGTTATGGACTTTCATTGCCAATGTGAAATGGGCCTGTAGGGTCACACACATAGGATTTAACCTGGAAGAGGAGTTTATCCACAAATGATGTTTAGATTGATTACTAAAGGAGTTTAGTAGTTCAATTAAATACTCAATTAATTGATAGTTCAAAATCATAGTATTCAAGGTGTTGGACCAGATGATTAAGAGTATCATATTGATTGGAACTGCATTGACTCTTTTGCGAAGTTTGCACTCCCAACCGATCGACTCATATGATGAACCGATCGACTCAGGTTGGTGAATCGATTGGCTCATGTGATGAACCAATCGGCTCAGGACATGTTGAGACGACTGGTTCAAGGTTTGAACCGATAAGCTCAACTAGTCCAACCGAGCGAGTTGGGAAAGTCAGGTTGGCAAGAAATTTCTCTTCGTTTCACTTGTCCAATTTGATTGGAACAAGGATTGGTATTTGGATCAATTCGAAACAAAAGAGGAGAAGTCAATCGGGAACTGATTTAGGGAGTGAACTGACCGGCTCAACTGCTCCAACCGACCATTTCAAGTGTGAACCGATTGGCTCAGGTCCCCAACCAACCGGTTCATGCTTGAAATGATCGGTTCAGCTGGCGCAGTTGGTTGTTTTGTGGAAAATCTCGAACCCTTCTACTCCTTCTTTAATCCCACATTTTCCGCGGTAGAGTACCCTATCCCATGACCCTCCTATATATATAGGGGTACTGGGGGCTTCTCAAAAAATAACTCAGAACACCAGTTACTCTGCAAAGTTGTCGTTCTCTCTGGTTGTGGTAACCAGGACAGCCCGATCATGTGCTACCTGATAAGGGAGGCACAACAAGGGAAAGACAACTGCAGAAAGGCGACTGGTGGCAGGAGAGTATGTCGGTGACTAGCACGCTGACAGGAGGGTACGACTCCTTCCGATGCCTTGAGCGACAAGGCGATCGAAGTTCCAGGTGGTCTGTGTGGACTACTACAGAGGTGGGAGATTTCTACCGCTCGGAGGACAACTGTCAATCCCGACAGTCCCGGTGAGACCAGGAGCTGCACAGACACCGTCCAAGACTGGAGGTGAAGACCGCGCAAGCCATGAGGTAACGTTGTCAAGCAAGCCTCGGGACAAGGTATGTCACTACAAACCATACTTCGTCCTGTATAGACGTTGACGCGATTCCTTCATTCTGGGATTGGGAGAAAAATTTGTGTTTCCCCTGCCTTCTCTGCCTCCCCTAAAACCCAACAGTGGTATCAGAGCTAGGTTAACTACTCTATACTTTAGGATTATCGATGCGATCAATTTTGGTTTGTGGCCTTTATTTATTGCATACGATGCAAATAAAATTGCTTTATGCATGTCCAATCCGAAATCCACAAATCCCAATATATATATATGATATGTAATATGAATGCACTCGATATGCGTCACCCTTAAATGAGTTTTGTGGTGGATGTATAGTGTGGTTATGGCCAATAAACCCTATGTATGTGTGCTTGGTTGAATGTGGTTGCTTTCATCTCGATCTGCGCACCGATTCCTTACCTCCTTTTCTTGATGTAACTCAAGATAACTTGAGATTTCTTTCCTACCTTTGCTCCCCCCAAATGTAACTTGGGGTTTCTCAATTCAAATGTAAATAGGATAGAACTTTTATTTCCTATTATGTCAAAGAATGGAGGACAACCTGACGACGACTAAGACGGTCGATTCAAGGCGTGAGTCGATCGGTTGGCATTCTAGACGACTGGTTTGAGGAGCGAGATGAGTGGGTGGCGACCTGAGGAGATGCACGATGACCATTGAACTGATCGGTTGGAGGAGCCAATCGATCGGCTGGTGGCACCCAAATGACCGACCTGATGGCGAGCCAATCAATCATGAAGATGAGTTGATCAAACCCAGAACAACAAAGCGTAGAGTTCATCTTGGACAAGTTGCATGTGATGTAGACCTAGATGACCATGATTCCTCTTGGCTCAAGGAATCACATTAGGATGGCCATATTCATCACTTTTATCATTTCACATGTTTTCTGTGGGATATAGAATGTATATGATACATACTATGTATTATGGTGATTGGATATGTATATGTACCTATAAAACCAAATCCCTCATTTAAATATTAAGTCTTATACACCTTCCATTAGCGGCACACATGAAAAACTCGATCGACCAAGCGTAGGTTACGCCAAAGCGTGGTGCGCCATCCATATTGCGGAAGTGTGAAGGGTAGACATGTAGGATCTGCCAAAGCAGGATGCATGTTTACCGTGTCGGCTTTTGGGTTAGACTTAACTGGTGATTCTTAGAGCGTCTAAGCCCAGAGGCACGGGATGAATGGCAAGGAGTTGTGCATGTCATCTATCCAAGATTTTCATATGATGCAATTGGCATGATGGCCTACCTAAATAGTCAAGTTGTGGGCGATCAGCCAAATCTAACTCATGACTTGATGAAATACGGATCTTGACCCACTAGAAGATTGTATGTTGTAATCTTCCGAATGGATAGTGAGGGATATCAATT
Organism: Alisma plantago-aquatica; assembly: GCA_963693085.1. Taxonomy (NCBI): domain Eukaryota; kingdom Viridiplantae; phylum Streptophyta; class Magnoliopsida; order Alismatales; family Alismataceae; genus Alisma; species Alisma plantago-aquatica. The sequence goes on from OY856410.1 coordinate 469,849,247, forward strand.
TGAACAAAAATAGTGGGAGCGATAATTAATGAAAGTCCTAATTATATCGGCAACCCTTCAAATCAATCAAATAAGTCAAAATTGAGTTTTGGACTAAATTGCATATATTTTCTTTTTGTACAATAAATGGTTAATCAACAATAATCACTTTATTTGTGATCGGTCTTTGAGACCAACAAATTAAATGGGAATAATTCCACGACTGGTTAGGATGTTGAGAAGTGTTCTAAATCAAAGAGAGAAAGCTCTAAGTCCTAGTTATACCAGAACCAGATGAACTCAATCCCACCACACCAATGGCTGAAAGAATGCTTATGGAAGCATACCAAGGATGACATTGATGTGGAGTGCTTAATGTTGTGTTCTCTGAACTATGAGTTATAGAGACAACATGAGACATATGATGTCTCCAAGACACTGTCCTAGCATGTCATGGCAGAAGGAGATCCAGTAAGGTATTCACACACTCAATGTGATTGGGTATGTGGAAAAACCTGACTAAGAAGGATTCCCTCTGAGCCAAGAGTTGGCTATTGGTATGATACTACAAATGTTGTGAGAATCATACAGTTCATGATGAACTATGACATGAACAACTTTGACAAGAGTTGACAGAGTTGTTGGACATGTTGAGGATGGTAGAGGCAATTATGAAGAAAGACAAACCCTAATGTTTGATGTGATCAATGAAGGGTAAGTCTTAAAGGCAAGGACAAGGGCAAAGCAAAGAAGTGTTCTGATGCTAGCTAACAATCCAAGCCGTCTTCATCCTCAAGGCACATGGGGAAAGGGATAGAGGGAATTGCCCTCTATATCTGGAAGAAAAAAAGAATAAAAAGGAGGGGATGGAGATCTCCACCGTAGGTATCATGAAATAAACACTTCTTTATCTAAGGTATATGATACCAAGATATGGATCTGTCATATATGATATACAAGATCCACAAAGAAGTGATGGCCTTTGTGAAAGGACCAAGAAAGGAGTACTCATTATTGGAGCAAGTGTTGCTGACATAGATAGGAGTATCCTTCAGTTTATTTCAGCCTAAAGGGCACGGAATAGAGTTGGGAAATGTTGTTTCAATTTGCCAATAGAAACACTTTACTGTTGCATCTTGTAGTGACAAGATGGCTATCAATATAGTTGATGTTCAAAAGATATGATCTTTGTGGAAATGCCCTGTTTATATTGTGGTACTTGGTATGCATAAGATAAAATGATACCTAAAAGTTATTGATAACTCAAACAATCAAATTAGCATAAATCATGAGAAATTCATTTCTAGTTTCCATATGATGGATAAGTCTAGACTCTTTTGGTTAGAGAACTAGTAAGAGACATGAATCTCTTAGACATGATTAATCAATCTTCACTAGTGGTAGTGGGAGAATGATTATCCTATTAGGTATAATACATTTACATACCTTTTAGAGTTAATACTAGTACTTCAAATAGTGTTTAGAGAAATACCAATATGAATGTCTTGAACTGTTCAAGAATATCATCGATGAAGTACGAATTTGGTAAAGTGTTAATTCTTGATGAGATCAATGAATGAAATACTTGGACCAAATGTTTGACATCCATATGAGTGATTATGATTGTGTATCATAGTGAACTCATGATTAAGGCATGGTGATGTCTAAATCAACGAGGAGTCATACTCTAAGGAGTTAGAGGATGATTATCAAATAACGAATTTATTCTTAAATAAAGAATACCCTACACTAACAAAGGACATTAAGAATCACAAAGGGTTGTGAGCTCTTATATCCTTGACAGATACACCTCGATTATCTATGTTGAGTTGGTCATGTGATGAGTCAACTATTTGGATGAATATGAGGAATCAGATTTTGAGTTATGGTGTATGACCATTACATCCTAAATGACTTCCATGTGAACCATAAGGTATAACCTTGATGGTAGCACCCATTGGGATGAAATCCATAAGTGCGAATGAGTCTTAAGTATTAAGACACATGGATGACACTTTGAGAAGGATGATGCTTGTTGATTGCAACTTAATGATTAAGATATTTTCATAAAGATACTAAAACCGTATTCCTATGAGGAATAAAATAAGGATGTGTACGTGACACAACCTATACGGTTTATGAATCCATTAATGCAAATGAAGTCTATAAGTTACAATGGACTAATCAATGTGATTGATTGAGTACAAGAAACTCAGAAATGTGATCTTTACTTTGATAATATAGTCAAAGGGTTTGACTAATATATCAAAGATAAAGAAGGGATCTGTGATTTAGTGGGAGCATATTCACATTACACATGTTGATGTGAAATGGAAATGTTCTAGAATGGAAATCCAAAGTAAATTATCTTTAGGGAAGATAGATACGTTTCCTATGTGATAGGAATAGAGATCTATAGAGATAGTTCTTGAAAACCTCTTGACCTGAAAAGAGAAAGCATACATTGGCAATCTATACTGAAGGGTTCAGTGTGCACAGGTTTAGTGGGAGAAAACTTATCCATGTTACATGGAGTTAGTATACCAAGGCCAAGTGTCCAATTCTTATGAAGAATGGGAACACTAAGAATAGATATGGATCTATCATGTATGTAATCATCCCATTATCTTGCATGTATGAACATGGAAAGAATAAAAGGCAGTCATCTTGTATGTAGGACATGACAATATGATATGATCATTTTGATAACTCGTATGTGGGACATGACGAGTGGATGTCTATCTAGTTCCAGTAAGGGTTAGTGGAATATCATAAGAACTTGATAAGTACTTGAGAAGTACTAGTTCTATGGAAATAAGGAAGGATTCACTGTAAAGAGTTACACTGATGCAAACTTCTGAAAAGGACAGAAAATTAATCACAAAATATATATGGGATATATAAAAGTGAATGTTTGTTGATAAATGGAAACGTTCCAATAAATCCGTTTAAAAGGAAAAGCCGAGTATCCGTGTGTTAGAGAACATTAGTGGATACGATATGGATCTGGAAGTTCATAGAGATGAACTTATAGATATTCCGGTCATTGATGACAAGTTAGGAGTGCTTGGTCATGCAATGTGGCTAAAGGTTAGCAAAGGAATACTAGATTGCATATTATGAGAACTCCATATCATACGTGTGACGTACAACAAAGAGATGAGAGACATGCAGTTAATACCGACTTTGGCAAGGTGTTGCCATAACTCACTGCGTAAGCACTAGAACATAGTAACATGTGGGACATGTTTGAAGATCACTAAGAATATGATTCAAGGGTGATTGGCTCGCAGTGCAAGTGGGAGTCTGTTGGTATGTATTCCTTGAGAGCCAATCATGGGATGATTGGTGGAATACATTAAGATTGATTTGATAAACATCAAAGGCAAGCTTCCAATTCTTTCTGGTTCAGTCATATGAGATAATGATAGAACAGATTGAATGTCTAGAGAATGACAATACTCAATGACGTATGCTTTGAGGTTGAGGACCTGAACGATGAGATCATACGGATGCTAAGAGTTTGTACATTCTTACTATATCCCTAGTCGGGTGTCATTGTGGAAGGTAGATAGACAACAATGACACATAAGACTAGATTTTGGTGTTGGTTGATGACAAAATCTCATTAGTCATGATATGGAGATATCAAGCCAAACGCATAGGTACTTGTTAGAGAACAAGTGTACCGGACAAACCCACCGTGAGTTTGACACATGGAACCATGACATGGTAGTCATAGCCAGTTCTCACAGTGATGGTGGTGAGTGTGATTCTTTGACCTGAAATCACTACACTCAACACATGTCATTGGGTACACTTTGACATCATCAAACACAGTCATGAAACATGGGTTGTTATAAAGGTGATGATTGGGTGGCTTTGACACATGGGGCTTTTGAGGGGTGAGTGATAGATAAGGGATTTGTCCCTCCTGAGGGAGTTTGATATCCATGGCCACTTGATGAGTAGGATTGAGATAGGCATGTGCATGCATGTGTGAATCAGTATGTGATATTGATGTCATACATATCTCCTCCAGTCTACTCTGAGATCAAGAAAGTGAATGAACGTTGACAGGATGACTCTTCCATGCCTTGAGTTCATTCAGGATATCAGAGACAAAGGAATTATACATTCGCTGTAACACCATTAACGGATTGTAGGATTGAAAGTTGTTCTCCAACTTTCTATTTCACTTGGGTAGCACTGATGTGCGACTAGGCACCGCTCTTTGCTTGTGAAGTCATAAGTGTTATGGACTTTCACTACCAACGTGAAATGGGCCTGTAGGGTCACACACATAGGATTTAACCTAGAAGAGGTGTTTATCCACAAATGATGTTTAGATTGATTACTAAAGGAGTTTAGTAGTTCAATTAAACACTCAATTAATTGATAGCTAAAAATCATAGTGTTCAAGGTGTTGGACTAGATGATTAAGAGTATTAGATTGATTGGAACTGCAATTGACTCTTTTGTGCAGTCTGCACTCCCAACTAATCGGCTCATATGATGAACTGATCGGCTCAGGTTGGGGAACCAATCGGCTCATGTGATGAATCAATCGGCTCAGGACAGGTTGAGACGAATGGTTCAAGGGTTGAACCGATTGGCTCAACTGGTCTAACCAAGCGAGTTGGGAAAGTCAAGTTGGCAAGAAATTTCTCTTCGTTTCACTTCTCCAATTTGATTGTAACAAGGATTGGTATTTGGATCAATTCGAAACAAAAGAGGAAAAGTCAATCGGGAAGTGATCTAGGGAGTGAACCGAATCGACTCAACTGCCCCAACCGACAGGTTCATGTGTGAACCGATCGGCTCAGGTCCCCAATCGACTGGTTCATGCTTGAAACGATCGGTTCAGCTGGCGGAGTTGGTTGTTTTGTGAAAATCTCAAACCCTTCTACTCCTGCTTTAATCCCGCATTGCCTGGGGTAGAGAACCCTATCCCATAACCCTCCTATATATAGGGGTACTGGGGGATTCTCAAAGAACATCTCAGAACACCATTTGCTCTGCAAAGTTGTCATTCTCTCTGGTTGTGGTAACCAGGAGAGCCCGAGCAAGTGCTACCCGACAAGGGAGGCACAACAAGGGAAAGACAACTATAGAAAGGAGACTGGTGGCAGGAGAGTGTGTTGGTGACTAGTATGCTGAAAGGAGGGTACAAATCCTTCTGGTGCCTTGTGCAACAAGGCGATCAGAGTTCTAGGTGGTCCGTGTGGACTACTACAAAGGCGGGAGATTTTTGCCGCTCAGAGAGGAACTGTCAATCCCGACAGTGCCAGTGAGACCAGGAGCTGCACATACACTGTCCAAGACTAGAGGTGAAGACTGTGCAAGCCACGAGGTAACGTCGCCGAGCAAGCCTGAGGACAAGGTATGTCTCTACAAACCATCCTTCCTACTGTATAGACGTTGACGTGATTCCTTCGTTCTGGGTTTCGGAGAAATGTTTTTGTTTCCGCTGCCTTCTCTGCCTCCCCTAAAACCCAACATATATATGGTTTGAACCCTAAATAATCTTTCATTTGATTTTATTGAATTGATTTAATAATATTTGATTTTTATTTAGCAGTCATGCATTGAAGTGAAATCTTCACTGGTCGGACTTCGAGTCGCAGACTCTTCTGCACGTTGGGACTCTATCTTATTGACCCAATACCTTCTGCCTTGGGACATTGTTGTCTAACATCCTCCCTCCGCCCCCTATATATTAACCTATAGTCGATAATATTTGTTGATCTAGGAACAACACATCTATCATTGTACCCCTATAACTCATTGATTGACGGTCCATTGGTCCCCTACTTTACTCATGTCCCCTCTGGCAGACGACACCAAGGAGTTAGTTGCTCCATAGGTAGGGTTTTACATCATTCAAACTTGAACCAGATCAAATCAAGACCCGGTTAATTGAAAATTTTTGGATCGAGTACCAGACCAAGACCCAGTTAATAGTAAATTTTTAGACCGAGGATTGGGCTAAATACGATCTGGTCCGATACAGGCCAAACCAAAAAAATAAAGGACCTGACTGGGACTAGACAGGTTAATTAGTATCCAAACAACATTATTGCTAAATACATCATTGACCATTGACCATAGATAATATTATTCTTGTAAGTTTTGAACATTATATGAGAATTTACTTCAATATAATGTAGTGAGTAAATTTTAAATGTAATGTACTGAAATACAACTTAATTTATATGCGTATTTGTGTATTTTTAGTTTATGTCGTGTCTAACAAGTCTTTTCTCCCAAGCATTAAGCAATAAATTTCAATTGATTTTCTCTTTTTGAGACTCAATTAGTATGAGATACAAAAATTTAGTGATAGAAAATTGAAGAAGTTGCAGTTTGAGTAGGATTGCTCACAATAAGTAAATAAATATAGAACATAAATAATGATTAATTTCCACAATTCGATGTGGCCATTAATATATGTTGCATTTACACAATTCAATTAAACACAAGTCACAACTCACCATTATAGCATAATTTACAATTACAAATTTGGATGTGCCTTTCTTGTGTGGTGCAATGGTTGTGCAGTACTGCAAGTGTGCAAAGGGCCAACAACTACATTAATTGACATTATGACACATTAATGTATAATCTAAGAGACTCATATTATTTGAAATTTTTTAGAATAATTAATAATGCAGTCCAATCCTCTTCTATTCTTCTTAATATATATAATTAATATATAAAAATATTATATTAAAGGGTCCAATTGGTCCAGACTCATTTTTACTGCTTTTGGACCAGGTTGGACCGATGACCAAGTTTATAGAAAATAGAGGACTGAACATCAAATCGAAGTCCAACCAGTCCAAGATTAGATCTAATCAAATAGTTAGTTCAGTCTGGATCGAAAAATTTACATCCCTATCCATAGGTGTGACGATTCCCCTAATCAAATCAATTAAAATTTCTCAGATTCTTCTTGCTCATGGTTTTTACTATCCTAACAGATAGTTGGCTAATTTTCCCTATTTACTATTCTCCATTTATAGTTCATGATTCCATGATTGCTTTAGACAATTTGGGTGATGATTTTTCATGATTTTTTTCTTCATCTCCGCCCAGACTTGCGCTTCTGTTTGTCCAGGATTTTGAGATTTGGGTTTCTATGGATCCTTGTTGGGTCATGTTTTGGTTAGGGTCTTCCCCATCCCCTGATCCTCCCTTACTCTTCCTTGGATGAGGGCCATTATTTATCTTTTGGCCATCATGGTATGCATGACCAAGATCGTCAGGTTTGTACAGAGTTGAGGAAGGTATCCATCACCTTGGTTGTTGATGACAAGGAGTGTAACTGAGTTTTGAATCTCTAATACGATTCCAAGTTTTTGTCGTGTTCTTCTACTACCAACCTGATTTGATATCTAACCATTGTAGGCACGTGCTCGCGATTTCACCCCCACATCCGTGATATTGCTGTCACCCTTAGCCATGGACAAAGTCATCCTTTTAGGTTTTGTTTTAACTGCCATGGCAGATAACTGTAGATTTTATCCTTGAACACCATAGCTGACCGTGGTTAGTTCAAATGATCTGAGCATCTATGGTTTTGGATAAGAAATGCCATTGTGAATTTAACATTACTTCCAAATTGGCTCACAATAAGGAAATTCACAGTAAATTCAACTCATCAGAAAAATAAATAATCAGTGTTAAAGTTTTTTTATAAGGAATCTTAATGTTAAGTTTTTAGGACCAAATTCGTTCATATATGATCATGTTTTCTTACGAGACATAAATTAGGGTTTAGATTGTAACTAAGATGGTAATGGATGTAAAATATATGAATTTTAGGAGATTAGGGTTTCGTCAACCTCAAGGAAGGTTAGATGAATTTCTTCTCTTACAGGTAAGTGGATGATGCAATCTCAGTAACAAATATGCATAAAGGGTTTTATATCAGCTTATACGTATGAAATCCAATTACACTGTTATCAATTACACATTTTAGTGAATGCTTTTAAGATAACAATCATGAATCAAATTATGGTTTTCATTGCATCTTTCTCATATACTTCTATCATAATAACATCCACATGCTATAAGTCAAATTTAATGCTTTGGTTAGTATGCTCAAGATCAATGTTATGTGTATGAAAGATGAATAATGATTGTTCCTTCTAAGATTTGTTCACCTTTTTGCCATAAAATATATCTAAGCAATGAGCACTTCGGTGCATAAGCACAGTGTGAGCAATGAACTCTTAGGAGCATTAGCTCTATGTGAGAAATGAGCTCTTGGGAGCATATAGCCTTCATGGAATATAAGCTCTATGTGAGCAATATATAGATGATGGACAACATATTCAGCCCAAGACAATAATGTCAATGATTAAATTAGATAAAGATAAAGATAGATGACATGATAACAATCCAATGTTTATCATATTTAAGTTTATGCTTTATCAAAAGTATAATATATTTTCATTTCAAATAATGTTACTCATTGCCACTTACTTTAATTCAATTAACATTTTTACTTTTCTTGGTTGAGGGTGTGATGCCCGCATGTAAGGAGCAAGCTTAGAGGAGTAAAGCCATATGACGTGTAAGTACTAGCTCAAGGATATTCATAAGAGAAGTTATGGTGGGAAGCCAACTATACTTAGTTTAGATTTGTTTTCATATTTATGAGAAACTATGTTGTATTTAAGTGTGAACATGTTAGATTGGTTTATGTGTGAGTTATGTTGAGGACTTGAGTATGAGAATTGCTATCCTTATCCTGTGTTAGTTTATATATGAGCTCTATTTTATTGTAATGACTATCATGTGTATGACATCTCTCTTGGGAATAATGCTTTGGCTCTACGATTGATATGTTTGAGAAGTGGGGGTGTTACAATAATCTATTACGGATACCCTCTAATCTACTACCCCAACTATTTGTATAATCTATAAAACATATAGAAAATGTGTTATTGAATTTATGGACTATTAATTATAACGTTGTCATCATGTGACATGGTAATTTATTTTTTTATTTAATTCTTATGGAGGTATATAAGAATTGTATAGTTTGTTCCACATTTAGTACTTTTTGTGTGGTTTCTTATAGGCTAGATTTTATTGTGTACAAAGAAAATCTAGAGTTGTAATACATATGTGTAATGAATAAAAGGATTTAATTATGAACATACTACTTGATATATGATATTTTTATGGTATTATTCACTCCATATGTGATGATCTATTTACAACAATAGTCTAGAGGGTATATGATATATGTCTGCAACAATTACTTTTGTAATGCATGGACAAATAATACGTTTTTTGTGTAACTTTGTTTTTTCTGTGGTGGCGAATTTACTTGTTTAGACAATAACACTTAGAGTACAACAATTTTTATGTGCATCAACCATTTCCTTTATGTATGTTTTACAGCAAAAATGAAATGTATAAGGTTGTAGAAAATCCATTAGAATCATTTCTGATTGGTAATAGCCATTATAAAGAACTGTGATGTTTCATGTATGTATATGAATGCATTAGCCAAGCCATTTTTTAACATACATATGAATTCCCTATTATACCCTCACCCTCACCATTTACCCTATGGGTAAGAGAGTTAGAGTAAGGGTATTGATGGAGTGGGTATTTGTACATAACCTTACCTATTGGACATGGTGGGTAAGGGTAAGGGTAAGAGTAATCCATTACCTTCCCCATTGATATCTCTAAGAACAATGGATGTAGTAAATTCATCTCCATTATCAATTAGAGTAGACAAATCCCCCCACACAATGGTTATAATGCTAAATTTTAGGAGATACTAGGATTTATAATAATTTATATATGCACGATCAAATGATGTTTTGTGATCTAGAAACTCAAGGTTCCCTGAAATATGCTTTAGTCATGTTAGTTTGAGGATTCAATAGACACTTTAAATAGACTTTTAAGTGTACCAGAATGATATACCACTATTAAATGGAGCATAGAGATGTTATTTGCAATTGTTGTCAATTTACTATGTAATTATGCACTTCATAGTGGGAAGGGGTGATCCAAATATACCCCATATCAACTCTTGTCTTCACCTTTCTATTGGAATACATGTCTTTAGTAAGAGTAACAATTATCTCAATCTTGCTACTTTTTAACATGATTAATTGGAATCATTTGCTTTGCACATGGAATCAATATCTTTGGTAAATGGGTTGCAATTTTGTAATAATTTTAAGAAGTATGCTAATAATTTAACAAGTACCATGGGTCTTCAATTGAAAAATCTAAAAAAATGGATATGTAACTTTAAAGATTTGTAGGAACTCTGAAAATTCAATAGTTAATCTCCTAGGCACACCTAAAGGTAAATTACTTTGAAAGGGATACTCAAATACTTGGTGCCAAATGACTCTTGAATGAATCCATTGAAAATGCTTAATAAATATGTCGATACAGGTGAGTTCTCACATAGATTTATAGGGTATAATCATAGAATGTTTCCTCTCTTATTGACTTGGTTTATTGATTTGATCATACATGTGAATCCCAAGTTATATGTCAATTACTTCTCATGTACTTGCACAACAAATTAGTTTTTAGATCATTCTACAACATGTTTGTTGTGCTCAATGATAGTGAGTAAATTTCACATTAACTATCCAACTCCAGTTTCTCAACTTCAAGGCTACATATAATACACAACTTGTTTTGATGATGACGAAACAATTTTACATATTTGTGTCTAATTAATGAACTTGAATGAATTAGAAAATGATGGACACACTCAAATTCCCCTAACTTTAAACCCTAGTCTTGGAATCAAGATCCCAAACATGCACATAGATGAAGTTGTTTGAAGATTAGATGCATACAACTATCACTCTGTAGTAAAAGTATGTCTTTTATTTAAGGTCATTTTGTTTATTATAATGACTGGAACGAATATTGAAACACTAAGGGATATTTTAGAACTAACCCAAATAGGTAGTTCATTGTATGTGATTTTAAGGGAGAAAATTACATGACCTTATCGTGAAGGTATTTCTAAATAGTTGCATTGGCTAAGTTTTTCTTAAGGAAATTTGATTGGTGGTCAAAAAGCAAAGGACAACGAAGTGCCTTTTGTTGAGATTTCAAAAAGAAACTCAATCGAGACCTACCAGCATACCCCAATGGCTAGTCATTGGTCATTTTTTCCTAAGGTAATATGTCCAATTCTACTTAGCTTTATCTTTTTGTAAGTGTTCAACTAGCCATTAGAGAGGGATAAAATTGGAGATAACTTTGTTTTGTTCCCACCTACTCCCCCTAAAACAACTAGGATTTGTTCCTATCATTGCTACTAATTAGTTGGAATGTTAGACTATGAACATGGGACCCTTGGGAGTCTCCATCTCCACCTTCATTATTTGATATAGAGTACCTATCCAGAAGAGCCTCAAAACTCCTATCGATTCTAGACATGCATATCTTCCTAGAATGTGTAGGATATCTTGTAAAGATATTCATTCCTAACTTATATCATGTGAGGCTCTCAATCTATATCCCAATATCTTTCACCCTTGAAGATTTCTTCTCTATTGTCTAAGAGAGGTTGAGGTGCAGATGGCCCTTAGATTAGGAATACATCCCTTAGCAAGGCACGTCTTGGAAAAGGGGAGTTGATAGGAAGGTGTCACATATCAAGGTAAGGTTACCCTTGGTGTTTCAAGAACTTCCTTGGACAAGGAAGGATATAGGGTAGGAACCCTTGATAAGGGTAGCTAAGACCCTTATTCATGTTGTTGGCTCTGACTTAGAAAAGGATTCTAGTCACTCTTAATTTAAAAGATAGGACTATTAATTGTATGCTCTTTTGATGGAATACATGTTCTCAAGATTTAAAAATCCTAGAGATTGACCTCTCTAGGTGTTAGGGCTATGGCCTTTGAGACAAAACCATTCTAAATGCTTATGTATCTTTGTAGTTTCATATTCTATATCTCTATCTTTCTAGTGTTAATTATTGCACTTAACTTGAAATATAATTTGAAGGTATAACAACTATAGTGTTATCGTTCAATTAAACCACTCTTATTCTTTAGGTCCAACAATTGGTCAAGGTCTTCTTCAAGAAATACTCCCACAAGTAGGAGAATATGGGTGACATTTAAATTTTCATACTAACATAGAGGGGAAATACTCCATATGCTTTTTGGTGTTTGCTAGAGGTAACTACTAATATTTGAAGAGAAGAATTCAATTCTACATACAAGCTAATAGGTTTGATATTTGGAAAATGGCGGTCCTTGAATTCTCCATCAGTCATATATCCCACTCTCTATTCCCCTTGAATTTATCTATTTTTTTTTGCAATACCTCATGTGATCTTCAGAGGAATATTTCCATCAAACATGAAAAAACCAATCAAGTAAAAAACTACAAGATCAACTTGTTAATAACATCAACCATAGATATTCAAAATTGACAACATATATTCCATTTTAAATATGTACTCACAATTGTTTGACATTATCAATTGGACCAGTGCATTTGGGAAGCACATATAGTCAAATGATCAATGTGTAAAACCATTTGCTCCATCACTAACTGGTTTAAGAAAAAAGTCACCCCAATAGAGGAGACATATAACCTTAAAACACTCCTTGTATAATTCCTCATAGGGAATCTTTAAGACTATGAGGTGAAGCTAAGTTCTAGATAAGAACATACAATGAACAGTACTATCAAAAGCTGAAGGATAAAGTTATTTCTTCAATGTGCAAGATTCTTCTTCAAGTGACCCATCTTACAATATTGAAGAAGATTCTGTCTACTCTAAAAGAAAACCATTCAAAGGGAAGTCTTAGTCAATATATCATTTCAATGAGTGTGGACAAAGGGGTCACTTGAATAATTATTTCTTACAAGTAAAAAATACCCATCACCATAAGAGGAGAAATGACAAGGGAAGATAAGTATAAGAAAAGGAAAGAGAGAGAAAGGTCACAAAGGCTCTTGAGACTCGACCGACACAAGTGAATATTCTAGTCAAAGTGAAGATGGAAAATGACATAATTATCCCACATAAAATATCAAATGAAGATTCCAAAAAACTATCAGAATACATTGATTAAAATGCTAAATGAATCCTTTATTAAACTATCTCATAAGTTTAAGAATAAGAAATTATGTTACATATTTGATTCTCTCTATGATGATGTTGATGTTTTTAAGAGTAATAATGATAATATACAAATAAAATTAAAAGAGTGGAAGAGTTTCAAGATATATTCTTTTAAAGATGAAAATCCTTTCTTGCTTACCAAAGTCAATGCTCTAGAGTCCCAAATTGTTATTGGTAGCAGAAAGAAAGACTTACTATGGAGAAATATTCTTATAAGACTAAAACCATCTACTTGAAGGCCAATCCTTTTCATGCAACCTTGTTATTGTATTCCATAATTACTTCTCATATGCATGATCATTATAGTTTCAGGATCTTCCTTGGAAGATCTTATAAGTGATAGAAAGTCTATTTGTGAAATGTTGTTGCATGCTACCAAACGCATTAGTAAAAGTGGCATATAATATGTCTATGGGAACAAGAATCATAACTATCTTCATGTGTTCTATGGGGATTACTCTACATGCCAAGATAAAAATAGATGCAATGTCTTTAGAAAGGATGGTCACTATTTCACATATTTCCCTTTTTAGCAAAACACCTAAAAGCAACACCGACCATTCGGGTGCCCAATATAATCCCCTTGGAATTAAAGACGTGATTAGGGACCATTTCAGTTTTACTCATGTATGAAACTTGCAAAAGGATTGAAACAAGCTATATTCAATGAATGACTTCAAAATCCATATAAAATAGAAATAAAGCTGACAACATATGTTTTTGAATTAACTGCTAAGAATGATATTACAAACTTCTATACTAAGATCCTTTTGTGATTTAAACAGAGGAATTATTTATCCAGATTCATGCTTGTATCTAAGATTACCATCTTGGTTAGTTGAACAGATATCGCACATCCATTCTATTTCTTTCATTATTTATAGATTATGTTTCTTTCATTATTTTTCCTATTCCACTTCTAAAGATTCCAATGTTTTACATCTGATTTTTGTAAATGACCTTATGGTCTTCTCTACAGCTGATCAGGTCAATGCTATTAGTTTAAAGAATATTTTGGATAAGTTTGAGAAGGAATCAAGTATTTCTATTAACTCTCACAAAAGTTATATTATTTTTTGCAAGGAAGCTGATAAGATATACATCAATGATGCTTTGGAAATCCAAGAAGGTGGTTTCCCTACTAGATACCTTGACATCCTTCACTTTACTAGAAAACTTTCCAAAATATATTATTAAAAATTCATTGATAACATTAAGATGAAGCTTGAGAGTTGGAAAACCAAGTTATTTTCTATGGTTGTTAGAATAAAACTTGTTAAATCAACATTATCTGCAATCTATTTATATTTCATTTTCTATTCTCATTCCTAGTTGTGTTCTTGATGACATTGATAAGATGTGTAGAGGTTTTCTTTGGGATTTTTCTAATTTTAATTGAATTTTGTTGTTAAATGGGTTTGTATCACCTTATCTAAGAAGAAAAGGGGTCTTGGCCTCAAAATAAGCATGGATATGTTTAAAGCCTGTGTTGTCCTTAATTTTTGGGACATTTATAGGGAAAATCACTAACTGTAGGTGAAGTGATTTTTTGAGAAATATTTAAAGAAGAATTCTCTCTTGTTGGTTTTATATTCTTCTATGTATATTTGGTTTTCTAATAATTTCTTTATAGTTCATGATACTCTTCTATCTCATACAAATTTTCATACTGGTAGAGGGAAAAGCACAAGCTCTGGCAAGACCTTTGGTGTTGTTCCAAGTTTATTACTGATTTCATTAGTAGATATAATATTACCAAGAATGATTACCCCTTTGAATTTTCTCTAACTACCATTAGTTCATATGGGAAATGGACTTTTTCTGATTATGGTAACATGAATTGTAAAAAGCTATCAACTTTTCTAGTTAGCCTAAATAATATGTTTTGTAGTGAGGATTACATCAATTTATGTTGATTCTATCTGCTTTCTTTGTATGAATTTGTTTGAAGATACAAATTATACTATGTTCTCATAGTATATTCATAAGGAGCTTTTAGAGAAAACTATTTTGTCAAATATTGTCCATTATATGCCTAATGTATGGGCTGATCTTACCAAGATTTCTTCTAATAAAGGAAAAACTATCAGTGCATTAATTTACTAGCATTATTAAGTGAAAAAAACTTTAGAGTTCATGATGAGATATACATAAGTATTGATTGCATTTAGTCTTTTGTTGAATTTTATTATAGTGTATTCTAACTGTCTAACTATTTTTGAGTTGTGTTCCCTATGGAAGTGTTTCTTGACCTGATCATCTCCACGTTACTCTCTGGATGAAACCATGGTGCATCTGATGTGCTCTTGTGTGAAAAGCACTTATGATCTTTTTATTATTTCTATTCTTCCTTTTTTTTTCGATCCATGCTCCTAATTTAGTTTTCTCAAATTTTCTAGCCTCTATTTTGTGCTACTATTACCTATGGAGTTGTTGTATGGGTGTCTTTTGATCTTATGCTATTAGTCAAAGTCTTCCTTTCGAACCCTTCTTGGGCCATAGTTTGTGTCAATATTTTGTGTTGTATGTGAAGGATGGATAGCCACTTTCAAGCAAGTTTTTATTAAGGTCTTCCTTTGCTGGGACGGATCTCAATGCTTTCGATTCTTCACTTTTGATCTTTCCTTCATACCTAGTTTCTGATATGTATGTTGTGATTCTAGGTTGTTTCCTACCCTTACTATCTTTTGTCAATTTCTCCTTTCTCCCATCTATATTCCTTATTTTTTAAGGCCTAGTGAGGTTGTACTGCATGTGCAGTCCTATGTACAACTTCTTTTTTGCTCACATTGTAATTTACTTTTGCAAAAAATATGAAAAAAAGAGAAAGGAGTTTAGCTGAGAAAAAAAGTGTCAAACACCTTAAATGTAAATTAAATGAGATTCATTTTTATGATTTTAAGAAACTTATATAGGGTTTTTTTCTAGTTACTCACTTTTTTTGTCAACTAAAAATATCCTTCTCAGCTTGATATTTATATATTCAAACCTAATTCACAAAGCACTCTTCTAACCTAAATCCTATTTTTTCACTTATTTATTTTCTTCATTCCAAATCCTTCATGCATAGCATGATTTAGAGAAAAATGAGTAATACATTTATGAGATGGATTTTTTTTTCATATGCAACATTTGTGATGTTGAGTCTACACCTTATACCATGATACAATATTTTATCCTATCTTGGATAGGTTTCTAAGTCTAGTTTATGTGTGGTTTACTTATGACATTGTAAGATTAAAATTTGGTATTACAAAGGGAACCTGCATTCCATGGCTACATTATCTTTGATATAATCTCTTTTATTCTATAATTCATAATTATGATAGATTCACTTCATTGTGCACTATCTTCTAATATTATTCTATTTATGTCTCTTTTTGATGGTATATGAAACCACGATCTTAAAATGAAAATTTCTTTAATTGAGTAACACATATACTATAATTTGATGATACATGATTTCTAGTGACTAATACCCATCTAAGGCTACTTCAAATGTGTGTTCTCTTCTTTGGTTATCTCTCTTTGTTTTTCATATACATGTATAGGTGACACGTTGTTGTTGACTTAGTTATTTTTTTATTTTCAATCTTTCCTATATTTTCTATGTATGCTTATACAAGACTTTTTTTGATGATATTCTACCCCCACTTTTCAATATGACAAAGTGGGAGAAGACTTAGATTCCTTCCATAAATGTTTTAAGACAAATCTATCTACCTTGTGTTGTTGTGAAATCTAATAAAACATGATATGTAACATAAATTGGGGGGACACATGAAATAAGTTTTTCAAACCCCAAATTCATTTATAGTTGTGATTTTACATGAAAATCTTTCAATACATCTGTTGAATGAATCATCTTTACATGGGACAAAATGTTGACTTTGAGATTGCATAGCCTAATTCCATACAAGTGATGATTAAATTTTTCCAATTATGTGTGTTCAATGATTATACATGAATGATTTTATAAAAGATGGACACTTTGTAAACTCTTAACTTACATACCCTAATATTGTAGTTAAGATCGAGACATGAAAAAAGATCAAGTTGTTTGACGAGTAGATGAATGTATCTTTAGATATTTATTGTAAATCATTGTTCCTATTTAAGCTGGTAATGGTTATTGTAACAATTAGAATGAATAATAATGAACTTTGGGATATTTTGAGGTATCCCAAACAAATAATATCATCAACTGAGATTTCAAAGGGAGAAACTCAGTTGATCTAACTGTAAAGGTATTTCTAAAAACATGTGTTAGATGAGTTTTCCTTAAGGATACTTGGTCCACTATCAATATGAAAGGACCAAGCAATGTTCATTTGTAAGGATACTTGGTCCACTATCAATATGAAGCCCACAACAAGGAAGGATCCCTTTGGGGGTTAAAGCATTTCCTTGGTGAAGGAGGCTCTAGGGTAGAAGTTCATTTGTAAGGATAGGCAAGACCATTGTTTATATTGTTTGGTCCTTGTCTTTGAAAAGGAATCTTGTTACTCTTAATATGAAAATAGAGGTCTTCTTGATGTATGCTTTTGTGGTGGAATACAAGGTGGTAATCAATCTTTGAAAATCCTAGAGGTTGACCACTATAGGTAGTGGTGCTATGGCTTTGGTTCCAAACTACTCTATCTACTTGTGTATCTTTATGGTTTGTTCAATATCAATCACTCCCTTATTGTTTTACTTAGTGCAGTTAACTTGATATATAATTGAAGGTTTAACCAGATTGGTTTTAGTTTTTCATATCTCACTTGATCCCATGCATCTTCAGCCCATAAATCCAACACACTTTTCAACATATGTCGGGGTAGAAATAATAAATTAGGTTGGAATACATGGTAACTGTGGAGACCTCTATTTTGATTAGCATAGATTTCAAACATTAGAAAGAACCCTAAATCTTACCCCAGATTAAGAAAAGAAACCACAATGTTAAAAAACATGACTAACACTGTATAAGAGAAACTCATGTAATTTTCTTCCTTTTATTCATAAAAAATGAGAAACAAATTCCACCTCAGGACATTCACATGCTCATTTATCACAAATCTCATTGAACATCATTAAAGACAAATCATGTCTTCTTACTCACATGTACTTTGATATACAATAGATTACATATATATGAAAGAAAAAAATATGAACTACAACCCATATCCAGAAAGAAAGAGTACATGAATATTATAATCTAGATTATTATATTTAGATTACAAACTCTTCACTGGATGAAATTATACCTATAAACATAGGAAACAAAATTACGAGACTCATAAAAAGCCCCAGTGAGTGGATACCTTCCACTTAAGCTAAGTACGTGCATCCACATTAGATTAAGTATATTGAACTTCAAGGAAACTTATATATACTCAATATTGTAACACATAATTCTAGCATTCTAAAAAAATCCAATTCTGGGAAATAATATAATTATTTATAAGGTCATCTAGTTAATCAAACTCAAACTATTTTAATCATCATTGATAGCATATCTATGAGCATATTACCAAATATTAACAATTTCAAAGTTGTAATCCTATTGTATAGGTAACAAGTCAAGATCTAAGCATTAATAATCAAGACTTAAAAATAACATCATCTATGTGACACCCTACGAGCCACGTCCTAAAGATGAAGTCCACACAAAACATGCATGTTGGTTATATGACATGCGAGTCATCATTTGATTTTTGTAAAAGGGATATTTTGTATGTTTTTTATTAATAAAAGGGAATTCTATTTATTATATTTTTAGTGTTAAGATAATGAATACAATTTATAATGTCCTAAGAATGTGTAACTTGATGGCACATGGCTTAGGTTAAGGAAAATTGAGACCATATGTACAATAAAATTATTCATTCTTGTATGTCCCTAGTCAGTTTTTTTGTAAATAGTATAGGACAACAATAATACACAAGACTAGCACGTATGGTGAGCGATGACTGTGTCACTTTACCCATGATACTGGATATTGACTCAAATGTATGGGTGCTTGTTAAAGAACAAGTTGTCTTTGAGATACCCACCTTGAGTTTGACACATGGAAGTGATGTAATGACATGTCAAAGTTGTATATCAAAGTTAGAAGTGGTGACTATGATTGTTGGACTCAGAGTCACTGTAGTAACAAATGTTTCTTTGTGTACTTTGACACTAGCCCAATGTTATCTGAAATACAACTTCTCAAAAAGGTTGTCATTGGGTACTCTATGACACATGGGCCACTTGATAAGAGAGAATTCTGAAATGCATGGTCATGCTCAAGTGATATATATATATATATATATATATATATATATATATATATATATAGCTCACAATATCTTGAATTGTGTACTCTAGTTCAAGGAATAAGATCGAATGATTAAGAGTATGAAATAACATTCCATAAGTTCAATATGGTTATCTGAGACAATTAAGGGATTATACGACCAAGGAAACATTGATCACGTTACACATTGCAGTTATTCCCAAACTCACTCCTTTTACTTAGGTGGAAATTATGTGTGGCTAGACACCAATAAATGTGTGTTGTTGTTTTGAACATCACTACAAACATAATTAGACCTATCCCGTCATACACATAAGGATGGACAAGGGAATTGAAGCTTGCAATCAGACATATGATTAAATGGTTATGAATCATAAACATGATGATTTACTCTATGGTCTTGTGACCAAAATGTCTAATCGGCCGATAGTATTGCTTGGATAAATAGATCAATTCATTGTCAGTTGATCAATTAAGATATCTGCTTGACACATTATCAGTCAATCAAGCTAGTTGATCAGGTGACCACAGTGCTATAGGGAATGTATGAAATTGGAAAACAAGTTAGACCTAGATCTAGATTGTCATGATTGGTCGATCAACTAATGTGATGTGGGGATCATAGGTTGTGATCAGGCAATCACAAGACATAAATTTTTATCGCAAATCTGATCTGTGTTTTTGGTACTAAACAATTATTTAGATTGCAAATAGGAAAGGGTTTGAAATGGGGAGACATAACTTGAGACAACTTCTGAGATAAGTTGGCTAAAAACTTCTCTCTTTTGGAGAGGAAGTGATAAGGATTGATGCCTAAGATAGGACACAGTAACATTGAATTCCTTCTGTCGATCACACAATGCTTTCATTTGCCACATTATCTCCGGTGAATGCACAAGGAGGGAGAAACATTCGTACAAAATCCTAAGTTGAGGTCTGGGGTTCCCGATCCGTCAAACGCTTAAAAGCTTCTGAGACAACTGCAATTTTCTCCCCAAAATGCCTCCCTGCGCCATCCTTATACTCCATTTCCCACGAGATTGTCCACCAACCAGTAGCGAACCCTTCTCGAGTGATTTATACATCCAATTTCTGTTGCACTGCTCGGTCTTCTCACACCGGCGCTGCTGTCATCTCTAGAGAAGAAACAAGTAGGGGCGCCGCGATGACTGCCCACAGAGCAGTTGCAAGTAACGACACCATCTCCATACTAGAGGCTTTCATTCCCCACCTACAATTTGCACTAGTTTTACCCAAATTGTTGGGTCGACGAGAGTCCCCTATCTTTAGTGCTTTTGTCGACGGTAAACATGGAATAGTCCAAACATTTTGTCCAACTTCACTTCATGTTGTTGGTCAACTTTGCCTTTGAATATCCTTCCACCCGATTCACTTCCTCGTAGTTCCATGATTTGTTTTTTTATTCAGAACTCTTGGACGCTTGCAGGTCTGTGGATGGTTATGTGTAATGAGAGGTCTGAATCCCTACTCTTTTGGGAAAGGGCAAACTGCTATCCACACCCCTAGGATCCACATCTGATTCTATGGTTGGGGCCATGAGGAGATCTTCTTCTTAGTTTCTATTTATTTATAGTCGTCATGTTTTTTGGGCGGTCATCTATCTTTCTCACTGATTCATTTCTGCTTTGTGTGCGAATGTCGGACAAGCTGTGAAGACCAATGTTGTGTGCTTCATAGGAGCCTTGTCTCAGTGTCTGATAGATCTGACTCCAGTGTCAAATTCGTTCTACCTTCGGCCATCCGCAATGGGTTCCCTCGCTTTCTGTTCCAGGAAAGAACCACGACATTGAACGGAGCAAGGAGATCTAAAAGGGGGCCGCTCACCTATGTGGGTGACTCTGTTAGCTGGGTACTCGCCTCTGCAGTAGGATTCAACACGTCGATGTTCCTCAGTAGGATATGCTAGAAGGGCCGAATACCTATTAGTTTGAATCACTAACCCCACATGTCTGGTTGTCTGTGTTGAATGCTGAGTCTGCCCTAGCAATATCGCAATTCGTTTTGTCTTCTGATCGAAGCAGGAATCTTGGTCATGGAAGTAGTCGATGACCCTACAGGGGAGACTGCTCGAGCATTGGATACAAGGAGCTCAGTCCCGGACGAAGTCCTACCCTTCGGGACTCCTCCTAAAATGCGTGCGAGAATGGGGTTGATTTCCTCCTTAACTGAATCGCAATGTTCTGTGTTGATAAACTAAAGAACGAGTATCGTTGTTTGCTCTGTCTTAATTAATTAGTAGTCCAGTAATTATCTAAACGTAGTAAGACAATGTTTAATCAATAATGAATGAGAAATTCATCATTTGCGTATGAGTACGTGAGTTTGAATCAGGAGTGTTATGCACGGGCCTCTGAGCCCAATAACGAGCTCTCACAGAAAGTATTGTATGGGATTAAATATTATATAAGGGACAATATTAACACATAATATAATTTTATGTTAGGTGGTGATATTATCTTTGGCCCAGACCTAAGTGCTATTTTATTTTGACTTAATCAAGACTGGAGGTATGTACTCTTGCTTATTTTCAATTGGGCATTTATATGACTAAAGTTTTCCATAATGATCCAATTCTTGAAAATACTTACTATTTTGTTCCACTTGTTGACATATCCCATCCTCTTGGAAATATTATTTACAGGCTAAATTGGGTCAATGACCCCACATGTTATTTTGCTTGTCTTAAGACACAAATGTCTAATGAATGATATATTTTGCCACTATTTTATGCATGGTAGAATATTTGAATAGCTAACTATTGTAGATGCTTATACCTAACTATTAGGGTGTGCTACTTCTACCTGGGGTGTGCTACTTCTACCCTTTTATATACAAAGGCGTGCTAATTCTGCCTATGGGTGTGCTATTTCTACCCAAAATTTATATATAGGCCAATGACTCAGTGGTGTCTTGGCCCTACCATAGTTAATTTAGTCCAATATATCTACATGCAGATAATTGTGTAATGTGATGATTAATGGTGGCAAGATATGTTATTTATTGGAATACTTATATTGCCTCATTCTTTTGAAAATTCATTTCTTTTGGTAATTCTCATTGAAACTTACCTAGTTTCAATGGCCCCCTTTTTTATGGGAACATATTACTTTACTTTTTAAATGCCACAATTAGTCTTGTAACGTACATGCTCAACTTTTGCTGATACATACCTTGTTTTCCTATTATTCTGGGTGTTCCCTCCATCCAGGTGTAGGTGTTCTATAGGACAGAGATTCAGGATGATTGTGAGCTAATTGGTGGACATGAGGACAAGTTGAGATAGCCTTGTTACCCTCTGCATATGGGATCATGTATATATACATGTAGTATTTTCATTCTTTGTACCACCCTTAGGGTGCGAAAGTTATGTACATGGGAATATTTTTAACTTTGTAAATAGTAATATTTTTCACTACTTAATTATTTCATGGCTCATGTTTTTACCATCGAGTGGCCCCTCTACCGGGTCCCACTCTTTATAATTTTGGGATGCTTACCACAACAACAACTCTTGTTCCTCTTTGACTTTGGTGGCTAAGGTGTTGTAGCACATTCTCCCTCATCAATGTGGATAAATTAGAGGATGAGGCAAACATGTGGAGGATTGGAAAACATGTAATACAAGACAACAAGTTGATGCTTCCTGGACATTCCAGATCTTTTCTTTTTATTTATCAAGACTTATTAGCTATCATTACACATCTAGATCTGCAGGATCAAGTTCTTCATAGGCATAAGATGCTTCTACTTGTTGAACAAGTAGTGTGCACAAATGTATCACATTTATACCCTCTTATGTCTTTCATTCACTGAAATTTTATAGCTACTACAGACCCCACAACTTGGGTAGAAAGGGAAGATTTTTTCTTATTCCACTTTGTCTCCTTCCCTAAAATCCAATAGTGGTATCAAAGCTGATATCGTATGCTTCTAACTACAATTTCAATTTTAAACTGCAGATGATGTGTTGGATTAATAATGTGGAATCTTGTATCCACAATCACCTAGTATCATATATGATATGTATTAGATATACCAATGTGACACCTTGCATATCCATTCTATTTGGTGGATGTGGATACGACAATTATATCACCATGGTGTGATATAAAACATTAATATCATTATTTTGATTTTAATCAAACATCATGTAAAATGTATATGGCTTGCATACCATGCCTCTCTCTATTCATTTCCATTTAAACTAATTATGAAATTAGAATAGGATGATGTCAAAGCATCACTGTGAATGTAACAATCGGGCACACTGTCAAAGGCTCTAGTAGAGTTTTAGGAATGACGACTGGCCCCAAAGACCACCACTAGCCTTAACTACGCGTTTTCCCTCACTTACGTGCCAGTTGGGATCAACTTCCTGACTGGTAACCCATCCTAGTACTTCTCCAAGATGAGCACACTTAACTATGGAGTTCTTTCGTGATGGGCTCCTGGAAAAGGAGGTGCACCTTGGTGATATGGGTAGTCCAATCATTCCTTATAAGATCATATTATCTGAGTCATCAAATCCTAGGATGTTACTGTCTCCCCTACTTAAACTCTTGACATCCTCATCAAGGCTCAACTATATGGCCTCACAATATTGCCCCATTTCAGTGTAGACCTACAATGGCTCATGGACACCTAGCTCCTAATCACAGAATACCAGTGGAAGGATTCCTACATCACAATGGACAACCCTTTCCAAGAGATAGTAGATATACTTATGTTGTGGATATGCTTAAGATTGTAGATGCTTACATATAGTAGCCATGATTATATTGATAACTATACTTCTACGACTAATTATAATCATGATGCTAGATATCTCATGCTATTAGTTACGTTTAGCATGCTAGCCATGCCTTTGTAACTAGAGATGCATATACTACTAATCATGCTTATCTAGATAGTTGTGCTTCTGTTGTTAGCTCTTCTTATAATGTTGATATGTTCAACCAATTAGACATGCTCATGTTGTTAGCTATGCTATGTTACTAGACTTGCTCATGATGCTAGATATGCATATGCTACTGAATTGGTTATATTGTCAACAAGATAAAGGATGATAGTATAACTAATGATGATAGTTATTATCTGCTCCTTTATGTATTTTGTTAATCACCAATTTTTCTAATCTTATTTGTTATATCTGATTAAACTTCTTAACTATTTAATTACTTTAAAATGTTGTAATCAATAATCATTGTTGGATGTTATATCTCTTGCTGGGAACGGGTCTCACCCTTGTGGTTCGCCACATTTTTTTTAGGTAATCGGAAGTGATGAAAACAAACATGTGGCAGCAAAGAGGAGCTATAGTATTGAATCTTTGATAAAGTTGATTATGTGTCTAGTTTGTCCTAGAGTCATCCCTGTACTCTCAGGTCCGGGCAGGAAACGTTTGTATATGGTGTTTCAAATAAATCAGACTTTTGTTAGCATATTAATGCTTGTTTGTGTGGCATATACAGTTATTGTTCTCCTGTATATATATGTTGTGGCTAAGATGATAGAATGATTTGTATCTAATTCTTGGCATAGTATGGATACAAGAAAGATGTTGGGCTCTTATGTAAATATTTTTGAGTGGGTGTTGATGTTGAAATCAGTTTAAATTTACCCATCTTTTTGGGTATGTGATTAATTAGTGATTGATTGTGTTTTATGTTTTGAGTAATCTCATT
Source organism: Alisma plantago-aquatica (assembly GCA_963693085.1). Taxonomy (NCBI): domain Eukaryota; kingdom Viridiplantae; phylum Streptophyta; class Magnoliopsida; order Alismatales; family Alismataceae; genus Alisma; species Alisma plantago-aquatica. The sequence continues at coordinate 469,874,361 of OY856410.1, forward strand.
TAGTGTAATGAGTTCTCACAAATTCTTGATAGATTTCACTTATATCCCTAGATCATGTTCCTTTGCTTGTACTATTGTCAAATGACTCTATTTGGTAATTAGACTTTGGAAACCTTAATATCTTGACTCTGATGATTATGTTGAGACACTAAAATCAGACTTGACTAGACTAGACCTAATATTTTTGGCTTAGCCACTTTTGAATATGAATCACATGCCTTGATGAAAATTTTGATGATATCTTGATAATATGATTGATCTAAATCTTGTGGTATATTTTGATCTATTGACATAATACTTGATCCCTGACTTTACTCATTACATTAATGAAACTTGAACCACACCCCCTTGATGACCACTAGATAATAAAAGATCATTTAATGAACTAATAAGAAACTTGGAACCTATCTTGGCCAAAATCCTAAAATGAATCTAATTAGGGTTAATGATGAGAATCTAATATATATATGTAATATTATGTTTAATCAGGTGTTTCTTATGGCTAGATGGTCAATGATATGTTAAGTTAAGAATCTCTGAATCAGGTATAAGCCTTATCTAGTTATATGAATATCACTTTCTTGCTTGAAAAGACATGTATTATATGCTTGTTTATTTACTTTCTCAAACATTGACATGTAGTATTGCTATGTCTTACTCGATGTTTGCCTCGTCGGTTTATAACTTGAACACACATATATATAGAACTCCATTATACAATTTTTGAAAATAGGGTTAGCTCTTGGCGATGGACTTGAGGTCCCTCTCATACGAAAGGGTTAGCTAATCTTGAGCACCCTTACAGACCCTTCTGATAGGAAGTTGGTCAAAGGCCTTATAAATACTTGATATTGTTGGTATAATTGTGTGAAATGACATAAAATATGGTTTCACATTTTGTTAAACAGTTAACATGTTTATACTTATTTGTTTAGACTTGAAATCTTTTTCAAATTATGCAAATCTTATACATATATATGTAACTTTGTGCCCCATACTCAACACCTCATTCGTTGACCCATTTCTCGTATTTTGTTTTTAGGCTTAGAGATGACTAGAAGGATGATGAGCTTGGTGAGCTATGCTAGGTGTACTTGTGGTAAGATCCCTAGTGTACATGAGAAAGACTTGTACAATGCGACACTTCATTATGTAAATGAAATCTTATAATTAAAGGATTTTGCTTAATAATATATTGTTAAATGTTGAGATTATGTAGGTGCACACTTCTTGTTATTTGTTCATGTATGATAAGCATTTCACTCTTTTGCATGTTGTCTTTGGTATTCATTTGGTTCACGGGACTGGGATTCCGATTCTGTGACAAAATGTACCATCTCTACTCTTAGAATGGGTTGAACTCTATATTTGGATTGCAGCCAAATGCTTATTTCATCTTGTTATGAGTGTGATAGATGAGATAGACACATGCCATACTAGGAATAGAAATGATATGTGGAATAAATACTTAAGTTGAAATCTTTTTATAATTGAGAATTGGAGGAATCATCACACCCTCATGAGAGAATATTGGATAAATAGTTTGGAAGACAAGGTGAGCAAGGTAATCCTCAAATTAAGATTTCAAATGAGGATATAATTATCAAGTGGAAGTTGAATTCTATAGGTATGAGATTTTAATCTGGTGACCAAAATAATGGATGTAAGAGCTTGATGTACCTCTCGACTCAGAAGGACCTAAACCTAAGACAAATATGATGGATGGAGTATATGAAGGATTATGATGTCACCATCGCCTATCACCCTGGGAAAACTAAGGTAGTAGTAGATGCACCTAGTTAGAAATAGATCAGGTGTGTAGCTGTCTTGTATATCCAGTGGAGAGGACCGGAAGCATTTTCTAGGTGGAGTCCACATCCGTTAGAAGACCAGATCAGTGAGGCTAATACTCAGATAAACCCATACTTGTTGACCAAGTTGGTAGCTAACCAGTTAGCCAGCCCAGAGATTGACAAGATGATGGTTCGTTAGAGAAACCTTAGACACATCTCTTAGTGGGAGTAGATGGTAGAATTCACAACAAGAGTTGTATTTGGGTTCATGAAGATTCTCCCTTGAAGATTCATATCTTGCAAGAAGCTCATGGTTCAAAATACACGGTGCATCCTATCACTACCAAGATGTAGTGACATATGTGGTCTGGAATGAAGAGAGATATAGTGACATATGTGACCAGTTGTCTCATGTGCCAGATGGTGAAGGCTGAACACCAATGACCTAGTGGATTGCTACAGTCGATTGAAATCCCTGAGTGGAAATGGAAGCAGATCACCATGGACATTGTGGTGGGTCTTCCCAAGACCAAGAGAGGTCATGCTGTAATATGGGTTGTGGTATATTTCCTTACCAAGTCGACACATTTCCTCACCTTAAAGACCACTACTAAGGTGACAGACCTGGCTAAACTATATATTAGAGAAATAGTTTTCCTGCATGGTCTTCTGAGTTTGATTGTTTTTTATCGTGACCCAAAGTTCACTTCTAAGATGTGGGAGCAAGCGTAAAAAGAAATCGACACTAGAATAAAGTTTAACACAACATGTCGCCCCCAGACTGATGGATAGTTAGGATTTGTTGAGAGCATGTGTGCTCGGTTGGAGTGGATTATGGTAGCGGTAGTAGCCCTTAACTGAGTTTTCTTATAACAATAGCTACCACACCAATATCAAGATGCCTTCGTATGAAGATATCTACATGAGGCTGTGTCGGTCACCACTTCACTGAGATGATGTTGGTGGGAGGACCTTTCCAAGGTAAGAGGAACTACAGTTGTATGTTGATAAAGTCATTTCAATCAAGCAAAGGCTAAAGAGAGCCCAGGATTGACATAAGTCATATGCTAATGTGAAGTGGACTGACTTGCACCTCACTATGGGTGAGTATGAGTTTCTATAAATCCAACCTCTCTGAGCTATAGCTAGGAAAAAAGAAAGGCTGAGACCCTAACACGTGGGTCCATTTGAGATTTTAAAATAGATTGGTGAAGATGACTATCGTATAGCCTTACCCCCACAGTATAGTATGAAGTGTGATGTGTTCCATGTGTCTAACCTAATGCGCTTTGTGAAGGACCCGAGTCATGTGCTCAACATTGAACCTATTGAACTCCAAGGGAGGATGACTTACCGTGAGTCACCTATTAGGGTACTAGGTACCAAGGTGAAGAGATCAGGAGTGAAGGAATAGAGATGATAAAGGTTCTTTGGAAACACCATGGAGAGGATGAAGCCACATGGAAGCTGAATACATACATGGAAAAGGCTTATTCCAATTTGTTTGTTTAATTTTTTGAATTTTTAGGGAAAATTTCCTATAAGAGGGGAAGGATGTTATAACCTCAATTTTTTCTTGCATTGTTTGAAATGCAATTTTGTATATAAAAGGGGTTTGAATTGAAATTGGTATGTTTTGTTTTCAATGAGTGGACTCTTTTGTAAAATGTTCCCTTGGATGCATGATTTCATGGTTTATACCGTTTTGATAAATCCAATAATGATAAAAGGGAAAAATGATAAAAGAAAATGCTATAATAAGTACAAGGATAAAGAAATAAAAGACAATTGTGTGCATATGTGAGAATTATATAGAATTCTTTAGAAAGTGATATTGGTTAGTTTTCAGTTATACTTGGTTTCTAATAAGAAAAGAAATCAAAATAAAGAAATTAGAAGAGAAAGAAGGGTAAAATATGATTTGAATTTCATAATATATGCCTTTTTAGTGGATGACTTGCATATTAAGAAAAGTCTCTTTTATTTTTGAGTTTTGGTTCCAAAGTTTTCATACAAGTAAATTAAGTCATTAAAGAGTTTCCCTTAAAATTTGGGATTAAAACGATGCATGGTTTGAGAGATATGGATTTAAATTTTTTTTCTAAAGTGATAATTTGAGAGAAATATGAATTAAATGTCACAAAAGAATCAGAATAGGAATCAGGGGCACGGCCCCTATAATGTCATGTTTAATACAGGTCATTGGATCATGAATCTAATGGATGGGAACATATCTCCTACCCCCAGCCTTTTTAGGCAACTCGGCTATAGTAAACCTTTCCCCTCCCGAAATTGTTCTCTCTCCGAGCCATTTCATTGTTAGGAAATAACTCCATTGAAATTAGGAGAGAAAACCGGATCTACCTAACCCCTATATGTCTAGATTTTCACTAGAACTAGGATTTCCCTAATTTCCAATTGGTGTGAGGACCCAATGATGACCGACGAGGTGTCCATGCCTATTTAAAAGGGGGTCACTATTCTTCACAGATACCAAGACACATTCTATGAGACCACCTCAACTCAAGGAACCAAACCCCATCTTCAATTCCATTCCTAAGATGCTTGACGTTTGGATCTTCTCCTCTGACCTTCTCCCTATCCGAATGGCTTTTGGTTCATGCAACTCTGGCTGCCCTTTCTCATTATAGAAGGCAAAATCGGGTCTGGAGGACTGAGGCAACGATCATCGGCTCATCACCTGCATCTGTGATGCCTAAGGAGAGGAGTCAACCTCTGGGTTAACCGTGGCCTAGAGCTCTAGAATACTGGTTCACGAGATCGAAGGAGGAAGACAAGCTCACGCATAATTACATCTTTACCCCTGACTCTGATGCTAAGAGGTAAGTACAATTATGTCTTTTGGTCATTTCAACTAATCTAAGACACACATGTCCATGCACATAGGTGTGTGAGCCCATAGGTTTAGGGCCAGCCCCGTGGATGACTGGGCTTGATCAGTTAATATCTAATACTTTCTGACGTGGCTTATCCTTATTGACCCATGAATGATAAATTGGTAAAAACCACAACTAATTTTTGGTTTTTCTCAATGACTTTTGTTATTGAGGTCCCTCACGTATAAAAGGGTTAGCTAATCTTAAGCACCTTTATGGATCATTCCAATGGGAAGTTGATCAATGGTCTTATGATACATGACATTGATGGTATAATTGGAGTAAATTGAAATAAAATATGGGCTCCCGATTTTGCTAAGTACTTAACATGTTTATTGTTATTCGTTTACTCCTATGAATCTTTTCAAATTATGAAAAGATTATGTATATGTATCTTTTAGCCCTATAGTCAACACCTCACATGCTTGACCTTCCTTGTTTCACATATTTTATAGGTACAGAGAAAGCTAGAATTTGATGGCCTTGGTGAGATATGTTAGATGTACTTGTTGTAAGATATGTTGTATACATTAGACGACTTGTAAAAATCTTCTCTAGAATATGTATGTGAATCTTATAAAAAAATAATGTTTCTTAATAATATTTTTCAAATGTTGAGATTATGATTGGTGATCTATCTTGTTATCTATTCATCTATGCTAATATTTACACTTCCACATTCTTGCTTTGTTAATACTGTGCTAGGGATGGACTCCTAGGTCCTATCACCATTGACTTGGTACCCATTTACAGTTAGGATTTGGGTAACAAATGGTTTCGTGATAGATGGTATCAGATCATGAACTTAACTACACCAAACATGACTCACACGAAACACAAACTAAACTCACTTTGCATTTCAACACTAGAAACATAATGAATTCTCCTTTGAAGAATACATTGACTTTGCCTCTAGGTTAGAACATAGATGTTCTAGAACTAGGTTTAGACTTGTGTAATCCCTAGAACCTGTTTTTTTCTCCTTCTTCTGTCTTGTAGTATGGGTTGTAGGTTCAGGAGGGTGAGAAAAGGGAGTTCTTATTACCACCCTGGACATATGTTCCGAACATGTTATTAGGGTAGCTACACAACTGTGCACCATGTTCTTGCTAGTTCTCTAGGTATCATTGCATTACACTGTCTAATGAGCATGCTAACTCATTTTGGTTTTGGTTTTGATCAAGTGGAGTATGGTGGTTTTTGTTTCTTGTTTCAACATTGGTGAAAACCTATTTCAAGTATTAGTAAATGTACATATGAAAAATGTTACCACATGCAGAAAGGAAATGAGTGTCTACGTAACCTAAGAGGAAGAGATGTAACATCAAGTCTATATGAGAGAGTTTAGATGATAGTTGTAGTCTTTGGAGTTGTCTAGAGCCATGTTAAAGGTTAGGCTAGTAAGTATCCTAGATGACCTAAGTTGTTGTTTTTGTTGATGATTATGATAATGATGATGTTGATGATGATGATGATAATGATGATGATGATGGTGGTGGTGATGGTGATGATGATGTTGACCTTGATCTTAATGACACTATTGATACAAGGAGCTTTTTTTTTATGATCGTTGTTTAATTTTGGAAGTTTCAAGCATGTTTTGATGACATGAGATGAGTTTGACCATGCAACCCTACCTAAACTAGCACCATGCATGGGATATGTGACTTGGTTGATGTGTTGAGCACAACTAATGGGTTGGCATGCTTGTTTGTGCCTAGTCTTGTACATGTTGAGATACAGTATGTGTTGTATGGTTTTGGACCAACATGAGCCTCAATATCTTTACAAAGGAGGACCTCTAGCATTGGATGTACAAAAAGGGCAACCTCTTGATACGAGTCGACCCACCAAGGGAGAAGGTCAAAGTATCTAAACTCCAAAATATTTGAAATGCTGAAAATATGCACGATGAAATACATGATGATGAGTCCCCAACTAGAATAGTTCTAAGTATATGAGTTTAGTCACCTAGTTGGTGGTCCCTTGAAAATGTTGAACGCTAGATTTCCTATGAATAGATCTTCCCTAGAGAAAGACACAATGGAATAGGTGATGTTTGCTATATAGGTGAGGGAGATGTCCCAAGACCCTATGATGATGTACCTGATCTGTGATCCCCATGATGAGCCTAAAACTCATGTTAGTGGATGTACCCTTGGTTTTGAAATATGGGTAGAAATTTTGTTATGGGTAGAGTGTTGAAGTTACATGTCTTAATGGATATATATAGGTCTTAGCATGAGTGGCTTGAGCTTGCAGAGCTCATTGAGATACAAGTGAGATAATCATGAAACCTTAATGTTAGCAATGATGTTTCTCCCAGAATTATGCTCAACACATGTAATTTTTCACTTCAGTTAAAATTTAATGTATATACAATACATCACTCTTATGAAATTGCCATACGGAAAAGATGTAATATTTGAATCATGAGCATGATATGACGATGCCTAGAGATCTTAGCTTGAATAATAGGGTGTAACATGCCTAATCTCATACCCAAATGAATAAAATGATTAAATTGATATGACGATGCTCTTGGGTTGATAACTCAGACAAATATGATGAACAAATTGCTGAATTTCAGATAAAAAAGAGAACTGATGAACATGATTGGGGGATAGTTGGAAGAATTGGGGGGGAGGACTAAAATATGCATGAAATCTAGTATAATGATGAAATATATACATTTAGTGGTGTCATCGTTTGGAATTCATGATTGGGTACATGTTGGTTTTAGAGTTGATAACATAGATTTTGATAATGCACCTTGGTCTCATATGAAAATATGAACAAAAACCCTAATGTAGGGATACTAAGGGATGGGAATATTATACTGCAATGATGATGTCATTCTATGATGGAACATTAAGTAAATGTGTATATAATTGATATGAGTACACCCTTGATGAGAATAACCTAAGTGTGTATTCCATTGTGGAGAGTGCCTTGTCAAATGTGGTTGGGTACCTAGAGCTGATGAATGTTAACTTTGACTATTAACTACAATCTTGGAAGAATTTTAAGGACAAAAATTTCTTTTAAGGAGGGAAGGATGTGACAACCTAACTCTTTATCTCTCCTATATTATAATATCTATCTCTGTTAAATTTTTCTCATATTTAATTCAATCTCAATTTTGATATTGAAGTGTTATGACACCCCATTTAAATCAGATCAAGGTTTAATTTTGCAAGGTGTGAAATTAATTAGTAACATTGAATGCAATGTCATACGTTGATGAATTACCATATCGAAACTAATATGGAACCTTTTTGATGTCATATCATTTCTCTCTAATGTATATCATGTTGTAGAGGATTCAATTTTGAATCCAACGGCGTAAAAATCATCTTGATCGGATGAATGCATGAAGAGGTGTAGATTTATCTTGTTTTTAGATCTTTTTATCCTTTTTACGTGGGATTTGAGCCGACCACCCTGTGGTCCACTGATGGGTAAGGCCCAAAAGAGACACACGCCAGGTCTCTCGCTTCCTTCCCTTCCTCTTTGAGAAAAGAGCAATGGACATTTCTTGTTCCTCCAGAAACTACACCTAAATCACAAAGAGGTAAACTAGGACCCTTAGATGTAATGGAAATCCCCATAAACCTAAGAGTTACCCCATTTAAGGTATCTTTCTACACTTCTTTTCCTCCTTTCTCCTCCCAAAGGATCATAGTTTCCACCTCCCACCCCCTTTCCAGTAGTTGGCACAACAACAGGATCGATGCGAAGGTTGCCTCCTGCCTCCTATCTCCTCTGCCTTGCAAGGATCTTGGACATGGAGGTTGGTGTAGCACTACCATCATGGGAGTATGGAGCTCCTTTGCCTCCATCATAGCCTATAGTACCCCCCTTTCTGCCCACATACCTAGCATGACCAGGCCTCTCCACTTGGCCACTGCTGAGGGAAACACGAAGGGAGGACTAGGTGGCCAACTTCAACATTCAATAGATCCCCGACCACCTTCTTCCTCATATGAAATGATTCAGGAACAACAAACAACGGTGGGGTGGAGCGGTGTCCCATGTTGCTCCCTTGTTCCTGTGCTAGGAACAGATGGATCATGTGGAAGGGAGACGCGAAGAGAACTGGGTGATCCAGGGCCCAAAAAGGTAGCCAGACCAGGCATCCCAGGATCTCAAGAGTGAAACCAGCCTAGAAGACCCTCTCCCCTGGGATGTAGAGGGTGTACCCATGAGCCACCAGGTTTCCCTTCAAGGGCTGAGATTCCTCACATAATTTTGGTAATGCCTAGCCCACTTCTCTATAGTCTTCTTGTAAATCTTCTGAAAATCACAACTTCTAGCTCCCAAATCCAAAATATATGAAATTATATACCAAATTGATCCCCTCAAAACGATCTAAAAAAGGAAAATAGTTACATACTCTAATTCTTTTTCTTTCTCTCCGTTTCTCTTAAAGATGCCATCATTAGTTTCATTGTACACATTTTATGCACTTTTATGATCAAGCTTGGAACCTTAATCACCTTTCACCCTCAAAATTGTGAAATGAGTATATTGTTGTGCACCTTTGAACTAATATAGGGTCCTAATCACCCCTATTTCTCATGTATGAATCTTTATGCACATATATGAATAGTTTTTAGGACTATGATGATGGTTTTTGTGAGACCCCTAACCTTGCTTAAATGGTTGAACATGCTTAATTTCCATGATTGAATTCTAATAACTATAATATAACTATGTGATATGATTTGGAATCATAAGACAAGCTTAAGTTTCAAGTTTGGTCCAATTTGAACAATGTTTGTGTAAGTTATGCAATTTTATGTACATTTTGAACTTTTCTACGATTCACCCAATTGGGAGGTTTTTCTTTCAATTTATCACTTTCAATATGTTCTTTGGATTTTGTCTCATCATTCTTGAACTTTTTGATCCATGGGGTGCGTAGTTGATCTTTGGTTTGGAGGTGTTTTCCTCAATGGTATTTTAGGGTTTACCCCTTTATGGATGAGCTAACTTTAGGAGCTCTCAAGCAAATGCTTTTTTTTTCTTTTCTTGAAAAATCAAGAAAATAGGGATAAACAGGTCTCCATGAATGGCACGTCAGCTGCTTGTGTGTCTTCTTGTATATCCACAATAGTATAAGGCCATGGACACATGGGGAAGTTGTATACCTCATGCTTTCTTCCATCCTTATCCATGGGCTATATTTACCTCTTCCTTGCCCAAGTATGAAAATTTGCTTGATTTCTCTTTCTTCTAACCTAAGCAATGACTCCACTCTATTGTTTTGCAGAACTAAGTACTCTAAGGTAGAAGGCAACCTCTTTTTGGAGAAGAAGGTCTCCTAGATCTCCATCTAGCCCTACCTAGGGTTTCCAAGGTCATCTTCTAAGGATTTCGACCAAGGCAAGTTGTTTTATTCCTTCCTTCTCTATTTTTCTTTCTCTTATCCTTCCTTAGATCTTCCTCCAGGTTGTAACTTTACTTTTCCATGGTATAAGTTTCTCTAAAGCTCTGAAACCCTACCTTTCTTGCTCCTTATGCTTAGGGTTTGCTTCTTTGATGGAGAAAGGTGTTAGATGGGCGAGTTCAGACCTTATGCTTGGATTTTCTACCCTACCTACTCGAGTTTTCTTCTATTTGGGTTTTATATTCTTATTAGCGGCAATTTTTAAAATTTTCTCCATGTTTATTTCTTACCATAAGCTTGCTAGCTCATGTTCTTGCTTTAAAATGATGATCCATGTACTAAAAAGCTATGTTTGACTTGGATTTCAATTTTTATGATGTTCCATGTTATGATTTCAGTTCTAAATGAACTTGTAATCATGTATAAGTTCCTCCTAAGATATAATCTGACTAGGATCAGGTTGGTTTGACAAACGGTGGTGCTAAGCACCCATCAACCAATGGTCAATTTTAGGGTTTAAATCTGATTTCTTCTATAAACACATGACCCAATGGTGGTACCATTGCAACAATCGACGGTGTTGTCTTCATGAGAACTGATGATGGTGACCAAGGGTGTCTACTAACGTTCACCCATTAGGTCAGGTTTTGTCCTAATTTGAATCATAATGATCAACAACTAATTACCATAATGATGCTATCGATCAATGGTGACATTAGCTTGATATATGATGATGATTAATGAATATAGTGCTAATCTAACTACCTACAATGACTTAATGGTCACTACTGATGGTGGATCAGGTCTCCACAACCTATGGTGAGTTAAGAATGCAGTTGTAGCATCAATTAAGCCTTAAACCAAAGGTTTCTTGGGTCATTCGATGCAATGGTTGGACCTATACTCCAATTGATGGTTTTAATATATGAACTTGACCCAATGGTTAAGATCTATTGATTATTCATCCAATAAATTGGAATGATGCCTAATGTAATATGTTGGTCCTAATAAAGTGGTTTAGATGGTTTCCTTCATGAGATCAAGTTAAGAAGCTCATTTATTGATGACTTGTTTCAAATAAACAATCGCTTGTGGGTTTTATCCTACTCCCAATGGAACTTTTTATGTTGTTAATCAACGGATGTCTAGGGTTAAATGGTGAATTTTTCTAGAGAACAACTCAATGACTTTATATGTGGTTTATCTAAGGTGTTTACTTATGTAAACAACCAATAGTCTTACCTTCTCAACAACCCAATGTTTTGTGATGATGCTTGTGGTAAGTTTGTATGGTTTGAGTGATGTTGAAACCTAAAGGAGATTTACCTTAATAATATAGTATTACCTTTTCTCTCATATAATTATAATTGATAATAAATAGAATGAGTTAATGGGAAACCCTGATGAAGTATATTTCGTTTTACATACCCCTAATATAACCAAGTGATGCTAATTGATTATGAACAACCCTTTCAATAATGAATAGAATTATGAAGTACTCTCTTTTGTGGTTGAACCCTAGTATGCTATGACTTGATGGTTACACCTCAAGTTATGTGTGGATCCATATGTGATAATGGTATGTAATGTGATGGTGATTCTTCACCTTATGCATCCATGATCTAATGGGGATTCCATGAGTTAGGGTTTTGGTATGAGTGTTGATTAGTAATATTAATATAATTTATCTTGTGGAACCTAACATTAATACAAATGGATAAATATGAGTATTCATGTTTGACCTTCTTATATAATGGAATGATGGTGGAATAATCTCCTTAATATGATCATAACCTTAATGTGTTAATTGGTGGTTATCATTGCCACATGGTTGATACTTTCTTATGCTAAACCTGTGCATTATGAATATGATGACGGTTAATCATATGTAGATTCCTTGCATGTTGATGTAGTAAGGGAATGTTCTTAATGTTAACATAACCCTGTTATGATTGTTTATGAATATCCCACAGCTCAATAATGCAATATTGTGCTAATCTAGTGTATTATATGTAAGTGATGTTGTTGATCCTTGTTATAAGGCATGGAAAGATAATGATGATCTTGTAGGGAATAGTATGATGGTCTTAATGACCGTTGGGCATGGTTGAGCCCTGAATGATGTCTAATCCTCTTTGTTGACAAGGGTTGATACCCTATAATATTGTGAAAAGGATTTATATCTTGTTATAGTATGATGACTAGTGTGGTCTCATGATTGACAGATGAATAATGCCCTATGATGTTGAGATGAGAAATCATGTCTCATCAACTTTATATCTTCTCAAGTTGTTGTATAGAAATGTTTGCTAGAGAAAAATTAGGATTTGTTTATCCACTTTTTTGATGCAGCCTTAATTCACCCAATTTGTAGGTAAATAATCAAGTGAAACCCTAATCATGTAATGCCCTGTGCCATAGAACCATCTTCATTGTCAGAACTTGTTGAATGGTGAAATGAGTATTCCTAAGGGAAACACAAAGCACATACCGTTGAGTATGCAGGGTGTTTGTCATCCTGACACCAAGTGTTTCAGGAGGATGGCTGCGGTCATATCAAGCCTGCTTTTCGAGAATGACTATGGTCGGGTCTCAGTGATTATAACATGATGTGATAAGAGGACAACTATGGTTGTACCTCAGTGATTGGGTTTTAATACCCAAGATGCTAGTGCCATGACCTGTACCAAGGTGGGATAGTTACATGACTATTTGTCACTGCTTTGCAGTTTGACTATATGTCACTGCGGTGCAAACTCGTACGAATTGAGTATGGAGAAGATCTTATAGTCTGACTCTTCCTAGTTCTTATATGGAATTAATTGTGACCAAGCGGTGGTCAGTTGGAGTTTGAGTGGTGCGAGTCAAATTCCCCAAGGCATAATAAAAGATGTAATACATATGTCTAACATATATGTTTAGGGTTATGAACAATGCTTCATATTGGATGATAACCCTTTTTTATTTCTTTTCATTAAGATCATGTATAGTACAATAAGAGATAATAGATATGCTTATGCTGTAGTTATTCTCATGTTGTAAACATGCTTATGTTGTCAAATATATTGACATTGATGGTTAAGATGAGACTGCTAGCTATGTTTAATATTGCTAATTATGCCTATGTAATGAGAAATGCTTAAATTGCTAACAATGCCTATGCAGTTAATTGTGCTATGATGTTAGTTGTACTTATGATATATAGATCTATTCCCTTTATTTGAGATGCCAATATTTATAGCCATGTTATGTTACTAGACATATTCATGATGTTAGTGATGCTTATGCTACTAGATTTCTTATGCTATTAGAAAGAAATATGATGATAGTCAGATTAATGATGATGATTGTTATTAGATGCAATTTGACGAAATTTGAGTTGATATCTGTCCATAGAAATGGATTTATTCGTTACATATACATACATTGATAATCATACTTGTTGCTAAGATTATTTTCTGAATCTGTATAACATACTTGAATTGTTCAATCTGTTTAATTGATTATTAAATACTCCAATTGCTCAATTATCTGCTATTTAAAATGTTGTAACCAATAAGCATTGTTGGAGTTATATCTCTTTCTGGGACATGGGTTTCACCCTTGTGGTTCGCCACATCTTTTTAGGTAATCAGTAGTGACGACAACAGAACTGTGGAAGTAAAGATGAACTACAATAATGAATCTTTGAGAAAGTTGATTAGATGTCTAGTGTGTCCTAGAGTCATCCACGTACTCTCGGAACCTGGAAGGAAAAGTTTGTATATGGTGTTTCAAACAAATCAAACTTTTGTTAGCATGTTAATGGTTGTTAGTGTGGCAAATACAAATATTGTTCTCCTCTATCTATGTGTTGTGGATAAGGCATTAGAACAATTTGTATCAAATTCTTGGTATAGTATGGATACAAGAAAGATGTTGGTCTCTTATGCAAACGTTTCTAGGCAGTGGTTGATGTTGAAACAGTTTTAATTTACCCATATTTTTGGGTATGTGATTAATTAATAATCGATTGTGTTTTATATTTTGAGTAATCTCGTTTAGTGTAATGGGTTCTCACAAGTTGGTATCAGAGCTTTAGGTTCACTGAGTCTACAAGGACACTACGACTTAGGACTAGGATGATGTTTAAGTAAGGAACATGACATGAAAATATAGTGCATACTACCTAATCTCAGCACTTGGATGCCCTGGCCAGGTATTCAATTATTGAAGAAAAGGTAAGTATGGAACTCTTCGAGTGTTATCTTTCTGATTATTCTGATCAAGTATTCATTTTGAGACAATCTAATCAACATAATGAATCAGAATTCATGGTGCAGATAACTCAATATTACCTCAAGAGAAGATGAGAATTACATCATTATCTATCAAAACTTGAATGTTTGGTAAATATAAGAGAAAAATATTACACCATGAAATCTAAATGTGAATACAAATAAGCAAAAGAGGAGTTCTTGAATATGTGATTCAAGAAGATAATAAAGTAAAAGACAGATAAGTCTGTTCTTATAAAGTGATTCAAGGTACGAAATCCACATAAGATGGAGAGAACCCCAATGATAAGTATAAAATGAGAAGATGAATGGGAACAATGACAAAGGAATAAGGTGGAACCCATGTTAATCTCAGACCAACCTATGTGAGTAAGAAAGTGTTAATGTAAAATCAGCATGGCATGTGAAAGAAATTAAGGGAGATGAGCCATGTTTAATGAAGAAAATGTGCAATATGATGATTTATCTATTGATAAGTTTTTGAAAAACATAATAAAATAAGAGAACATGCCCAAGTATGATAAATAGTTATCAAGGAAGGAGTAATTAGATATGTTAATCACAATGATTCCAATGCTAATGGCAAGGAATGAAAAAGGTAAAATGATACATAATTAGTTGTAACCTGCATAATGAAAATAGAATTGGTTACCTTTTTTCTAGTGACCCTTGAACAATGTTGTCATGATGTGGGAAGTATGTTTCCCTTTGTGTATTTCCTTTCTAGGTCACATCTTTCAAGTGTATCGTTGCCACTTGGTACTTGTAGATTCGTCGTAAACATGAGGGTGGATAACTTATTATAGCATAAGGTTTCTTGGACTATGGTTCCAAGATCATAAAGTTTGTGATGAGTTTGCTTTTGATCCTTACAATAATTAGGCAGACTCCTCTTATATGTATTGAGATTTGTTATGTTGGTAAAAGTAGATGAGATAAGGATGTGAGTTCCTTATCGAACATGAGGTGGATACCAAGGTAATGAATCCTAGTATCCAAGATGTATCAAATGTATGAGAAGTATGTGAAGGTTGGCGATGTTTATTAAATGAACATTCAAATTATTCCTCTCCCTTAGAGAGAGAGAGTTGATGATGACCCTCTAAATGTTGTTTGGAAGGAAAAACAAAAGTGATTATATAATGTTGTTTATGGTTCAGTGATGGTTGGGCAAGACCATTATCAAGGATAGATAGTTTGTTGATCAGTATACATGTGCTACCATGTTCATTTAAGATAAAATATACTTTAGACAAAAGAGTTAGAATGGGTGACATAAGTTACATGACCATGGTGAGCTTAGGGTTATGTCCTTTAGACTAAACAATGTAATAACATTGTTTATGAATAGGAGGAACATAGTAATCATGTTATGTCTCATAAGTTGTGACAAGATTTGATTGATGATATCTCAAGGTATTTCAAAGATGCTTAGTATCATGATTAACATCTTTGCTAAATCTTAAGAATGTTGAATCGACTATACTTATCTGTGACAAGTTTAGAAAGACTGAGTTGGGGGTTAACTAGTGTACCCTCTTAGTGTTATGGTACATCTGCTAAGATGAAGACAATGTCGTTGCCCTACCCCTAACAAGATCAATTAGGAAGTTATATTTGATAACGGTTGTAGACAAGTGTATGATTTTTCAACTAGATAGATGGCTAGTCCATCATTGAGGTGATTGAAGAATCTTCTAAGAACATATTCTTTATATTTCTTGACAATTAGGGGATACCCACCTAATTGGTTGTGTTGCTAATTACAACAACCATCAAAGGAGCATAGAGATGAAAATTTGTAAAGTTACAGATGATAAGAGACACATGTTGTTTCATGTTTGATAAGTGACATAAAGTATGACCTATAAATGATGTGTGGTACAATAGATAGAATAGTTTAGGACAACAGTTGGAGTGCCAAGTTGAAAGGTAATACCAGACCAATACAAGTGGCACAACAGTTCTTATGTTGAACCAAGGTGACACATGCAAGAATTGAGGGAGAAGAATATGTCTTCCATGAGAATGATGTGACATCATCATGTAATGAAAGTAACGATGTGGAATATTGGGTATGAGGTGCATGAGAAGTATCAATCTTTGTCTACCTTGGATTTTAGGTGCGAAATCCCTGTTAGGGGATTATGATTGTGAGACCCCTAACCTTGATTATATGGTTGAACATGCTTAATTACCATGCTTTAATTCTTATAAATATAATATAACATTGTGATATGATTTGGAATCATAATACAAGATTAAGTTTCAAGTTTGGTCCAATTTGAACAATGTTTGTGCAAGTTACACAATTTTATTTACATTTTGAACTTTTCTACAATTCACCCAATTGGGAGGTTTTTCTTGCAATTTATCACTTTCACTATGTTCTTTGGATGTTGTTTCATCATTCTTGAGCTTTTTTATCCATGGGGTGCCTAGTTGAACTTTGGTTTGGAGGTGTTTTCCTCAAGGGTATTTTAGGGTTTACCCCTTTATGGATGAGCTACCTTTAGAAGCTCTCAAGAAAATGGTTTATTTGCATTGGTTGAAAAATCAAGAAAAGATAGATAAGTAGGTCTCCAAGTATGGTGGGTCAGCTTCTTGGGTGTCTGCTTGTATATCCTCAATAGTCTAAGGCCATTGCCACATGGGGAAGCTACTTGTACACCTCATGCTTGCTTCCATCCTTATCCATGGGCTATATTTACCTCTTCCTTGCCCAAGTATGAAACTTTGCTTGCTTTCTCTTTCCTATAACCTGTAGAAATGAATCCACTCTATTTTTTCTATGTAACTAAGTTCTCTAAGGTAGAAGACAACCTCTTTTTGGAGAAGAAGGTCTCCTAGAGCTCCATCTAGCCCTACCTAGGGTTTCTAAGGTCATCTTCTTAGGATTTCAACCAAGGAAAGTTGTTTTCTTCCTTCCTTCTCCATTTTTCTTTCTCTTATCCTTCCTTAGACCTTCCTCCAGGTCGTAACTTTTCAGTTCCATGGTATAATCTACTCTAAAGCTCTAAAAACCTACCTTTCTTGCGCCTTATGCTTAGGGTTTGCTTCTTTGATGGAGAAAGGTGTTAGATGGATGAGTTCAGAGCTTATTCTTGGATTTTCTACCCTACCTGCTCGAGTTTTCTTCTGTTGGGATTTAACTTCTCATTAGAGGCAATTTTTATAACTTGCTCCACGTTTATTGCTTACCATAAGCTTGCTAGCTCATGTTATTGCTTTAAAATGATGATCCATGTACTAAAAAGCTATGCTTGACTTGGATTTCGATTTTTATGATGTTCCCTGTTCTAATTTCAGTTCTAGATGAACTTGTAATAATGTGTACATTCCTCCTAAGATATAAGCTGACTTGGATCAGGTTGGTTTGACAACCGGTGGTGCTAAGCACCCATCAACCAATGGTCAGTTTTAGGGTTTAAATCTGATTTCTTATATAAACACATGATCCAATGGTGGTACCATTGGAACAATAGATGGTGTTTTCTTCATGACAACTGATGCTGGTGACCAAGGGTGTCAACTAATGTTCACCCCTTAGGTCAAATTTTGGCCTAATTATAATCTTAATGATCAACAACTAATTACCCTAATGATGCTATCAATCAATGGTGGCATTAGCTTGATATCTGATGATGATTAATGAATATAGTGCTTATCTAACAACCTATGGTGACTTAATGGTCACTACTCATGGTGGATTAGGTCTCCAAAACCTATGGTGAGTTAAGCATGCAGTTGTAGCATCAATTAATCCTTAAACTAATGGTTTCTTGGGTCATTCGATGCAATGGTTGGACCTATACTTCAATTGATGGTTTTAATATGAACTTGACCCAATGGTTATGTTCTAATGATTCATCATCCAATAAATTGGAATGATTCCTAATGTAATATGTTGGTCCTAATAAAGTTATTTAGATGGTTTCCTTCATGAGATCAACTTAAGAAGCTCATTTATTGCCAACTTGTTTTAAATAAACAATAGCTTATGGGTTTCACCCCACTCTCAATGGAAATTTTTATGTTGTCAATCAAGGGATGTCTAGGGTTTAATGGTGAATATTTTTAGAGCACAACTCAATTACTTCATAGGTCATTTATCCAAGGTGTTTACTTGTGCAAACAACCAATTGTCTTACCTTCTTAACAATCCAATGTTTTGGGATAATGCTTATGGTAAGTTTGTATGGTTTGAGTGATGTTGAAACCTAATGGAGGTTTACCTTAATAATATAGTATTACCTTTTCTCTCATATGATTAGAATTGATAATAAATATAATGAGTTAATGGGAAACCCTGATGAAGTATATTTTGCTATACTTAGCCCTATTATAACCAAGTGATGGTAATTGATTATGGACAACCCTTTCAATGATGAATAGAATCATGGAGTAATCTCTTTTGTGGTTGAAACCTAGTATGCTATGACCTGATGGTTACACCATAAGTTATGCGTGGATCCATATGTTATAATGGTATGGAATGTGATGGTGATGCTTCACCTTATACATCCATGATCCAATGGGGATTCCATGAGTTAGGGTTTGGGTATGAGTGTTGATTAGTAATATTAATATAATTTATCTTGTTGAACCTAACTCTAATATAAATAGAAAAATATCAGTATTCATGTTTAACCTTCTTATATAATGGCATGATGGTGGAATAATCTCCTTAACATGATCATAACCTTAATGTGTTAATTGGTGGTTATCATAGCCACATGGTTGATACTTTTTTATGCTAAACCTGTGTATTATGAATATGATGAGGGTTAATCATATCTATATTCCTTGCATGTTGATGTAATAAAGGAAAGTTCTTAATGTTAATATAAACCTGCTATGATTTTTTATGAATATCTCTCTGCTCATTAATACAATTGTAACGCCCCCACTTCCCGGTAACCTCCAATCAAGGGAGACCAAGAGGTCAAAGACGTTATCCCAAAATTCAGGATCAATGGTTTGATAATTTAATCAAAAATAATGATCAAATTCTACTAATACTAAACTAAAAGATGGAATAAAATAAAACTTTTGCATACCTTGTCAAAATAGGATCTAAGACTTCTATCCGTAGAAGATATCTACCTATATAATCCACCTTTGAATATTTAACTTTGTCTTCACAAATTTCATTTTACTGATTGTCCAATTTCAGATGGTCCCTAAAACGCCGCAAAACAAAACGTCGTTTAGCATTTTGCTATACTGGTATGTGGGGACAAGAAAAACATCACAAATAGGCTCTAACAACCTAAATATAGCAAATAGTTGATTAACAATCCAAATTACATATTCCATGTAACTTCTCAACCGCTTTTACCCTAAACCCTGGATTACCCTCTCTTAGGGTTTTGTCCTTGCAAGGGACATAAGGCCACTTTCTCTATCCGGAGCTTGGTGCCTGGGGTCACCACTCGGGTGCCCAATGGTCTTCCTTCTGGGGCTTGACCAACTCAGACCTTCCCTCTGGGGATTGGTCTTGCATCATACATCAGGGTGGTATGTAGTTTGAGAAGTACACTCATAATTAATTATTATACACATAGTCACTTTATGAGATTGCATAATTTAATAATCAAACAGTTTAGGTTGCATAGCAATCAGAAAACTTCATGAAAATGCCGTGAATCATAAAGTGATTATTCATAATTTAACTACATACCTGTTTAGTAGATCCAAGCAAGAAATAGTCCAAGCAAGCAATTCACTCCACACAAGCAAGAATCCTGAAAAGTACATTTACTCTATTTACTATCCACTTTATCAAATTCGATCTATTCAACTTGAACTTACTTCCTAGGGTTTCCTACTTCTTTTTAGGGTTTCATTAGGGTTCCTCTTTATCATTATCACTACAAACCCTAAAACAACAAAACTAGTTGCAAACACTAATTATCTTGTTAAAACCTTCCTAACATGCTTAGGATCAACTCAATACTACTTTCTTCTAATGAATCTCAAATTAACCACTTTAAACATTCTTCACCCTAAATTAGGGTTTCTATGTGCATTATAACATATTCATGTGTAAAAACCTCATAGAAATCATATTAAAATCTAAATCAGATTCAATTCTTATTCTTCCTCTCGATAGGTTAATATATCTCAAAATAACCCATTTAAGAACTTAAATCCGATTTCTAAACACAATTAGGGTTTTAACATGGTTTAATTCATAACATAGTTAAGTTAAAGTACTTTTAAAATTACGATCAGACTCAGTTTCTAATACTATTTTTATTGAATTCCTCTTGTTCTCCTGATAAATTTTCATATATAGGTCATCCTAATTGGAGTTACCATTAATTAGTTACAAATATCACAAGATAAGTTACCTTCCTCCAATAGTCGACCGCCACGTCAGCAGCTTGCCTCTAAACTTGCTCCACGTGGGTCTCTGCTAGACCAAAGTATGATTTTCACCCTCTCACCCTGGGTTTAGTCTTTACAACATGAGGGATACACTAGTAATTTCCTGGTATCCCTTCTTCTTTCTCTGCTCACGCTACATGCAACTCGCCGCCGGGGTGGGCAGTCAACCCCTGAGTTGACTCCAGGCCACAAGACCCTAGAGAAGGAATTGTTGTTGCCAGAGCCTCCATCCTGGCTTCCCAAACTCAACTGGCCTCCCATCAACGTGGAGTTGTGGTGAGAACAGACCAAACCACCATCCCGTCGGGTACAGGGAATAGCTCCACAGATCTGGTGATGCCTTGGGATGAATTGGGCAGGGTAACTAGTCCTACGCAGTTGGTGTGCGCTGAACAACCCTTTCCTCCCTTGATCTTGGGGTTTCCTACCCCTTATATAGGCATGAAATATGTCTTCAAGATTCCATTGAGTCAAGGCTCCATCTGACATTGGGCAAAGTCCCAATGGCGCACGAAACCAAACCACCCAAGGATCATTAGATCCGTTTTATGCTCCCGAACTGAGATATACACTTTTTAAGTTTCCTTGTTGATCAGGGAGAGAGGTATAGATGTGGGGAAATTGCCTACTACTGTTGCTGTCGAACTGGAGGCAGGAGATGACAGACAACCATCCGATCTTAATCCAATGGTCCCCAGTGTGTGCCCATTATATTTCTAAAAGAAATCAAATTGTGACATTTAAGATAATCGAGTCGCTTTAGGATTTCTAGAAAAACCCATATCTCTCAAAACGCTTATCCGTTTGATTCCAAATATTAAGGGAAAGTCTATAAAGACTTAATCTACTTATATTCCAAGTTTGAAGCCGAAACTCAAAATGAACAACTCCTTTTCTTCATTTGCAAGTCAATGACTCATAAAGCATGTATTATGTATAAAAAGCACATATTTTCTCTCTCCTTCTTTCCAATTTTCTCTACTTCAATTTTTATAAACATTATAAGGCAAGTGGAGTCAAAACCACTATATAACAATTCCATTATCCTAATATCCACATATTTCTTACATTATCTCTTATTTCCTTCTTAATAAAGCAATATTTAATTTCTCCCTTTTTTGTTTTAATCATATTGGACTCATTAACATGTTATAGTCCACAAATTCACATGCACAGAGGAAATATTTCAAAGAGGATCCACTAATACATATAATTCATACAATTCCCATAATCATACATTTATTGGGGAAATTGCATTTCCAACCATATGAGCCCAAAAATTAGGGTTGTATCATCCTTCCCCTATTATAGGAGTTTTGCCCTTAAAATTCCACCAAACATACAAACAATTCAGGATAAGACTTTTCCATGTCCATCATCAGCTCCCATGTGGCTTCATCCTCTCCATGATGCTCCCAAAGAACCTTTATCATCTTATATTCTTACATCTGAGTTCTTTCACCTTGGTATCTAGAATCCTCACAGGTGACTCATGACATTTCAACCTCCCTCGGGAGCTCACTAGGTTCATTGCTCAGCACATGGCTCGGGTACCTCACATAGTGCTCTAGATCAGACACGTGGAACATGTCATACATCATATTATCCTAAGGGGTAAGACTAAACATAAGAAACTTCAACGATCCATCTCAATGGACCCATGTATCGGGGACTTAGCTGTAGCTCAGAGGGGTCGGGTTTTCATAACACATATATTCACCCACAGTGAACCGCATGCCAGTCTGCTTCACATCAGCTCACGACTCCTGTCGCCCCTGGGCTTTCTCAGCTATTGCTTGATCAAAGTGCCTTCTTATGCATCCACTGTGGTCTTACTGACCTTCACAAGGTCCTCTCACTGACATCATCCAAGTGAAGTGGTGACCGATACAACCTCCCTTACATAGCTTCATACATCCTGATACTAGCTATGGTGGCTATCATCACCATCAAACTCTTCTAGGGGCAGGAACTGCTCCCATGTATCACCCTAAATGAGCACACATGCTCTCATCAGACCCTCTATAGTCTAGATCATACTTTCTCCACTATCCAACAATCGGGGTGATATGTTGTACTCAACTTCAATCTAGCATCGAGTCCTTCATGTACCTACTTCCACCACATGGAAGTGAACTTGAGGTCATGCTTAAGATATTGAACTCGGATCACAGTGTAGTTGAACTATCTCTCTCTTATATGTAGTTCAACTAGATCTGTCACACTGATAGTGCTCTCTCTCTTAGGAAAGGGATTAGGTCAACTTGGTAAGGCAATCTACCGTAACCCATATTACATCATGACCACTCTTGGTCCATGGGAGACCCACCGCAACATCTATGGTGATCTACTCCCATTCCCTCTCATGGACTCTTCATTATCAGTAGAAACTCACTAGGTTACTAGTGTTCGGCCTTCACTCTCTGGCATGTATGGTAATGGGCCACATGCAACTCTATATCCTTCTTCCAGGTACCACTGCAAACCTTCACCATCTTGGTAGTACCATGGTGTACTTAAAATCATGAGCTTCTTGCAAGACGTGATTCCTCAAGGGTAACTTTTTGGAAACCCTAAAACACTCTTGTGGTGGGTTTCACCACCCTTTTATTGAGAGCTATATCAGAGGTTCTTACAACCACCATTCTATCTCGTCAAGCTCTAGGTTGGCTAACTAAGAAACCACCCACTCGACCAATGGGTTTGGTTGTATCTGGGTGTTAGCCATACATGTCCCACAAACTTAGGGTTCACCTAACAACCTCTTCTAGCCTCTCTACTAGCTAAACAAAATAGGTGTGTCTCGGCTAAGAGCCTAGGTTACCACATTAATTCCTTATGTGCTAGGTGAAGACATAAACCTTCATATACACCAGTCAACATCCTCATCTCGGGACTAGGCCTAACTGAGTCAAGAAAACTTTGATCTCATCATCTTGGTCATCAAACTCAAACTTATATAACTCATAAATTCCATACTGCTCTTGATAAGAATGTCCGCATGATGACTACCTTAGTTCTCTTTGTGTTTGTAAACCATACATTCCATGTACTCTCCAAAAAGGTATGATACTTTCTCTAATCTCAAACATCATAGAAATGTTTCAACCCACGTCATCTTTATGCGTTTTGCCCCATCTCTCACACCCATAACGAGAGGAAATAAGCATTTGGCTACAGTCCAAATACATAGTTCGTCTCGTTCCAAGAGTAGAGATGGTGCATCACACATTTCCAGTATACTTTCGAATCTAAGTTGAAACTTAATTCTCATGACTTCATACCATGAATATCTTGAAACTATGTTTACATCCATGGAAGGGATGTTCCCAAACATTCTCGGGTCTTAACACCACTCTTATGTACAATCCTTAGTCATTACCTCAAGGTCTCTAGGGTGCCGGAACTTTCGGGGTGATCTGAACCTTATGCATATAAGGAGTGCCTCTCACTTTTACCCCTTAGGCCTCATGAACTCATGAAGGTGGCCAACCTCATAACCCATGGGCCTCAGCTAAAGGTAGTTGTTACCTCCCGACCCTATGGTCTTGTGCTTTTAGGGAACAAACAACTCCTATTCCCATCGGTCTTATCCCTACTTGACCTTAGTGTTGACTTAGGATACTATAGTAGCTCATTGTTTCTGTGTTGATACTCAAGCACATCTCATCCTTGAATCCTCACCCGAATCTGCATCCTCTCTCTGGGCATTCATGGTTATCTCTCATAGGAATCATGGTGACCTACCTAACTCGGTCTGGCCCCATACAAGTTACCTCCATGTCAACATATCCTCATGCCCCTCAGAGATGGTCACACATGAGTCCGAGATTCATGCTCACACGATGTGCTCTAACACTTAGCTCATCAAGCTCTTATAAGTGACCTCTTCAGGTTACCTCAACCTAAACTAGAGTTGGTGCTCACCCCAACATGAAGGGTCCCTTCCCAGGATGGGATAAAACTATCTCTTGATAGTAATAGAGGTCACAAACGTTCTCACTTCCAGGGTTTACCATATCAGGTAAATGCTTAGCCCTATCGTGCTACTTGGGCATGTAGCTAGCAAGAAGACAACCTACTAAATCATGTTGAGTTCCTTGGTATGACATACATGTTCATCATTCCTCGAGGTTGGACCAATATCATATGTTACCTACTTGTGTGAGTGGTTCATCAACATATATCTCAGTTCAAGTGGGTTTCCTTTGCTGTAACAAATGAGGGGTGCCATACTCCAATACGATGATCTCAACTAGCCTCGTGAACATCATGTGCTCCAGGTACTGTTGCTTCCCCTCTTTTTACCAGGAACCTAAGGTTCACTTCTTGTGCATCGGCTATCTAGCTACATGCTCAACTATCCCAACATGAACCGAGCATACAAATCATAACACTCTTTCACAAGAACAACCTTTATAGTCAACTGGGTACGGTGCCTCACAACTTGTTATCATACCTTTTCAGGGTCTAAGGAACTCTTCTTCACGCTCCTAAAAGTTAGGTACTCATCACATATGTACATTTGTTCATGAATCCTCCTTCTCATTCTAGGGTTTGGTTCCTCTAAAGGCATCCAAGGTATAAAAATCCTCCAAGGACCATGCATGAGGCATCCACAATGATCCACTATGGGTTGTCTAAACCAGGTTATATCATATCTAACTTCACATGGTTCCTTATGTCTCGGAGTCAAGGTCTCCAACTTTCTTTATCAGGTCTTGCCCTCTCTCTAGAGCTAACCCTACAACTGGTCCAACCACTGGAGGTTCTCTCACCAAATATGGGTCAAGATCATATGGGTCCACGTCTATCCTTACTTGAAGCGTACTATTAGAACTTATACCCGGTCAAGATCATCCAAAGCTCTTTGCATGCCCATCTCATAAACTATTAGGCACAACCTATCTGGATTAGATCTACAACCTACTACCAGCCTTGATACCACTCTCTTATATGTAGGTACATACCTCTTTTCTATTCATATATGCCCGTTAGGGTTTCCATACAATCACCATCAACCATCTCAATGAGGGAGTGATCCCTCACCCTCAACAGGCATGACCACCCAGGGCCGGGTCACCATAAAGCACCAGGGATCAACCGGCCACTCATAGTTCATGCTTCTCATGTGTACCCAAAACCTTTACATAAAGCATGCATGTTCAACCCACATACTCGCATGCATGGACAACTGAGGTATCCAACCCATCGTGTCTTCTCTTTCTCTAACTACCACTTAGGGTTGGGTTCACATCATCCTCAGAGGATGTGTCAGGTCTCTTCCTCTTGCTGGAGGCTTCTTCCTCTAAGTCTAACTCTCTCTCCTCATCCTATTATAAGAAGGTCCTTCAGCATGTAACTAATCCTTAGTTTACACTTAAACTATTAAACTTATATCCATGACATCTTGTTTACATGCTTTTCATTGATTTGGTGGAGGATTCCTTAATCCTTATCATACTTAACCTAACTTTGAGAGGGGTGGGGAAGAGAGAGAAAACCCTAAACCTTAGAACCTTACTTAAATTAGGGTTGAGAAAAGAAGAAGATAGATGAGAAAGTCCTAATGGTATCTTACTTCGAGTCAGAA